>RYFJ01002601.1:0-50862 GCA_003991445.1 Oryza meyeriana var. granulata
ACCCCGCTGGCAAAGTAATCCAGCAGGGTGTTTGGTCACTTGTGTACTATTCTAATCATTCAGCAATTCCGGCTGGATCGCCTATGCCCTTTAGTCCCAGCGAGTGACACCTCAGCTTCAGAGGCCTGATTGCAACGAGTCAAGAAGCGCCTAGCCAACCATGGACCAATTAACCCGGTTTTCTTTAGCTTGTCAGTCACTGCCAGCCAGAAGTTTGTGAACCTGCCCCATTCTTCAGAGGTGGGCGAAGGATGACACTTGGCATACCATCGGGGGCAAACCCATAAAAGGGGGAGAAGGCTTGGGCTCAAGATCGGAACAGTAAACCATTCCTTTGTCAGCCCTTGAGGAGATTTCAGGGAAATAGTTCAAATAAACCCTCTTCTCCTCGCTCCGAGTGGATAACCGGCCCCCTTAATCACTTGATGTTGCTCTTGGAGGGTTGGTTTGTATGGAACATATTATCTAAGAATTTAAATGGGGGCGAGCAGTAGGGTGGGGACTAGGGCGGAGTGCAATAGAAGTTCCACGGCCGAGGAAGCACTTCACAAAGAGGTCGATAGTCGATGTTTTACACCGGCAATATGATTATAGGGCTACTCAGCGAGGGCAAACTCAATGGACGGCAAAGGGGAACACAAGGAGTTTTATACTGGTTTCAAGCCCTCGATACGAGGTAATACCCTACGTCCAATTGTGGTGGTATTTCTTTGAGGATATGCATGGATCAATGATCTCTTGTGTTGTTCTCTACCCTCCCCTTATATACTGGGGGATAGGGGTACAAGATAGGAATCCCAGCCGGATAGAAGCCAAGGGATTTCCTTCTTAGAGATATATCTTACCCGGCTAAGATTGTATATTCCTTTTTGTAGAAGGCAAAATCTACTGGTGCTACTATATCTCTATTTCCGAGTGGTCCATGTATGCTTGGATGAGGTTAACCCGGGGCCCATGGCCTCCACAGTAGCCCTTGAGAACCTTCATAGTTGAGTCATAGCTGATCCGAGTGCTGGGTCCTCCACGTGAAGATTTCCTAAGTTGCATGCTCCCGAGTACTCTTTGTCCGAGGGCTTCGTTCCTTCCCGAGTCTTGCTTCATGTGTCAACTGCCAGCGAGGCTATGAAGGGTTTCATGTTGATCTAGAATTATGTGCGCCGAATAGCGTAACCTATTAGGTTGGTAGCCCAAACTTGTGCTTTAATGTTGAAACAAATTTAAACCAGAAAGTCAAAATCTTTAACCTTGTAGTCTTCTCGAGTAGATTACTACTGTATATTGTGACTCTGTGGTATCATTGTCAAAACCGAATAATGATTATAGTCCCTGCGGAGTAGCATGCCACTCGATATGGGACTCTTCAGCTTTTCATGTTCAGCTAGAAAATGGGTGTTATAGTCTTCCTGAGTTGGCGTCCATCGAGAGAGTTAGGACTCTCATCAGCGTCATGTCAGCTGGAAAAGACATTTATAGTCTCTCCCGATTGTGTTAACTAACTCGGGAAATTAGACTCTTCAGCGTCATGTCGGCTGGAATAATGGTTGCTCATGGCAAACTGGTGCCAAAGCATGTGTAGGCCGAGTACCACTTTTATGAAAATTAATCCATTGCTGCCTCAGGTGTACTCGAGAAAGATACCTGCATCCCCAGTTTTAATGAAGACCAGCTTGTGATCCTTATAAGGATATATACCTTGACACCTCATCGTTTCCTTGTTGGTAGCATCAGCACTGCGATTTGGTAATCCAGCCGCGAGCGGCCCATATTGAGCGTGCGTACTGATATAATGAACTCATTATCTTTGGCCAATGCCAACTGTGTAGGCCCAAAGCCCATTAGTCAGCACAGGCTCTATAAAAAGTCGAGGGGAGAGAGAAAAGATTTCCTCATCTTCCCCCACACGACCAATTGTTTCGTCTTCCCAGGCTCCGCGTTGTGAAATTTCGCTTCCCACTCTACTAGGGTTCCCATTTGCTCGCTCCCCCCACCAAAGCTCAAACAATTCCGCATCCACTGTCGATTCCAAGCCCCCGTCTTTATTCCCCCCAAATCTCTCGTTCCTCTAGCCATGCCGAGGGTTCCAGATGTTGTTGGGCGTTAGATGGAAGCATGGCCAACCTCGACTGCAGCCGGTCAATGCTGCGAGAGGTTGGAGAGGGTCGCTGCGGCTGCAGAGCCGCCGACATTATCCCACTGGCAGCCGGCCGAGGGTGAGTCGGGTCCCAAATCCCCAATCCGGCGAAACTGTTGTTTTCCTCTTCTTTGACCGGGGCTTGTTTCTCCCTCTTTCGAGTTCTTTCGCCGTCTTCTTAACTTTTATGGATGGAGTTGGTGAAATCTGAATCCCAACTCGATCCTACAAATCTCAATATTTGTGACTCTTTGTGAGTGCTATTTGGGCGTGGAACCCCACTTCAACTTCTTCAGGCACCTATTCCACATCAAGCCCCAACCCTCCAAGAATAAGGTTCAGGTGATTGGGGGGCTGGTCTTCAATTGAGAAGTGAGATGAAGAAGATATCTATCAGTCTCCCTTTGAAGTCTTCCCTGAAAGGTTGGCACAAGGAGTGGTTTTATTGCTTCGATCTAGTACCCTCCTTGCCTGCATTCACCGGGAAGCCCTCGACGATTTCGCCCAATTGGTCGTCCGAGCCAACCGTCGAGGAGATGGGCCAAGTGCATTAGTTGCTGGCCAGATTGGAGAAGTTCAAGGAAGCCGGCCTAACTGGCCCTTGGGTGGCCAAGCGTTTCTTGATCCGGCGCATTCAGCCGCTGAAGTTGAGGAGCGAGTTCTGCTGGGACTATCAAGGGAAAGATGACCACGACTGAGAAAGCCGAGAGGTGGTCAGCCAGCAAGAAGTGACTGAGACCTTGTTCACCTATTTCTCCAACGGGGTGATCGAAACCGAGGACGCAGAACGCTGCATTGCGGGCTTACAACCGAAATCGGCCTCGCCCTAGGTAACCTCGCTTTTCTCTGTGATGATGCTTGTAGACATGTATCTGTGATGGACCAGCATTGTGTGATGTATACTGTTGAATTATTTGCAATGGTGTAAGGAGTTTGATGATGACTCCCACCCATTGTCGGCCGCCAAATCGAAGAAGAGGCCGAGAAGTCCTTCTGCCGCCTAGCCCGACTCCGAGAGAGCGGGGAAGAAAACCATTGCAGACCGGGGCAAGGGGAAGGTCGTGAAGCCGAGTGCCGCAGCTAGGGGCTTAAGGATAAGAGATCCCATTGGCACAGCACCCAAGCCATCAAGTCCCAGACCGGGACTAGCGCGATCGAGCTCAACACATCGAGCCCAACCCAAGGCGGCCGAGTACAAGGCGACCCAGCGCCGCCGACCACCCGAGCGCCCTAGCCAACCACACCGCGAACGGGGCCAACTCGGACAGAAGTGCCGCCTCCGACTGCCGCGCCTTCTGGCCCAACAGCCAGCAGCCCTCTAGTATTGGCCTCTGGATACCCCGGACAGAAGCTCAAGTTTTCCAAGAGGTAGGTCCTTCTGGGTCTTCTGAGAATCACGCTTATGATTGTGATGTCTTGATATTGGATTCGTTGTGCAGGAACCACGCCGGTAGCTCCTGCTATCGATCCTGCCCTAGCAGAGTCGGTGCCAGCAAGCGCATCTACTGACCCGGCGGCGGTCCCAGTTGCAGAAACTGAGACAACCCCGACTGCAGGGCCGCCAACACCGATCGACCAAGGGACGGTTGCCGGAGCCCCTGCTCCAGCCCCTGAGCCGGCGCCTGTCATCGAAGCCACCACGGTAGCTCCGGAGCCAGCGCTCGTTGTTGAGGCCACGTCTGGAGCTCCTGAGCCAGCCCCCGAAGCCTCGCAGGCCACCGAGGTGGGGGCCAGGGCCATCGCCATTCTTGGTAGTCGTCATCGTCGTCGTTGTATCCTCCTCAGATAAGCCGGACCTCCCCAGTCTCAAAGCTCCCCCTCGCAAGTTCCTGTGGACGTTCCACTAGACAGAGCTCGACAGAACCGCAAGGAGCTATAAGCATGACGAGGCTGCGATGGAGAGGGTGCGCGAAAGGTTGCTGTGCGCAACACTCACCGCGTCCCAGGGGATCCAGGTATGACTTTCATTGAATTGTGGTCTTGGTTGTCTTGCTCATGTGAGTGATCTGACGACTGGTTCTGTTTTGGTCTGTTTTTCCCCGAGAGGAACTTGTTGATCGCTCGGAGAAAATGAGCGAGGTCTTGATCTAGGTCGCCCCCTGTTGATGTTTTACATCGGCAATATAACTATAGGGCTACTCGGCGGATGGAAACTCTGTGGATTGCAAAGGAACACAAGGAGATTTTATATTGGTTCAGGCCCTCGATGTGAGGTAATACCTACGTACAGTTGTGGGGTATTCCTTTGAGGATGTATGGTGGTGATTCTGGTGAACCACTCAACCTGCCGTCAGGGGCGCCCTGCCTTCCCTTATATACTGGGGGATAGGGTTACAAGGTAGGAGTCCCAACCGGATTACGACCAAGGGATCTCCTCTTAGAGATATAACGCACCCAACTAGGACTGTGTTTTCCTTATTGTACAAGGCAAAGTCTGCTAGGGACTACTATATCTCTAATTACATGTCTCGGCCCATCCTCTATCGAGTGGCCCATATGCCTGTGATAAGGTACCCGGGGCTCATGGCCTCCACAGTAGCCCCTGAGGCCTTCATAGTTGAGTCACAGCTGATGCCGAGTGCTCATCCTCCACGATGAAGATTGCTCGAGTGCATTGCTCCCGAGTACTCTTTGTCTGAGTGCTTCTGCTTCCCGAGTCCAGCTCCATGTCAACTGGCAGTGAGCCTATGAAGGGCTTCATGTAGTTGTATGAATAGTGTGCGCCGAATAGGCGCACCTATTAGGTGTAGCGCCCGACTTTGTGCTTAATTGTGAAGACAATTAAACATAAAGTCAAAGATCTTTAACCTTGTAGTCTTTCCCGAGTAGTATACTATTGGTATATGATACTCTTCGGTATCGTGTCAACCGGAATATGATTTATAGTCTTGCCGAGTAGCATGCCACTCGTATATGGGACTCTTCAGCTTCATGTCAGCTGGAAAAGGGTTTTTATAGTCTTTCCCGAGTGGTGTCCCACTCAGAAGTTAGACTACTCAGCATCATGTCAGCTGGAAAGAATATTTATTGTCTCCCCCGAGTAGTGCACTACTCGGAAGTTAGACTCTTCAGCGTCATGTCGGCTGGAATAATATTGCTTATGGCAACTGGTGGCCAAGCATGTAGGCCGAGTACCACTTTATGAAATTAAATCCATGGCGTGGTCAAGTGTACTCGAGAAAGATACCTGCATCCCCAATTTTAATGAAGACCAGCTTGTGATCCTTATAAGGATATATCCTCGATACCTAGTGGATAAGACAGATACCCAAGCACATGTGTTTAGCAATTAGGCCTTCATGAAGCATATGTCGATGCTCTGCACCGGCAATAAAACTATAGGGCTACTTGGCGAAGGTAAATTCGGTGGATTGTGGAGGAACACTGAGAAGATTTATACTGGTTCAGGCCCTCGATGTGAGGTAATACCCTACGTCCAGTTGAGGTGTTATTCCTCTGAGGTGGTTTGCGATCAATGATCTTCCGAGCCCTAAGGGGCGCCCTGCCTCCCCTTATATACTGGGGGACCGGGGTACATGATAAGGATCCTAGCCAGATACGGCCAAGGGATTTCTTTCTTAGAGATAGAAACCTATCCGACTAAGACTGTTATTCCTCATTGTACAAGGTAAAGCCTGCCGGGTGTTATCTTATCTCTAATTACATGGTTCGGCCCATCCTCTATCTGAGTCGCCCATATGCTGGTGGTGAGGTACCCGGGGCCCATGGCCTCCACAGTAGCCCCTGAGACCTTCATAGTTGAGTCACAGCTGATGCCGAGTGCTCGTCCTCCACGGTGAAGATTGGCCGAGTGTGATGCTCCCGAGTACTCTTTGTCCGAGTAAGTCTTGTTCCTAAGTCCTGCTTCATGTCAGCTGGCAGCGAGGCTATGAAGGGCTTCATGTAGATATATGAATAGTGTGCGCTGAATAGGCGCACCTATTAGGTGTAGCCCCCGACTTTGTGCTTAATTGTGAAGACAATTAAACATAAAGTCAAAGATCTTTACCCTGATAATCTTTCCCGAGTAGATTACTACTGGTATATGAGATTCTTCGGTATCATGTCAACCGGAATTTAATATATAGTCTTGCCGAGTAGCATGCCAGTCGTATATAGGACTCTTCGACTTCTTGTCAGTCGAAATGTATGTTTATAGTCTTGCCGACTAGGATGCTACTCGTATATGGGACTCTTCAGCATCATGTCAGTTGCAAAACGGGGTTTATAGTCTTTTCTGAGTGGCGTCCCACTCAGAAGTTAGACTCCTCCGCATTATGTCAGCAGGAAAAGATATTTATAGTCTCTCCCGAGTAGTGCACTACTCGAAAGTTAGACTCTTCAGCGTCATGTCGGCTAGAATGACGTTGCTCATGGCAACTGGTGGCCACGCATGTAGGCCGAGTGCCACTTTATGAAGATAAATCCATAGCGTGGTCAAGTGTGCCTGAGAAAGATACCTGCATCTCCAATTTAATGAAGACCAGCTTGTGATCCTTATAAGGATATATCCTCAAGACCTGGTGGATAAAACAGATACCCAAACATATATGTTTAGCGGTAAGGCTCCCATGAAGCATATCTGCTTACCTCATCGATTCCTATTAGTAGCACCAGCACTATAATTTCAACTCAGCCTACAGGTGGCCCACATGGGGCATGCTACTGTAGGAACTCATATCTTGATGGCCCAGTGCTAACTGTGTAGGCCCAAGCCCACTTAGTCGGCATCAGCTGTATAAAAAAGCGGGGAGAGAGAAAAAAATTCCTTCATCTTCCCCAAATTAGCCAATCGTTTCATCTTCCATTTCCACGCCCAACTTTTTGCCTCTCGCTCAGCTAGGGTTAGCTGTTACTGCTGCTTCCCGCGCGAACTCGAGCGACTCTGGTTTTCCTCATCTGTTCCAAGCCCCCAATCGCTTTTCCCCCAAATCTCTTCGCCTCCAACCATGCCGAAAGCTTCGGATCTTGCGGGTTCGCCGAGGAATACTTGGCCGATGTTGGATTGCGGTTCGGTGAAACTGATGCTGATGGAGAATCAATCAAAGTTATCGAGCCAAGAAGTGATCCACTGGTGTCCGGCTAAGGGTGAATCAGCTCCAAATCCCCAATCTGGCGAAACGGTAGTTTTTGCCACTTTTTTCGACCGGGGTTTGTGCCTTCCTTCTTCTGCATTCTTCCGCCGAATCCTTGACTTCTATAAGTTAGAGTTGGTGCATTTGAATCCCAACTCAATCCTTCAGATCTCCATATTTGTTACTCTGTGCGAGTGTTATTTGGGCGTGGAACCCCATTTCAACTTCTTTAGGCATTTGTTCCACATTAAACCCCAGCCCTCCAAAAATAACAACAGTGTAATTGGGGGGGGCTGGTCTTCAGCTAAGGAGCGATAGGAAAAAGTCATATCTTGATCTTCCCTTGAAATCCTCCTTAAAAGGCTGGCACAAGGAGTGGTTCTATTGCGCAGATCTGGCTCCCTCCTTGCGGCCATTCACCGGCTTGCCACCGGTGGTTTTACCAAATTGGTCAGCAGATCCAACCCTTGAGGAGATGGGCCAGGTGCATCAACTGTTGACAAAGTTAGATAACTTCAAGAAGGCTGGCCTGACTGGACCCTGGGTGGCCAGGAGGTTCCTGACTCGGCGCTTCCAGCCCCTGAAGCTGAGGAGTCCATTTGTCTGGGATTACCAGGGAAAACATGATCCTGACCGGGTCAGCCATGAGTCGGCCAATGAGTAGAAGGTGACGGAAACCTTGTTCGGATACTTCTCCAGCAGGGTGATCGAGACCGAATACAAGAAGAGACGCATTGCGTCTTATAGACGCAGTTGGCCCCGCCCCGAGGTAACCTCCGTCTTTCCTTTGTAGCAAATGCCTGTGGACTTGTATGTGTGATTGCCTGGCATTGTATGATGTATTCTGTTGAATCTTCTGTAGTGGTGCGTGGAGTTTGATGAGGACTCCCGCCCGTTGTCGGCCGTTGCATCGAAGAAAAGGCCAAGGAGCCCCGCTGCCGCCCAACCCGACTCCAAGAGAGCCGGGAAGAAACCTGTTCTTTATCGGGGCGAGGGGGCCATGACGCCGCGTGTCGCAGTAGGAGGGCTGAAGATAAAGGACACCGCTGCCACGACGCCTAGGCGATCAAGCCCTAGGGTTGAAACCTGCGGGGCCGAGCCCAACATTGCTGAGTCCGGCAACAACACCGCCGAGTGGTTGGCTAGAGCGGGTACCGCGGAGCACGGGGGTGCCCAAGCCAGCCACACCAGAGACGGGGCCGACTCAAGCTGATGTGCCGCCGCCAATTGTGACGCCGACTAGCCCGACTGCCGAGCGCACTGCGCCGGAATCTGAATCACCCGGTGGGAGACTCAAGTTCTCTAATAGGTAAGCTGGTCCAGGTCTTCTAGGATTCTTGCCTGTTGAAGTAGTGTTCTGATGTCTTGTTTTGTCATGCAGGAAGCGGACCGATATCAATCTCAAGGAGACCGATCCGACCGCTCCCCTTGACGAGCCTGCCCTAGCCGAGCCGGCGGCCGCGAACATACCCGCTGAGCTGGTGGCCACCCTAGTCGCGGAGACTAAGGTGGTCCTGACTGCAGGGTCGCCGTCGCGGCCTGACCAAGAGGCAGTTACTGAGGTTGAGGCCACAGCCCCTGAAGTGTCGCCCGCTACAGAGGCCGCTGTCGGAGCCCCCGAGTCCATCCCCGAGGCCGTAGGGGATGACTGCGTGGAGGCCAGGACCCCGTCGCCGTCGTGGTTGTCGTCATCATCGTCACCGCCGTGGGCGTGGCCCAGACCCTGGCGATGACCAAGGCCATCTACTCGAGGGCAGATATTGAAGCCATCGGGGAGGGGTTTGCCGAGGAGACGATGCCCGAGGAGGCGCTGGAGCTGATTGCCTGGGCGAAGCCGACTGCTGAGATAATTACTCGAGACTTGGGTCTGTAAGGGCAACATATTATGTAGTCGGTATGTATGAACTTTTGTGGAAAACATGTGTAAATATATGTGTGACGCCACCAAGCTTATGTACTCAGTCGTCATTAGCTTTACTTGACCGTGCAGTCTGTGCCGAGTTATTCTGTTAGAACATAATAAAATTGTTCATAGTAGGAAGCTGGACTCGGGCAAACGCGACAGTTGTAGTAAAGCTTCATGACCGAGTAGGACAAGCTCGTATGTTATTGACAGCACGTATATACATGCAGCCCCCGACTCACTACTCGGTTGATGCAAGCGGCGTAGTGAGTCAGAGAAACTGTACACATGAAAAAGTATAAAACTCAAGTATAGAAAGGACGTAGCTGTTCTATGTTCCATGAGTTGTTGATGAGGACACCGTCTTCGGTCTTCAGTCGGTAGGCACCTGGCCGCATGACCTCGGCTATAATGAACGGCCCTTCCCAGATTGGGGATAATTTGTGCTTGTCTTTGGTGGTTTGTATTTTCCTCAGGACGAGATCCCCGACCAAAAAGGCGCGGCCACGGACATTACGGTTGTGGTAGCGACACAGGCCTTGAAGATACCTTGCCGACTGGATTGTTGCGGTGTCCCTTGCTTCTTCCAACTAATCTAGCTTGACCAGTCGGGTATTATTTGAGTCATTTTCGGAGTAAGCCCGGACTCGCAGAGAGCCGAACTATAACTTTGTCGGTAGCATAGCCTCGGCACCATAGACCAGAAAGAAAGGGGATTGCCCTGTTGCCCGACTGACCGTGGTTCTTAGAGACCAGAGAACCGATGGGACTTCTTGTACCCACCGGCCCGCTGTCGGACCCGGGCTTGACCCCGAACCCTATGTGTGTACCGTGCTAGTCCCACGATCAATTGCTAGCACACACATTCAACATTGGCATCATAATCCATACATCACAGGTTCAGCTCACAGCAGTCCAAACATAAGTCGTACAAGAGTCTAGACTTTAGCGATTACATAGAGGCCGACCGGCCAAATAGAACAACAAATTAACAAAGAGTTCAACAGCGGAAACAAGATAATAGAGGCACCAAAAACCAGCAAGTATGCCTCTGCCCGCCCACAGGCAACCAACCGGTAAGCCCTAGTAAGCACCGTCGTCGTCGTCTCCAAAACCTGCTGCATAGAAGTACCCGATTGTCGGGTCCTCCTCAACCATCTCTAAAAAAAAAAAGAAGTCACACAAGCGTGTGTGAGTACAATACGTACTCCGCAAGACTTATAGTGTTTGCAATGGTATTCCATAATATGCGAAGATAAACAAGGAATGGTTCAGGTTCTGCAGTTTGCATAAATCATAATATACATAGCGAAAACATTGTGGTTTTGCAACGAAATTTTTGTAAAACAAGCTAGCACAGCAAACAAGTATATAAGCATCAACCCCCAAGTGTTTCCAACCATATGGGCTCCCTGCCCATGCCAGCCAACAGTGGCAACACGCTGCCACAACCATCCCAGCGAACTCCCCGTTCGCACCAGGATCTTTCCCCAAAACAGTTCCCAAAAATTAAAACTACTACGGTGGAGAATTTCCCAAGTCGTCCATAACCGAGGACACGGCTATTCGAATAGTTTTAACTCTCGAGAGTGTGTACAACTGTACCCACATGACAAGGACAACATGAGCTAACACACAGGAGGCTCACACCATCAATGACAAAGCCTTTCCACCGTTGACCTAGCAATATCACGCGCTTATGATCCATCCCTAGGGAGTTGGGAGGCCTCCCAAAATCCCCAAGGCTCATACGATGTGCTGGTCACCCTTGAACAATAATCAAGGTACCTTCGGGCTATGGACAAAAACCATAACCCGCACTATCCCAATGTCAACAATAATGACCTACAACTACCACCGGCGGGTCTATTGCTAGGTATCAACAATATACTAAGCTAGGAACTCCCCATAAGAGCCACATGTGGTTTGCACTGTGCTTCTTGGTTCTAGCTACACCATAGAATCGGTCCTTAGTGACCCGGGCGAGACAACCCCCTAATCGATACCACAACAAGGCACCGAACACTACATCCACTCGCCCAAGTCCAAAAGCTTGTTTTCAGTTTTTGTTTTCCACCAAGAGCACAAGGGAAGAATACCCACTGTTCATTTCCATATTTTCGCAAATGCTTCTTTTTCCCAACATCCCAAAATCAAGTAACAAGTAGCCTTGATTAAAAAGCAAACTAAGCATACCTATTGACATCTTCCCAACCACATGAACCCAAGTTTCAGTGGCAACATAAGTGACAAGGAATTCATGATACTCAAGTAACAAGGACAGGGCATATGCAACAAGAGGTTAACTACCCAAGAATCCCACACATTTCTAAGTAAAACATCGCATGCATAATAGTTTGCAATCAATATAGTTTGTAAGTTTGAAATATAGGAGCAATTGATCAAGGGGGTGCTTGCCTTGTTCCTGGACTTCTTGGAACTCTTCTGATCCTTCCACAACCGGGTCAACAACGTCGTGTTCTACGAGAATACCAAACGAATGCAATGAAAACAACAGCAAAATATTTAACAGAACAGGAAGTACAAATATTTTTGCAGAATATGCAAGTGCATGATTTTAGATGAATTTAGGAAAAAGAATCGCTTGAATCCGAGTTCGTATGAGGGAGATACGGCTAAACGAAGTCTGCTCTGTCCTAAAATCGAAAATAAACGAGAAACAGCGTTTTCTCTCGACCGAACTGCAGAAACGGCTGAAAACATTCTACCGACTTAACGGGTAGTCTATTTGGGACGTTTTCGGTTCTAGGGGGCGTTTTTATGGTACGAAACCTACATGTGTGCTGCTGTGAACCTAAGGACAACTCCCAAAAGTGGATATTCTCCAACTCGCTAGGATATTAATCGCGCACGCTCACACGTCACTAAAACGGCCTAACACGTGAAATCCACCGGGCGTGAAGTTTTAACCTAAGGCATTTGGGGGCGTGGAGGGTTTCTAGGGCCTAGGGGTCACTGGATGTACAAGTGGAACCTATGGGAAGGCTTCGGTAGCGACGAATGCCTTGCTCCAAAAACGACGTCTTCGCACGAGCAAACTACATGTCTTCTCACGTTAACGACAACCGGCAAAATTGGGAATTCAACAGCAGCTGCTCTACTCGTGGTTTTATCCTGATCTAACGCTAGAGGGGCCAACCTGGCTTGCATGGGGCTGATGGGGTGGCTGCCACTCACTCAAACACAAGCGCACCTAAGGTGTTTGGTGAAAAGCCAAGCTAATGCACGGCTTGTCTACATCTGTCCTCCCATGCTCTAGTGCATGGCTAGCGTATGCAGGGCACGAGGAAGCTCTAGGGGTCCTGCATGCAAGATCGAAGGGCTCTACTACATGCGGCCATGCTCCGATTGAGCCTCATCCACACATATGGCCATGGTGGTGATGCTTGGGTGGATGGCAAAACAATGGCATGATAGGCCAAGCCAAGGACGTGGGGAGAACTAGTGGCCTCCCAGGAGTAAAAAGGAAGTACATGCAGAAACAGAAGCTCACCGAGGAGTGCAGGCGGTGGGGAGCAATGTTGAGGCGGTGATCGGCTCGGCAAAAGGGTTGCTCGCGATGGAGGCTGCAGTCAAGCGCTGTGATGAGTTCAAAGAGTGAATGGAAGATGGTGATACAGCCAGGACAGCGCTAACTCACCAGGGCGCAGCTCAGCGGCTGGAAGATCACGGCGGCACCTGGTCGGTGTTGCAAAACACGATGGGGCTGCAGTGGTGCCTGCTGCCTGCCGAGGGCAAAAACAGAGTTAGGTCGGGCAAGAACGCGTGGTGACACAGCTGAGACAAGGTAAAACTCACCGGAGCTCTCAGACAGAAAGCGTGTGCTCGCCGGCGCCGTGGACGGCACCTCACGTTCTCAGCGAACCAAGGGGCAATCGCCTGGGTCCTTGGGTGCGTGAGAAAGAGGGCGAGCTGGGGAGGCAGGAGGACATAGGCTTGGTTAAAAGGAAGGCAGGGAAGGGAGAGGAGAGGGGAGGGGCGCTGCTCTGCTCCACGGTCTCGTGATGGCGTGCGCGCGGGCAAGTGTGCAGCAGACAAATGGGACAGGGCAGGGCGCTGCTGAGGCTATCGCGGGTATCTCGCGAGGTCCCAAGGCGGCTCTGCCTCTCTCTCTCCCTCACGTGGTCTGGGGCGTGCAGAGGAAGCCACCTGGTCGAGCCGCACGGGCGGGGAGAGATCCTTACGTGATCTCGCTTGGACGATGGAGGACAGGGCACAAAAGATAGCATCACGTATCAAAGATTCACACTTGAGGACTGTCTCCAACAACCACGTGTTGACGCCAAAACCAATCGGCCGATACAGACCGATATGGACTCCTCGTAGCCGATGGCCGATAGCACCTATATATCGGCCAGCAAACCGATGATGATATGAGTGAAAAGCAAACCGGCCGATTGCCGATAGCATTCGCATGCTTGAGCATCGGCTAGAAGCTGATGATAACATTGATAGGCGGAATAAAAAGCCAGCTGACTGGCACGGGCTCGCGAGAGAGGGCGCGGGCGCGAGCTCAGGAGAGAGGGAGCACGGGCGCGGGCTCGGGAGAGAGGGAGCACGGGCGCGGGCTCTGGAGAGAGCACAGGCATGGGCTCGGGAGAGGGCGCGGACTCGAGAGGGAGCCGAGTCCCCGGGCACAAGAAAAGGGCGCGGACTCGAGAGAGAGCCCGGGCACAGGAGAGCGCGGGCGCGGGCGTATATGCTTTAACTCTATCTTTTCTCCTTGGGGCCCGACTACAGACAATGCCGCCATCGCCGTCGCCGTCGCCGAGGAGCTCGCCGGCTCAGTCCTCCTCTGTTTCACCCCCACCGGACCATCCACTCCCAGTCCGGATGGTCCGTTCTATTGTCACTGTCTGCGCCAGCTCAGATTTGCCCCCTAAGGCGCTGGTTTATACGGATCTCACGATTTTTAACCCGTTGGCTGAGATTTTTCATGCATAAGAGATGACATGAAGAGCATGCAGATGGAAAAATGGTTTTATGCACCAAACAACAAAAGTGGGCTGTTACACCCGCGTATGGTTGTAGTCGGTCGAATATCCTGGCCTTGATGCCTTGTAAGACCATACCGTTGGCTCGTTCGACCTGCCTGTTGCTCCGTGGGTGTGCCACAGATGTGTAGCAGATCTTGATGCCAAAATCTTTGCAGAAGTCTTGGAATACGCCGCCCGTGAACTGAGTACCATTGTCGGTGATGATGTGGTTAGGGACCCCGAACCGATATATGTGGGTGCCATGGGCCCCGGGTACCTCATGACAAGCATATGGGCCACTCGAATAGAGGATGGGCCTGGCCTTGTAATTAGGGATATAGCCACACTCGGCAGACTTTGCCTTGTACGATAAGGAAAACACAGTCCTAGTTGGGTGCGTTATATCTCTAAGAGGAGATCCCTTGGCCGTAATCCGGTTGGGACTCCTACCTTCTAACCATGTCCCCCAGTATATAAGGGAAGGCAGGGCGACCCTGAGGGCAGGTTGAGTTGGTTCACCAGAATCACCACCGCAAATCCTCAAAGGAATAACACCATAACTAGACGTAGGGTATTACCTCACATCGAGGGTCTGAACCAGTATAAAATCTCTGCGTGTTCCTTTGCAATCCATCAAGTTTCCATCCATCGAGTAGCCCCATATATTTATTGCCGGTGAAAAACATCAACAGTTAGCGCACCAGGTAGGGGTTTCGGCGCGATCTACATCTACAAGCTCGATGGATCCAGCAACCGGAGTCGACGGCAGCAAACTCTCCCCCGGAGATACAATTTCATTCGGAAGCCTCGACTTCGTCGCCGACCAGATCGGCAATCTCACCTTGGCCGACTCGGACTCGATCCGATCTGCCAGGGAACTGGCCGACTCCGCGCCAGTCGGTCCACACGACGCTGCAGCAACCCTCATCGACTTGCTGCAGCAATCTTCATCTTGTCCGGGTCTCGGGACAACTCTTTCTTTCGGTGTTCGACTCGGACTCGGCCTTGAGCCGGCCAAGATCAAGCTAAGATGGGAAGAGATCGTCAATCTCCCGTACAAACTCGGCAACGCCACGGATATCTTCAGACAACATCCGACGTGGCAAACCCGATCCCCTGGAATTCGACTTGGATACGGCCTAGAGCCACTTGAGATCGGATCCAGGGAGGTTGGAGTTATTATCAGCCCCATCAACTATTCTGACTACGACTCTCAGTCGGATTACGACTCTCAGTCAGATTCCGACTCTAAGTTGGACAGCAGTTCGGCAAGCTTCTCCTTGCCACGAGAAATCTTCATGGCATCCAAAGGATCTACTCCTATCTAGGAATCACGCCAACTACGCGAGCAACAAGAGGAGGAGGCCCGCCGGCTGCGACAACAAAAGGAGGCCGAGCCCGAGGCCCGCAATGATGAGCTACGCAGGGCTGGGTAGCAACAAATCCTCCAAACTCGACTCGGCGACCACGACGTCTTCGTTACTCCTCAACAGAATCTCGTGGCCACTGCAACTCTACTGGATACAATCCAGCTCGGGCCTGATCACCAGGCCACCCCGACGATCGCAAGGATAAAAGCCATGCTTACCGCTGCTGCATGTCAGCAGCACCAACAGTCGGGTGATACCCTCGTACCAACCAACCGGTCGGCATCCCCAACGGCAGTCTTGTTCACCTCAAAGCGACGCCGAGTGGCCGGCTCTAGTCGGCAGCACATGGAGTCATGCCATATGTCACTCGGCAACCCCAACAACAACTAGCGGCTCCGAGGCCAACCATGGCATGACCTTCAGCAAGACATCAACGCTTGGCAGCACGAACGAGAGGAAGACAAGCAACGCCAACTGGAAGACAAGAACGAGTGCTTCGGCCTCCACCATGAGCGGTTTCGCCGCCGTATTCGGAGTCGGAGCCCTCATGACGATGAAGGCATACCGGCCTTCACCCAAAAGCTACAACAGGTCAACTGGCCGTCGGGTTTCAAGCCTACAGGAATCGAAAAATACGACGACAAGACCAACCCCGAGTCCTGGCTCAAAGTTTACACTCTGGCGATCCGAGCAGCTGGAGGAAATCACAAAGTCATGGCTAACTACCTCCTAGTCGCTCTAGCCGACTCAGCGAGGACATGGCTAACAGGACTTCCCAGGCAATCCATCGGCTCCTGGGGAGAACTCCAGGAACACTTCATTGCCAACTTCCAGGGAACATACAAGAGGCCATCTTCCGAGTACGACTTATATCAGGTGCATCAAAGGAAGAACGAGTCTCTTCGTGACTTCATCAAGAGGTTTTCTGAGAAGAAGAACTCAATCCCGAAGATCAAGGACAAGGTCGTCATCGCCGCCTTTCGAAAAGGAGTCAAAGACACCTCGTTTATCAACAAATTCACTCGGAAGCCTCCCAACCCTATCAAGGCTTTATTCGACATGGCAAACAAATACGCTGACTCGGCCCATGCTGTTGCTGAGGCCCTTGATGACAACAGGGCACCCTGACAGAAGAAGCGGAAGGGCACCGACGACGTGGTCCCGACTAAAGCTGGGAATCGCAAATGCAAGTCAGACAGCTTCATTGTGGCAGTCGGTCACAACCGTCTTCGACTTCCAACAACTGGAGATTTTCAGAACAACAAGTGACATGCTCAGGGGCTCAAAAGCCCAAACGCAAGGATGGCATCCCCACTCCCAAATACCAAACAGCTAAGTTGCTTTCTGATAAATCTTTCCTCACTTGGCCTCGCCAATGCCGTAGCCGCTTACACCTAATAGGTGTACAAGCTATACTTTTTTCTATGTTTTCTCTTAAATGATTGCAAAAGTATTCGAGTAGCATAAATCGTGATCTGTGAAACTTTGCTCCATGAAAAACGAACTCAAGTCACCCAAAACGCGTGTCTGGGAAAGAGTCATGAGCCAACTCCCGACGCTAGGGGGCTATGATTAGTCGGGCAGAGTGCTTAAACATAAGGGGTCAACTACTCGGAGAAATTAATATCAGTAAGAGGAAGAACACGTATTTACATATATTGTAAAATACATTTTATTCGGGTGATTGTTTTCATCATCAGATGCTACTCATCCGGTATCTTTATAGTGCAGGGCCAGCTCCAGATACACGTGACAGGAACTCAGGGCTGCGAGCCTATCTCCTATGCTCAGGGGCTGGACAAGTCTGCCAAAATACACTCGGGATGCTCCACGAGGGCTACTGACCGAGTACTTGCGCCAGTCGGGACGACATCTTCCCTGGCTACGCTCCATGTGAGCTGACAACCGACCTCCGGGGCTAGTTGGGGGTCGTATACTACTCGGCTGGGTGAGGTACGCCCCATGAGGGTCGCCAGCCGAATCCTACGCTAACGCTAGGTTCAGGTACCTTATTCAGTCGCAACTCGGCTAAGTAGGGTACGCCCCATGAGGGTCGCTAGCCGAATCCTATGCTAATGCTAGGTTTGGGTACCTTATTTGGTCACAACTCTGTCAGATCGAGTATGCCCCAGGAGGGTCGTCAGCCGAATCCTATGCTAATGCAAGGGTCAGGTACCTTATTTGGCCATAACTTTGTTGGATAGGGTACGCTCCATGAGGGTCGCCAGCCGAACCCTCTACTAATGCAAGGTTCGGGTACCTTGTTCGGCTTTACCTAAGTCATAGAAGACTTACATCGTGAAAGCGCATCCGGGGTTCTCATGCACCGCTTCACACCTGAGGAGGGCAAGCAGATCCTGCAATATACCTACTCAGGCTTATGTGGCAACCAGGTTGCATCTAGAACGTAAGTCGGAAAGGCTTTCAAATAAGGATTTCTCTGGCTAATTGCGGTTACCGACACCAAAAAACTCATCCTGACATGCGATGGATGATACTTCTATAGAGCTATGCTGGGTAGGTCGGCTCAGGCCGGCTTATTTGGTAGCCGCCACCAAGATATGAGTTCCTACAGTAGCATGCTCCATGTGGGCCGCCCGCAGGCTGAGTTGAAATTATAGCGCTGGTGCTACCAACAAGAGCTGATGAGGTAAACAGATATGCTTCATGAGAGCCTTATTGATAAACATATATGTTTGGGTATCTGTTTTATCCACAGGTCTCGAGGATATATCCTTACAAGGTTCACAAGCTGGTCTTTATTAAAATTGGGGATGCAGGTATCTTTCTCAGGTACACATGACCACGCCGTGGATTTATTTTCATAAAGTGGTACTCGGCCTACATGCGTGGCCATCAGTTGCCATGAGCAACATTATTCCCGCTGACATGATGCGGAGGAGTCTAACTTTCGAGTAGTGCACTACTCGGGAGAGACTATAAATTTCTCATTCCCGCTGACATGACGCGGAGGAGTCTAACTTCTGGGTGGGACACCACTCGGGAAAGACTATAAACCCCTCTTTCCAGCTGACATGACGCTGAAGAGTCCCATATACGAGTAGTACTCTACTCGGCAAGACTATAAATACCCATTCCAATTGACATGAAGTCGAAGAGTCCTACATATGAGTAGTTCCCTGCTCGGTAAGACTATAAATCATATTCCGGTTGACATGATACCGAAGAGTCTCATATACCAGTAGTAATCTACTCGGGAAAGACTTCTAGGTTAAAGATCTTTGACTTTATGTTTAATTGTCTTCACAATTAAGCACAAAGTCGGGGGCTACACCTAATAGGTGCACCTATTCGACACACACTATTCATATATCTACATGAAGCCCTTCATAGCCTCGCTGCCAGCTGACATGAAGAGCGGGACTCGGGAAGAAGACTCACTCGGACAAAGAGTACTCGGGAGCAATGCACTCGGGAAGACTTCACCGTGGAGGATGAGCACTCGGCATCAGCTATGACTCAACTATGAAGGTCTCAGGGGCTACTGTGGGTGCCATAGGCCCCGGGTACGTCATGACAAGCATATGGGCCACTTGGACAGAGGATGGGCCTAGCCTTGTAATTAGGGATATAGCCACACTCAGCAGACTTTGCCTTGTACGATAAGGAAAACACAGTCCTAGTTGGGTGCGTTATATCTCTAAGAGGAGATCCCTTGGCTGTAATCCGGTTGGGACTCCTACCTTGTAACCCTGTCCCCCAGTATATAAGGGAAGGCAGACGTACGGTATTACCTCACATCGAGGGCCTGAACTAGTATAAAATCTCTGCGTGTTCCTTTGCAATCCATCAAGTTTCCATCCGCCGAGTAGCCCCATATATTTATTGCCGGTGTAAAACAACGACAGTATAGTATACTCAGGATGAAGTCCTTTGCTCGTGCCGCTATGATTGTTGCAACGGGTTTAGCCTCAATCCACTTGCTGAATTTATCCACCGCAACGAATAGATGTGTAAACCCTCTTGGCGCTTTCTTGAAAGGCCCGACCATGTCGAGCCCCCATACTGCGAATGGCCAAGAAATAGGGATAGTTTGGAGTTCCTGGGCTGGGAGATTTGTTTGTCTTGCGTAGAACTGGCAACCCTTGCACTTGCGAACAATGTCCTTGGTGTCTGTTACTGCTGTGGGCCAAAAAAATCCCTGCCGGTAAGCCTTTCCGACTAACGTCCTGGATGCGGCATGGTTGCCACATATGCCCGAGTGAATTGATTGCAGAATCTGCTTGCCCTCCTCGGTGGTGACGCAACGCATGAGGACACCGGATGCGCTCCTTCGGTACAGGTCTTCTCCGACTAGTGTTGACGCCGAAAACCGCCGGGGGCCGTTCGGCGTCTAGGAGACACGCGAAGGCCTGGGAGATCTGCTGAGCTCCAGTGCAGGTCCTAAAATCTTGAGGTTCGCGGGCGTGCCAGTCAATTTGACCCGATAATTGACAAGGAGAAAATATTAACTCAGTGAATCAATTGGCCGATAAGAATACTGCTAGCCGATTTCCGAAGGAACACTCAAGCTTATGCTGTAAGCCGATGATAAAACCGTGTCCGTGCCCCAGCTGTCCGCGCCTGGTTCTCGTGCCCGTGCCCGTGCCCGGGTCCTCGTGCCCGGGTCCTCGCTCCCGGGTCCTCGCCTGTGCCTGGCTACCAGCAGCAATTGCACATCGGCTATCAGCCGATACGGACTGATATAGGCTCCTCGTAGCCGATGGCCGATAGCACCTGTGTATCGGCTAGGAAACCGATAACGCTATATACAAATAGATAAGCTGTCAGTATAACATGTGCATCGGCTAGAAGCCGATGATAAAATAGATAGGCAGAATAGTAAGCCAGCCGACCGCCGAGGAAACACATGTGCATCGGCTAGAAAACCGATGATAATATAGATGACCAAAATAGTAAAGATAATACAGTCGGCTTTATACAAAGATAACCTATCGGCTAAGCACTCCGATAGAACGTCGCATATACACCGATCGGCTCGAGAAGGATAAATCTATTATTATCAATCTAGTAGTTCAGACCTAACTGATGCAGCACAGATTGATAATAATAAAGGAACCTCAACGAGCCGATAGACCTAATGCAACTGTGATGTAATAAGATAACTTATCGGCTATACATTCCGATAAGATGCTTGCGCAAAAACCATCAACCTAGCAGGAACGATTTATCACTGGCAGTTTAGTAGGTTAGACCGAACCGATGCAGCACAAACTGATGATAAACCGCCCCCAGTAAGCTGATAAGATCTACACACGCGTGATGTGGTATACCTGATCGGCCTAAGAGATCGAACTGATGCAGCCGTAGACAGGGCAGATACACCTGGGTAAGGGGTGACGAGTCTTACCCTCTCGCAGGAGTTCGAACCT
This sequence comes from Oryza meyeriana var. granulata, assembly GCA_003991445.1. Classification (NCBI taxonomy): domain Eukaryota; kingdom Viridiplantae; phylum Streptophyta; class Magnoliopsida; order Poales; family Poaceae; genus Oryza; species Oryza meyeriana. Next base: position 20,870 of record RYFJ01002601.1, read on the forward strand.
AACCGATGCAGCCCCTCTCGAGAAGCAAGAACCCGTCGAAAGGGGTGGCGATGCGCCGAAGTTTATTGATCATTGAGATATAGTTTACATGGTCCCCGGGTATACATATTTATACCCCGAGTTGATACAGTCCTGATCGAATATGAAACAGGAGTTTCCTATCTATAAAAGGAAAATTAACAAGCCCTGATCGGACACGAGATCAGGTTTCCTAAAAAATATTAAAACTACCTAATTAATAGATAAGGTAATTAATCGCCATGTCGCGGTCTTCACGATTCCTTCCTGAATCCGGCCTCTTCTGGATTAACTTCCACTGGTTGATATAGCTTCTTTCCTTAACCGAACCTGATGACGAATCGTGCCAAATTTTGGCGTTAACAACTAGTAGGAAGCTTTTGCTTCGACGCTTTATCTGCTCGGCTTGACTACGATCTTCTGGGAGTTCATCGTCCAGGAGAAATTTGAGAACAGGAGTCCTCTAGTCTTGACATATGTGTAGCACCTCGTCTGTGGCCGGGGTAGGTTCGCCTCCCGACTACTCCGGCGCTGGTTTCTTCTTGATTCATGGCTCCATGAGTTGCTCGACAAAGATTCCAGTCAGAACTGCTTCTCGCTTGGATCCCATGTTTGCCAGCTCGTCTACCGCGTCGTTGTATTGACGCAGGACATGTGTTATTTCCAGCCCGTCCAACTTGTTTTCCAGCTTGCAGACCTCCTGACTATATGCCGCCATGGTATTGTCGAGACAAGTCCAGTCTTTCATGACTTGGTTTACCACGAGTTGAGAATCCCCGCGCACAACCAGTCGACGTATGCTAAGTGATATAGCGATGCGGAGCCCGTGAATAAGTGCCTCGTACTCGGCGACGTTGTGGGAAGCCGGGAAGTGGATTTGTAGAACGTACTTTAGTTTTTCGCCGATGGGGGACGTCAGTATGACTCCAGCCCTGGTGCCGCCGATCCGTAGAGAACCTTCGAAGTACATTGTCCAGTACTCTAGCTTTGCTGTTGATGTAGGCAGTTGAACTTCTAACCACTCGGCCACGAAGTTGGCTAGAGCTTGTGATTTAATTGCTATCCATGGCTGAAAGGTGATATCCAACGCCACCAACTAGAGTGCCCATTTAGCGATTCGGCCGGTGGCCTCATGATTATGAAGGACATCCCCGAGTGGAAACGCTGTGACCACCGTGACTTGATGTGCTTGAAAATAATGCACCAGCTTCCGGACTGTGATGAGTAGGCCATATAGCAGCTTCTGGACCTGCGGATATCTCATCTTCGAGTCGGCAAGCACCTCACTGACAAAGTAAACTAGCCATTGTATTTTCTGGATATGACCCTGTTCAGATCGCTCGACCACCATTACCGTGCTGACTATCTGAGTGGTTGCCGCCAGATATAGCATTAGCGGTTCTTGGGGCATAGGTGACGCTAGCACGGGAGCTGATGTAAGGAATTGTTTGAAGTCTTCGAAGGCTTGCTGGGCTTCCGGAGTCCATTGGAAATTGTCCGCCTTTTTGTGTAGCTTGAAGAAGGGCATGCCCGTTCTCCCAGTCGGGAAATAAACCGGCTGAGTACCGCCATGCAGCCTTTCAGCTTCTGGACGTCTTTGAGGTTAGTCGGGGGTGCCATGTTCCTGATGGCATTGACTTTCTCCGGGTTGGCCTCGATGCCGTGATGCGAGACAATGAAGCCAAGTAACTTGCCGGATGGCACTCCGAAGGCGCATTTTTCCGGGTTCAGCTTCATCTTGAATCATCGAAGATTTTGGAAGGTTTCTTCCAGGTCAACGATGAGGTCTTCTTTGGACTTTATTCCGGGTTCAGCTTCCACGTTGCGCCCGATCTGAGTGTGTAGACACCGCTGAATGGCCCGTTGATAGGTTGCTCCAGCATTCTTCAAACCGAACGGCATTGTGATATAGCAGTATGCTCCAAACGGCATGATGAAAGATGTCTTTACGCAGTCTTCCTCCCTCAGGCTGATTTGATGGTATCCCGAGTAGCAGTCGAGAAAGCTGAGTAGGTCACACCCTGCCGTGGAATCAACCACCTGATCTATCCTGGGAAGACCAAATGGGTCCTTGGGGCACACCTTGTTGAGATCGGTGTAGTCAACGCACATGCGCCATTTACTGTTCTTCTTCCGGACCAGGATTGGGTTTGCCAGCCAATCCGGGTGATAGACCTCCTTGATGAACCCGGCTGCGAGGAGCTTGGTAATCTCCTCCCGAATAGCATCCTTGTGGTCTTGAGCGAAGCGCCGCAGCCGTTGCTTGACTGGCTTGGCATCTGTCTTCACATTTAGGGAATGCTCGATCACCTCCCTTGGTACGCCTGGCATGTCGGACAGTTTCCATGCAAAGATATCTTTATTGGCTTGTAGGAAGGTGACGAGCGCGTCTTCCTATTTGGGGTCGAGTCCGGTCCCGACTAGGGCAGTTTTGGAGGGGTCGGAAGGGTCCAGGGGGATCTTCTTCGTGTCAGTGTCCGCTGAAATTCCTGACTTCGCTGCCTTTTTCACCGGAACTTGATCTGGCTCGACTTCTGTTGTGACGGCTTGCCGAATGCTATCGCGCCCGACTGCCGCCTCTTGTAATTGGGCCAGTTTGCAGCTCTCCTTGTCGCAGGTGAAGGCTTGCTTGATGTCACTGCAGAGGGAGAGGACTCCTGCTGGCCTAGGCATCTTGTGCACCATATATGTGTACTGCGGTATCGCCATGAATTTGGTGAGTGTCGGTCGTCCGAGTATCGCGTGGTACGCGGTCTCGAAGTTGGCAACCTCGAAGCAGACATTTTCCGTGCGGAAGTTATCCCGCGTGCTGAAGGTTACTAGCAAGGTTTTCTGCCCGAGTGGAGTTGATGACAGGCCGGGGATTATCCCGTGGAAGGGCGCAGCACTTGGCCGTAGTTCTGAACGAGGAATCTTCATCTCGTCCAAAGTCTTGGCGAATAAGATGTTGAGCGCACTGCCTTCGTCGATGAGGGTTTTCTTCAACCTGATGTTTCTGACGACCGGCTCCAGGACGAGTGGATAACGTCCCGGGTGAGAGACCCGATCTGGGTGATCCGCGCGAATGAAGGTAATGGCCATCTCTGACCAGCGCAGGTACTGGGGGGTGTCCGTTGTAGAGACCGTGTTGATGTCGCGCGCTGAAAGCTTCTGTTTGTGCTTGGACTCGTACGCGAGCGGCCCGCCGAAGATGTGATTGAGCTCGGCTTGAGGATCTTAAAAATCATCAGCTGGACCCGAGTCTGGCTTGTCTTTGTCCTTGTCGGAGCCAGGCGATGAAGCCTGCCCGGAGGCAAACTTCTTGAGCATGTAGCAGTCTTTGGCCGCGTGCTTGCCCTTGGGGTGGAAGGGGCATGGCCCACTCATGACTTTCTGGTAGTCGTTGTTTCGCTGGGGCCACGACCGAGTACGCTCCATGTGGGCCACCTCGTTGTCTGTCTTCCGCTTGCGGTTGCCAGACTTGTTCTGAGATGGCTCATTGTCGGCTTTCGCCTTTTGGTCCTTCTGTCGGGACTCCTTTTTCTCGTCGAGGGCCTCTGCGACCGCTTCGGCCGAGTCGGCGTATTTGTTGGCCATGTTGAACAGAGCCCGGACAGACGGTGGTGGTTTCCGAGTGAACTTCGCCATGAACGGGGCGTCCTTTACTCCCTTGCGGAAGGCGGCGATGACAGCCTCATCTTTGATCATTGGAATCTTGTTGCGCTTCTCGGAGAACCTCTTCATGAAATCTCACAGAGACTCATTCTTCTTCTGGTGCAGCTGATAAAGATCGTGCTCTGAAGACGACCTCTCGTAGGTTCCCTGAAAGTTCACGATAAACCGATCCATGAGTTCTCCCCAGGAACCGATCGACCGTCTCGGGAGCCCTGTTAGCCATGTCCTCGCCGAGTCGGCTAGCACGACTGGGAGGTAGTTAGCCATGGCTTTGTTGTCGCCCCCAGCAGCTCGGACTGCTAGGGTATATACGGTGAGCTAGGACTCGGGATTTGTCTTGCCGTCATACTTTTTGATCCCAGTAGGCTTAAAGCCAGTTGGCCAATGGACGTCCTGTAGCTCTCGAGTGAAAGCTGGGATGCCTTCGTCTTCGTGAGGGCTCGGGCTTCGACCACGGCGGTTAAACCACTCGTGATGGAGGCCAAAGCGCTCGTTTTCGTCTTCCAGTCGGTGGCACTCATCTTCACATCGTTCATGGCACCGGGCGCTGATAGTGTGGTGAAGGTCATGTTGTAGGCGCTCTCGGAGGTCTTGATTAGGCCGGCAATCATACTGGTGACGGCGCCGGTTGTCGTTATTGGTATTGCCGAGTGTAGTTTGCCTAGACTCCTCGCGTGGCCGACTTGAGCCAGCTGCCCGACGCCATGCTGAAGTGGATGAGCCGGCTACTGGAGATCTCGACCGATTAGTCGGCACCACGGTGTTGCCCGACTGCTGTTCTTGTTGTTGGCAGGCGGTGGCCGTGATCATCGCCTTGATCTTGGCGATAGTTGGGGTGGCCTGGTGATCAGGCCCGAGCTGGAGCGTGTCCAGCAAAGTTGTGGCGGCCACAACATTTTGTTGCGGCATGACGAAAACGTCGTGATCACCGACTTTAGTTTGGAGAATCTGCTGCTGGGCTGCTCGCCCAGCTCTGCGCAGCTCGTCGTTGCGAGCCTCGCGATCAGCTTCCTCCTGTTGTTGCAGTCGGCGCGCCTCCTCCTATTGCTCCTCTTGTAGTCGGCGCACCTCCTCCTGTTGCTCCTCTTGTAGCCGGCGCACCTCGGAGGGTGGTGTTGAAGCCATGAAGATCTCGCGGAGGAGGAGAAAACTCGCCAGACTGGAGTCCGAACTGGCGTTCGAACCATTATCCGACTTGGTGATGTGAAGGACTGCCGCAGTAAGTCGTTGAAGGAGATCACGGCCTCCTGTGGGCCGACTGGTGCAACGTCGGCTGGTTCCTCGGTTGGCTGGGTTGAATCTGCTCCGGCCAAGGTGAGGTTGCCGATCTGGTTAGCAACAAAGTCGAGGCTTCCAAAGGAAATCTTGTCTCCAGGGGAGAATTTGTTACCGTCGACTCCGCTAGTTGGATGCATCAAAGTTGTTGATGAAGAATTCGCCGGAGCCCCTACCTAGCGCGCTAACTATCGATGCTCTGCACCGGCAATAAAACTATAGGGCTACTCGACGAAGGTAAATTCGGTGGATTGCGGAGGAACACAGAGAAGATTTATACTGGTTTAGGCCCTCGATGTGAGGTAATACCCTACGTCCAGTTGAGGTGTTATTCCTCTGAGGTGGTTTGTGATCAATGATCTTCCGTGCCCTGAGGGGCGCCCTGCCTCCCCTTATATACTGGGGGACCGGGGTACATGATAAGGATCCCAGCCGGATACGGCCAAGGGATTTCTTTCTTAGAGATAGAAACCTATCCGACTAAGACTGTTATTCCTCATTGTACAAGGTAAAGCCTGCCGGGTGTTATCCTATCTCTAATTACATGGTTCGGCCCATCCTCTATCCGAGTGGCCCATATGCTGGTGGTGAGGTACCCAGGGCCCATGGCCTCCACAGCATATCTGTTTACCTCATCGGTTCCTGTTGGTAGCATCAGCACTGCGATTTTAACCTAGCCTACAAGCGGCACATATTGAGCGTGCTACTGTAGAAACTCATATCTTGGTGGTCTACTACCAAATAAGCCGGCCTAAACCGACCCACCCAGCGTAGGCTCTATAAAAGTAGCATCCATCGCATGTCAGGATGAGTTTTTTGGTGTCGGTAGCCGCAATCAGCCAGAGGAATCCTTGTCTGCAAGCCTTTCCGACTTATGCTCTGGATGTAGCCTGGTTGCCACAGATGCCTGAGTAGGTATATTGGACAATCTGCTTGCCCTCCCCAGGTGCGACGCAGTGCATGAGAACTCCGGATGCGCTTTGACGACATAGGTCTTCTCTGACTTCTGTAAAGCCAGATAAGGTACCCGAACCTTACATTAGCATAGGATTTGGGTGGCAACCCTCATGGGGCGTACCCTACCCAACAGAGTTATGGCTAGATAAGGTACCTGAATCTCGTAGGATTCGGCTGGCGACCCTCATGGGGTGTACCCAACTTAGCAGAATGGTACTCGAGCCCTGACTGGCGCCGGAGGCCAGTTGTTAGCCGAATAAGGTACCCGAACCTTGCATTAGCAAAGGATTCGGCTGGCGACCCTCATGGGGCATACCTCACCCAGTGGAGTGGTGACCAAATAGGGTACCCGAAGCTAGCATTAGCATAGGATTCGGCAGGCGACCCTCATGGGGCATACCCTACCTAGCCTAGTGGTAAGCGAACTCCGACTAGCACTGGAGGTCGGTTGTTAGCTCACATGGAGCATAGCCGGGGAAGATGACGTCCCGACTGGTGCAAATACTCTGTCAATAGCCCTCATGGAGCATTCCGAGCGCATCTTGGTAGACTAGTCCAGCCACCGAGCGTAGGAGATAGGCTCGCAGCCCTGAGTTCCTGTCACGCATATCCGGAGCTGGTCCTGCACTATAAACATATTGGATGGTAGCATCTGATGATAAAAACAATCACCCGAATAAAATGTGTTTTACAATATATGTAAATATAAGTTCTTCCTCTTATTGATATTAATTTCTTCGAGTAGTTGACCCCTTACGTTTAAGCACTCTGACCGACTAATCATAGCCCCCAAGCGTCGGGAGTTGGCTCTGGCTCTTTCCCAGACACGCGTTTTGGGTGACTTGAGTTCGTCTTTCATGGAGCAAAGTTTCACGGATCAGGATTTATGCTACTCGAATACTTTTGCAATCATTTAAGAGAAAAAACAGAAAAAAGTGCAGCTTGTACACCTATTAGGTGTAAGCGGCTACATCATTGGCGAGGCCAAGTGAAGAAATATTTATCAAGAAGCGACTTAGCTATTCGGTATGTTGGAGTGGGGATGCCATCCTTGCGTTTGGGCTTTTGAGCCTCCGAGCATGTCACTTGTTGTTCAGATAATCTTTAGTTGTTGAAGGTCGAAGACGGTTGTGACCGATTGCCACAATGAAGCCGTCTGACTTGCGTTTGTGACTCCCAACTTTAGTCGGGACCGCGTCGTCGGTGCCCTCCCGCTTCTTTTGTCAGGGTGCCTTCTTGTCATCGAGGGCCTCAGCAACAGCGTCGGCCGAGTCGGCGTACTTGTTCGCCATGTCGAATAAAGCCTTGACAGAGTTGGGAGGATTCCGAGTGAATATGGCGATGAATGAGGTGTCTTTGACTCCGTTTCGAAAGGCGGCGATGATGACCTCGTCCTTGATCTTTGGGATTGAATTCTTATTTTTAGAGAACCTCTTAATGAAGTCACAAAGAGACTCGTTCTTCCTTTGATGCAACTGATATAAGTCGTACTCGGAAGATGGCCTCTCGTATGTTCCCTGGAAGTTGGCGATGAAGCGTTCCCGGAGTTTTCCCCAGGAGCTGATTGATATCTTGGGAAGTCTCGTTAGCCATGTCCTCACCGAGTCGGCTAGAGCGACTGGGAGGTAGTTAGCCATGGCTTTGTGATCTCCTCCAGCTGCTCGGATTGCCAGAGTGTAGACCGTGAGCTAGGACTCGGGATTGGTCTTCCCGTCGTATTTTTCAATTCCTGTAGGCTTGAAACCTGACGGCCAATTGACCTGTTGTAGCTCCTAGGTGAAGGCCGGTATGCCTTCGTCTTCATGAGGGCCCCGACTCCGAATACGGCGGTGAAACCGCTCGTGGTGGAGGCCGAAGCGCTCGTTCTCATCTTCCAGTTGGCGTTGCTCGTCTTCCTCTTGTTCGCGGCGCCGAGTGTTGATGTCCTGCTAAAGGTCACGCCATGGTTGGCCTCAGAGCCTCCAGTTGTTGTTGGGGTTGCCGAGTGATGTTTGGCGTGACTCCGTGTGCTGCTGACTAGAGCCGGCCGCTCGGCATCGCTGGTGGATGAGACTGCCATTGGGGATGTCGACCGGTTGGTCGGTATGAGGGTATCACCCGACTGTCGGTGCTGCTGACATGCAGCAGTGGTGATCATGGCTTTGATCCTCACGATTGTCTGGGTGGCCTAGTGATCAGGCGCAAACTGGAGCGTGTCCAGCAGAGTTGCAGCGGCCACGAGGTTCTGTTGCGGTGTGACGAAGACGTCATGGTCACCGACTCGGGTTTGGAGGATTTCTTGCTATGTAGTCCGCCCGACTCTGCGCAAATCGTCGTTACGAGCGTGCAGGCATCTTGCTTCTTCCTCTTGTTGTTCTCACAGTCGGCGGGCCTACTCCTCTTGCTGTTCGCGTAGTCGGCGTGATTCCTGAGTAGGAGTACAGCCTTTGGATGCCATGAAGATTTCTCGTGGCAGAGAGAAGCTTGCTGAACTGCTGTCCGACTTAGAGTCGGAGTCCGACTGAGAGTCAAAATCCGACTGAGAGTCGAAGTCGGAATAATTGATGGGGTGATTATCACTCCAACCTCCCTAGATCCGATCTCGAGCGGCTCTAGGCCGTATCCGAGTCGAACTCTAGAGGATCGGGTTTGCCGCGTCGGATGTTGTTTGAAGATATCCGCGGCGTTGCCGAGTCCGAACGGGAGATTGACGATCTCCTCCTTCCTTAGCCCGATCTCGGCCGGCTCAAGACCAAGTCCGAGTCGAACACTGCAAGGAAGAGTTGTCCCAAGACCCGGGCAAGTGGAAGATTGCCGCAGCAAGTAGATGATGGTCGCTGCAGCATCGTGTGGACCGACTGGCACGGAGTCGGCTGATTCCTCGGCCGGTTAGATCTGGTCTGCGTCGGCCAAGGTGAGATTGCCGAACATGTCGGTGACGAAGTCGAGGCTTCCGAATGAGATTGTATCTCTGGGGGAGAATTTTCCACTTTCGACTCCGGTTACTGGATCCATCGAGCTTGTAGATGTAGATCTCGCCGAAGCCCCTACCTGGCGTGCCAACTATCGATGTTTTACACCAGCAATATAACTATAGGGCTACTCGGCGGATGGAAACTCGGTGGATTGCAAAGGAACACAAGGACATTTTATACTGGTTCAGGCCCTCGATATGAGGTAATACTCTATGTCCAGTTGTGGTGGTATTCCATTGAGGATGTATGGTGGTGATTCTGGTGAACCAACTCAACCTGCCCTCAGGGGGCGCCCTGCCTCCCCTTATATACTGGGGGACAGGGTTACAAGGTAGGAGTCCCAACCGGATTATGGCCAAGGAATCTCCTCTTAGAGATATAACGCACCCAACTAGGACTGTGTTTTCCTTATCATACAAGGCAAAGTCTACTAGGGACTACTATATCTCTAATTCCAAGTCTTGGCCCATCCTCTATCCGAGTGGCCCATATGCTTGTGATGAGGTACCCGGGGCCCATGGCCTCCACACCCCCAACTCCAAGAGTTGGACCAGCTCCGGGCCTTAAAGGCCGAAGTAGAAGGGCGCTGCCAGGAGAAGGAGTCTTGGCTGAGGGACAGCGTTACTCAGCTCAGGGCTGAAAATTGGGACCAAGCCAGAAAGATAAGAGGTGAGCCTCCAGGATGTATCTTTCTGACCAGGTCCTTGTTAAATTCCTCCAGCTGTGTTATTCCCGACTGCCCAGTTATGCCATGACTGCAATGCCGAGTTCCTGACTAATCTGTCGTGCAAGCCTCGAAGCCGAGTTGAAGGCCCGAACAGAAAAGGAAGTGCAACTGGAGGAGGCCGGGAAAGCCAAGGCCGAGCTTGAAAAGGACAAGGCCGACCTGACGAAGGCCAGAACCGAGCTTGAGCAAGAGAAGGCTGAGTTGAAGGAGGCCAATGTCGAGCTCAAGAAGGACAAAGCTGAACTGGAGAGGACCATAGCCAGATGGGAGGCCGACTATGCCAGTAAGCCTTCCTTTTGACACTGATCTTAACCAATCCATTGATTATTCCATCTGCAGCTTTACTTAACAAGTTCACTTGTTGGTGAACCCGGGCAGCTACTAGAGCCAATTCCCAGGCCCAATTTTAGGCTTACGCAGAGGAGATAGAGGTCATCAAGGAGCCACGGGAGGCCCTCCTCTAGTCCGTGAGAGGGCTCCTTGACCTCGTGGATCCTCGCCCCATGGGAACCAGCTGTAGCAGGATCGCCCAAGTGGAAGCGCGCCTTGAGGATGCACGGAGCGCCCTGAAAAGGTACTCGGAAGAGTGTGTCAGTACCGGCGTGGCCCGAACCCTTGGTATGACCAAGTCCATCTACCCAAGGGCAGATGTCGAAGCCATAGGGGAGGGGTTTGCCGAGGAGACGACTCCCGAGGAGGCGCTGGAGCTGATAGCCCAGGCGAGGCCAACTGCAGAGGTTATCACTAGAGATCTAGATCTGTAAAAACAGTACATCATGCAGTCGGTGTATTGTGGTCTTTTATAAGGACATGTGTAAATATACATGCAGTGCCGCCAAGCTTTATTACTCAGTTGTCATTAGCTTTACTCGATTATATGGTCTGCACCGAGTTAGTCTATAGGAACTTAATAAAATCGTTCACCGCAAAAAGCTATACTCGGGCAAACATAATAAAGTCATAGTGAAGCTTCGTCACTTAAGTAAGAATAGGCTCGTATATTATTGACAAAGCATATAAGATACATGCAGCCCCCGACTCACTACTCGGTTGAAACGAGCGGTGTAGTGAGTCAGAAAGGAACTGTACACATGAAGAAATATAAACTCAGGTATAGAAAGGACGTAGCTGTTCTATGTTCCATGAGTTGCTGATGAGGGCACCGTCTTCAGTCGATAGGCGCTTGGCCGCGTGATGAGGACATCACTAGCTCGGATATGATCATAGTTACCTTATGTACTCATCAACTAAAGGTGCATACTTTCTACGTAAGATTTACGTGTTATATATTTGAACATGCGTCACTGCACCATGAGTTTTCTATGTTCTTGTTTGTAGAGATACTTGCTTGGATGAAGGGAAAGAGAGATGAAGTTCTGCACGTTTTGGATTCGGATTCAGGCCTCCTGACAGCGTCAACTTCAAACGGACATAACTTTTGTTTTAGAAGGAGTTACAGGGCCTACAAGTACTTGTTGGAAAGCTTATGAAGTCTACTTTCATATGGTTTTGGTTTCACACCAAAATTCCTCCTAGGATATCCAGAATCGCCAAAACAAATTGCATCATTTTTCCCATCCGAGTCAGTTTGGGCCTTTGGGCTTTGTATTTGTGTCGTGGGCTAAACCCATGAGGAGTGCACCCCTCACAGGGAAAACCCTCACCCTAGGACGTCCTAACTCATATATATTCAGTAGCCGTCACTATTTAGATGGGTTTTGCTTAGATTAATTTGTCTGTGAACAGTTTCACCGTTTATCGGCTTGTGAGACCCCAACTTCAAGAGTATAATCATTCATCTGCAAGTTGAGTTGCAATCTTCCTTGTTCTTGCCTGTGTTCTTTGATTCGCATGCAGGGATTAGCCTTCGTGGCAAGGTCAACTGAGCAGCGCACGGTTGATAACAAGAGGAGTCGTGGTGCTGCGATTGCAGGGTTTGGGTCTTGGTGATCAGAAGTTGGATCGTGAGTGTCAATTCTCCACCAAATCGAGAGTAATCCTTACCTAACGGAAGATCGGGCACCCCGTTGCCATCAAGTGGTATCAGAGCGAAGGTTGCCCGTTCGGTAGTATCTTTTCCATCCCGTTTTCAATCTTTGTTTACTATACCTAGAGTCCAGAAAAGCTACAAAAACAAAATTGGTAGTCGTAGGTTTTTTCCCTGTCCTACAACCACGTTTAGCCTTTTTGCATAATTCTATTTCAGTGTCTGTAGTGTTGAGTTTGTGTCCTAGGTCGAGTTCGGTTGCTGGCTTAGATTGTGTTTGAGTCCAGTTCGTGATCCATCTGCCGCACCCCACAAACCATCTTTGTTGTCCCTCCTACTAATCATCTTGTGCTAGTGTTGGTCATTGTGTGTTCTGTTTTAGTGTCATATATCACGTCCTTGATCACCCTACCTCTCCATCTACCTCCCCAGCAGCCACCGCCACCATATCATCCCTAGTTTCACTACCTGATTCCGAATCAGCCTCCACCAAAACACTGACCCGGAGGACCTTCCTTGAAATAGCCATAACTTTCGCATACAAACTCGGAATCAGGCAAATAAGTAGTCTACGGACATCTACCAAAAATTTCCCATCCGCTACTCCCCAACTTTCTTGGGTTTGCCGAAATTAGTTTTGCCAAATTCAGGCCGAAAAAATGAGTATCCGCACTCCAAAGTTCTAGCACGCTTTTTAAAGCACGCTCATGTATTTCTACAAGCCACATCTTATATCAGACTGAGCTGCCACCTCCTGAGGTTGTTGTTCCTATGCTCCTAGTTGAGAAAAAATATCTGAAAAATAAAAGAAAAATAAAAAAAGGGTGTGAAAGAAGAAAAAAAATTAAAGAAAAAAAAGAAAGAGGAGAGGAGCACATAGGACACACTAGGGAGCCATCTGTGTGTGGTTTTGTGCTGTGTTTTTGTCTTGCCCTTATTTCCTTGCTGCTGTCCTTTCATACTTGTTTGTCTCCCTTGTTTTATCACATCTGGTTTAGAACGCGTTTAGGCCAGCAACTAGGACAAGTGCTTTGGACTTTTATTCAGCATTACTATCTATTATTGAATTGTGTGCTACTAACATATTTTGGCCTCCCAAGCTCCACATATATACTTCTGGTCAGCACGGTCTCGACCCTTGCAATCGCTGGATCACGTCCTCAAGGTATCACGAACCAGCCACCGGTTGTACCATCCTTTGCTCGCTAGTCTCAGAACCTTGTAAGAGCTAAGTAAGGTGCTTCCATTTACGAGTGTCCACTATCCTTGCATAGTAGTAGTTGATAGGGATAATACTTTTGTGCTGTTTGTTTCCTATTTTCTACTAACTATGGCAGGTGAGGTGAATGATTTCGCTGATTGTGCTTCAAAAGAGGAGATCGTTAAGCTAGATCAGAAGATTGAGGAAAATGTAGCTGCCTTGAATGCTATGCGGGAAGACCTCCAGGCTATGGTGGGGACATTGCCACCCTCACTAACAACATCGAGCAGTTGGCAGCAAACCGTCACCCACCACCACTTGTTGACGATGACGGAGGTAATGAAGAGGAGGAAGCCGACAATAGTGATGCACGTCGTGATGAGCGCCTACGTGTCGATGTTTTACACCGACAATAAAACTATAGGGCTACTCAGCAAGGGGAAACTCGGTGGACTGCAGAGGAACACAAAGAGATTGTATACTGGTACAGGCCCTCGAGGTGAGGTAATACCATACGTCCAGTTGTGGTGTAATTCCTCTGAGATGTTTGTCGATCAATGATCTCGCCGCCCTTTGAGGGGCACCCTGCCTCCCCTTATATACTGGGGGGCAAGGGTACATGATAAGGATCCCAGCCGGATATGGCCAAGGGATTTCCTTCTTAGAGATAGAAACCTATCCGACTAAGACTGCTATTCCTTATCGCTCAAGGTAAAGTCTGCTGGGTGCTATCTTATCCCTAATCACATGATTCGGCCCATACTCTATCCAAGTGGCCCATATACTGATGATGAGGTACCCGGGGCCCATGGCCTCCACAGTAGCCCCTGAGACCTTCATAGTTGAGTCACAGCTAATGCCAAGTGCAAATCCTCCGCGGTGAAGATTGCCCGAGTGCGATGTTCCCGAGTACTCTTTTTCCAAGTAGGTCTTCTTCCCGAGTCCTGCTCCATGTCAGCTGGTAACGAGGCTATGAAGGGCTTCATGTAAATGTATGAATAGTGTGCGCTGAATAGGCGCACCTATTAGGTGTGGCCCCCGACTTTGTGCTTAATTGTGAAGACAATTAAACATAAAGTCAAAGATCTTTAACCTGGAAGTCTTTCCCGAGTAGATTACTACTGGTATATGAGACTCTTCGGTATCATGTTAATCGGAATATGATTTATAGTCTTGCCGAGTAAGGAACTACTCATATGTAGGACTCTTCGACTTCATGTCAGTCGGAATGTGTGTTTATAGTCTTGCCGAGTAGGATGCTACTTGTATATGGGACTCTTCAGCGTCATGTCAGCTGAAAAAGGGGGATTTATAGTCTTTCCCGAGTGGCGTCCCACCCAGAAGTTAGACTCCTCCGCGTCATGTCAGCGGGAATAAGAAATTTATAGTCTCTCCTGAGTAGTGCACTACTCGAAAGTTAGACTCTTCAGCATCATATCGGCTGGAATAATGTTGCTCATGGCAACTGATGGCCACGCATGTAGGCCGAGTACCACTTTTATGAAAATAAATCCATAGCGTGGTCAGGTGTAGTCAAGAAAGATACCTGCATCCCCAATTTTAATGAAGACCAGCTTGTGATCCTTGTAAGGATATATCCTCGAGACCTGGTGGATAAAACAGATACCCAAACATATATGCTTAGCAATAAGGCTCTCATGAAGCATATCTGTTTACCTCATCGGCTCCTGTTAGTAGCACCTGCGCTATAATTTCAACTCAGCCAGCGGGCGGCCCACATGGAGCATGCTACTGTAGGAACTCATATCTTGGTGGCCCAGTGCTGATTGTGTAGGCCCAAGCCCACTTAGTCGGCATCGGCTCTATAAAAAGCGGGGAGAGAGAAAAAGATTCCTTCATCTTCCCCAAATCAGCCAATCGCTTCGTCTTCCACCTTCGCGCCCAACTTTTCACCTCCCGCTCAGCTAGGGTTAGCTGCTGCTGTTCCCCACCCGAACTCAGGCGATTCCAATCCTCTTCGTCTGTTCCAAGCCCCCGATTCGCTTCTCCCCCAAATCTTTCCACTCCCAATCATGCCGAAAGCTTTGGATCTTGTGGGTGCGCCGGAGAATGCCTGGCCGACTTCGGATTACAGCTCGGTGAAACTGAGGCTATTGGAGAGTCAATTGAAGTTGCCCAGTCAGGAGGTAATCCATTGGCGGCCGGCTAAGGGTGAGTCTGTAACGACCCGCTTTCCTTTTCCCTGTTGTAACTGGTTTTCTGGATCTTAATCTTTTCCTATCCTGTCAGCTGTGCCTCCGTTTTCCCTCTCCCCGGCCAGCCGACTACCTTCTCTCTTGTGCCGAGTAGAGTTGCTACTCAGTCCTTGTACCCTGCCCTTATCCTTGTCTTACTCGGACCTCTTTGCTGCCGAGTGAGCACGGTGATGTGGCCGACTACCTTGTTGAGACCTGTTGCTTCTTTGTCCCCCGAGTTGCACCCACCCGTTGGACGCCGACTACCGAAGTAGTGAAGAATCAATCTTCACCTAACCGCAGTATCGCTTGGACCAGTGGTCAGTCCGAAGCCCGGTCAGTGAGATTTCTCCAACCTGTCCTAGCCTTGACCTTAATGTCTCATCGCAGCTACAGTGCCTGCCAACTCCTCTGACCAGTTGGACTCCAAAGTCACTTCCTGTCATATCCCTGTCAGTTCATCTTGACTTCCTTGCTCCACCCGTTGCCCAGCTCCACCGTGCCTCAACCTTGCACGTCGGCTATATATATATATATATGGCCAACCGTGCCCCCCCTTCTTCCTTTGTTTTTGCAAACCGGCCAGCTCCAGCTCTGCTAAGTTTTCATCCTCTCAAGCTTTGGAGCTCTGTCGCCTGGTTCGCAAGCCTGATTCAACCGACTGCCCCCTTTTCTGCAGCCGACTACTTCTTGGTCCTTTTTCTTGGTGTTTTACTTCTCCTGCTTATCAGTGTTTCTTTCTGCTTGTTCAGAACCTGAACCGGTGGACGATCCCGAAGCCACCTTCGCCGAAGAAGACCCCTCCTTGGAACAAGGCAAGCCTCTTTGATCATATTGTTTCCCATATATGCAAAACTATGTTGTTTGGAAAAATATACGCATGCTTAGTTACACCTTTTTAAACTGTTGGCCTCGGTTATGCAAGCGCAACCGATGGACCCGCCAGTAGTAGCACTTATTTGGTAGATGTTGTTATATTTCCCCCTTGAAGAGCCCCACAAATGGCACGCTAGCATCCTATCTGAGGATACGATGCCGAGTAAAATGGCTTAGCTCTGCAACGTTGTTTGTCGTTGGGAAAAATGATGGGTTTTACTAAACAGTTTGGAAAACCCGATACCTTGTGTATCGGCGCGTTTTGTGAAATAAAGGAAAGATTTGTGAAAATCTTGATGTACAGAGAAAGTGCCTGTGTGGCTTGGCTATGTATTATCATTAAGGATCGATTCCCATGGCGTAGTTTTGTTTGTCAGTGATTTGTGAAAAGTATTTGATGGAAAGGGAACCGTGACCTGAGTTTGCCGAGTAAGCAAACAGAAGGCCTGTGTGGCCAGAAACGGATCTATGTGGTCCGGGGTGTTAAGCACCATAAACAAGTGTATGAAAAGTAAACAGGATGAAGATCATGCTCCCGGGTTGTAGCCAGGGCAGCAAAGTTTAAGCCCCCGGGTTGTAGCCAGGGCGGCAATTCAGTCTTCGGGTTGTAGCCAGAAGACGGTGATGAGCACGCTCCCGGGTTGTAGCCAGGGCAGCAGTGTTTTAGCTAGCTGGTTGTAGCCAGCCTAGCGGGCATTTAGTGCCATGATCATGCTCCCGGGTTGTAGCCAGGGCAGCGATGATGAGCCCCCGGGTTGTAGCCAGGGCGGCCGACTAGCTAGCTGGTTGTAGCCAGCCTAGCGGGCATTTAGTGCCATGATCATGCTCCCGGGTTGTAGCCAGGGCAGCGATGATGAGCCCCCGGGTTGTAGCCAGGGCGGCCGACTAGCTAGCTGGTTGTAGCCAGTGTAGCGGGCATCAAGTGCCACAGCTGAGATTTGGTTGTAGCCGAGTCTCAGGGTCAACGAGTGGTTGTAGCTACTCGGGAGATAAAGGACCAACAAATGCAAAGTAAAAGATAATAAGAACACGTATGTTTATGCTTGATTCTTTAAGTGGTGAGTTGTTGAAAAGCAACTTGCGGATCGGGTGGAGGCGTGAGCCTCTGTCCGCCAACTAAAATTTGGAACTCACTAGTGTTTGCAAAGAAAAGAGTTTAATAAGGCAGTTTTTCGCAAATGAAACCCTTAGCTCTTCTTGTCTAACCAACATGGCATCATTCCCGGCTTGCTAAGTACGAAAGTACTCACCTTGTTCATATATATGTATAGTAGGTTTTGGAGTGGAAGACGAAGATCCGGCTGCTGCCGAGTTCCTCCAAGACCAGGCCGATTACGAAGACCTCTGAAGGTTTCGAGCCTAGTTCCCAACCGAGCCTGTGGAGTAGTTTTTGTCCAGCTTCCGCCCTGTTCTGCTGTTTCGCTAGTTTACCAGTTGATTATTTTTGCCCATCCCGGGTCTGTCCTGGATGGATCTCCTTGTACGTATATGTAAGTACTCTATTATGTATTATTGTAACTCTGTGTTGTATCATTGTTGTGCGTACCCGACTACTGATCTTGGGATCGGGTGCCTTATGCACATGGTGGCCTTCCACCTAGTCCGGAGGCGCCACAGCGGTGGTATCAGAGCAAAAGGTTGGCCCTAGGAACGAAACCCCACCCGTGTAGATGTCTTTGAGGATCTTATTTTGAAAACTATACTATTTGCAAAAGACTAGGACTTGTCTGGGTACCTCTCTCTGCTTTGTAGAATTTGGAAATGTTTCTAAACTCTTGGCTTTTTCCCTACCTTGGGTTCTTGCGCAAGCTCTTAGGTTCCAGTGCCCCATCTGTCATCTTTTTGTTGAGGCTGGGTTCCCGAGTATATTCCTTGTTCTGCTGCTTGAATCCATCTTGCTAATCTTGTTGCTCCTTCGTCTGTTCCATCGGTTTGGTTGCCGATATCCTTGCTGAGCCCCTCTCCCTTTGGTTGCCCTTTTCTAGGACCAGATGGCAGAACGTCAGCGCCGTGCCGTCCGTACCCCGGCCCGCTTGGGTTTTGAAGACCAAGGTCCAGTCCGCAACAACCTGCTTACTGCCGCGGAGGAACAAGAAGTGGAGCAGACCCACGATCGGATGTCAGGAAGTGGCCGTGCAGCCGGCCTTGGTACCTTCGACGCTGCAACAGCAAACCCTGGAGGATTGCCTCAACCTCCTCACCTTCCAGCAGACCCCCAGCAGCTTATGGCCATCCAGACCCAGATCTTGCAAGGCATTGCTCAGAATCTGGCCGCAATGCAGCCTCTTCTCCATCAAGCTCGACCAGAACAAGTCAATAGCCGCTCCAAGCTTGCCGACTTCATGAGGTCCCGTCCAGCCGAGTTCTCGCAGACCGCTGAGCCAATGGAGGCTGACGACTGGCTGAAGGATATGGATAGAAAGCTGAACCTAGTGCAGTGCACACCCACGGAAAAGACCCAGTTTGCTGCACATCAACTTCGTGGTTCCGCAGCTGACTGGTGGGAAAACTACTGTGCTGCCCATCAAGATGCCGCCAACATCGCCTGCCCGAGTTTGCGGAAGCCTTCAGAGATGCACATGTCCCAGAAGGAGTAATAGACATCAAGAGAGAAGAGTTCAACAACCTCAAGCAGGGACATTCCAGCATCAGCGAGTACCTGAGCAGGTTCAACCATCTAGCTCGCTATGCACCAGAGGACGTGAACACGGACAAGAAGAAGATCAGAAGGTTTCTGAAAGGGATGAATGTGGCAATGAAGGTCCAGCTTCTTGCCCATGACTTCCCTACTTTCCAGCACATGGTTAACAGAGCCTTAGTGGTTGAAGATGCGAGGAAGGAGATCGACGTTTTTCGCAAGCGCAAGGCCTCCCAGATGCAGTCTCGTAGTGGTCCGAGTTCTAGGCCTATCTCCCCAGTCCTTCCCGTCAGTTTGCCCCATCCCAGTTTCAAGAGCGGGTGTTTCGCCCGTCTGTTTCTCGCCCGACTTCTTCTGTTTCAGTCCCGACCCTCAGTGCAAATACCGGAGTAAGTCGCCCTACCTCAGCCGGCCTTCAGCGGAAGAGTATTCCGAGTGCCCCAGGAAGCCGATGCTACAACTGCAACGAGTTGGGTCACTTCGCCGACACTGTCCCCAGAAGCAAGACCCTGCAGTCCCTGGACGCCCTAACGCCAGCACTTCAAGAGCCCCTGTGTTCAGTCGAGGACAGCCGACTACACATACTAATGGATCTGCCTCCCGTGCCCTCCGACCTTTGGACGTGGCCGAGTCAATCATATCCAGTCGGAGACAGCCCGAGAAGCTTCAGATGTGGTAATGGGTACGTTTCTTGTCAACTCCGTACCTGCAGTTGTTCTGTTTGATTCTGGAGCATCGCATTCCTTTATTTCTCAATCTTTTGTGGATAAGTATGGTTGGGATGTTCGAGGTCTTAGTATACCTATGGTCATACACTCCCCTGGCAAGGAGTTTAGGTCAGACCAATCTTGCCCTGGAGTTACCTTGGTAATTGAAGGAGTTAGTTTCTCAGCCAACCCCATTGTCCTGGAATCACAAGGCTTGGATTTGATTCTTGGCATGGACTGGTTAGCTAAGCATAAGGGCCGAATAGACTGTGCAACTAGCACCATAACCCTGCAGTGCCCTTTTGGACAAGAAGTGAAGTTTGCCTCCCTTGGAGACCCTAAGAACCGACCCCTCCTGAGCTCCATGCAAATAGTCCCTTTGGAAGAAGTGCCGGTGATCAATGAATACCCTGATGTCTTCCCAGACAGTTTACCCGGAATGCCCCCTGATAGAGAGATTGAATTCTCTATAGAGTTGCTACCCGGCACAGCACCCATATCCAAGAGACCCTATAGAATGGCGGCTAATGAGTTAGCCGAAGTGAAAGAGCAGATAGAAGAACTTGAGAGCCTAGGTTTTGTGCGACCTAGCACATCACCTTGGGGAGCTCCAGTGCTCCTAGTGGAAAAGAAGGATAAGACCAAGAGGATGTGCGTTGATTATCGCGCACTGAATGGAGTAACCATCAAGAATAAGTATCCTCTACCAAGGATAGATGATCTGTTCGACCAGCTGCAAGGAGCTAAAGTTTTCTCTAAGGTTGACTTGAGATCAGGATACCACCAATTGAAGATCAGATCTAAAGATATACCCAAAACAGCTTTCCTGACCCGATATGGATTATATGAGTATACGGTGATGTCCTTTGGACTCACTAATGCTCCAGCTTTCTTCATGAGTCTTATGAATAAGGTATTCATGGAATATCTCGACAAGTTTGTCGTGGTATTTATGGATGATATCCTAATCTTCTCCAAGGACGAGCAAGAACATGTTGGACATTTGAGAATGGTTCTAGGAAAGTTAAGAGAGCACCAGTTGTTTGCCAAGTACTCGAAGTGTGAGTTTTGGCTAGACCGAGTTGCTTTTCTCGGGCATGTGGTCACTGCCCAAGGAGTAGAAGTGGACCCGGGGAAAGTGAGAGACGTGCTTTCCTGGAAATCCCCGACTACGGTCACGGAAGTGAGAAGTTTCCTAGGTTTGGCTGGTTATTATCGGAGATTCATTGAAGGATTTTCAAGAATTGCCAAACCCATGACAGAGTTGCTAAAAAAGGAAAAGAGGTTTGAATGGAGTGACGCCTGTGAGAAAAGTTTCATGGAGTTAAGGAAAAGGCTGACTACCCCACCTGTGTTGATCCTTCCGGATATCAGGAAAGACTTTGAGGTATACTGTGATGCATCCCGACTAGGCATAGGCTGTGTGCTTATGCAGGAAGGAAGAGTGGTTGCGTATGCCTCAAGACAGTTAAGACCCCATGAGCTGAACTACCCGACCCATGACCTAGAGTTGTCAGCAGTAGTGCATGCCTTGAAGATATGGCGACACTACCTGGTTGGAAACCGGTGTGAAGTATACACCGATCATAAGAGTCTGAAGTACATCTTCACTCAGACGGAGCTTAATCTCAGACAAAGAAGATGGCTTGAGTTGATTAAGGATTACGAGCTTGGAATACATTACCACCCTGGCAGGGCAAATGTTGTTGCCGATGCCCTCAGTCGGAAAGTCCATTGTAATGCCACCTTGACCCCGCCCCTTCAACCCGAGCTAAGTCGAGAGCTGGAAAAGCTAAGGATAAATATGGTCAAGCCAGGAACGCTGGCGACTTTGCTGATTCAGCCTACCTTGGAGGACCAGATCAGAGAAGCTCAAAAAGTAGATGAAAAGATTGTATCTCTAAAGGAAAGCATGACCCAGGGAAAAGCCCCCGAGTTCTCCATCGACAGCAAAGGAACTGTTTGGTTTGGGAAACGCATTTGCGTGCCCGACAGAAAGGAAATCCAAGACTTGATCTTGAGAGAAGCCCATGAGTCCGCTTATTCCATCCACCCAGGAAGTACCAAGATGTACAAGGATATTAAGGATCATTACTGGTGGCCTGGAATGAAGCGAGATATTGCCGAGTATGTCGCAGTTTGTGACATTTGCCAAAGGGTTAAAGCAGAGCATCAGAAGCCAGCAGGATTGCTTCAGCCCTTAAGGATACCCGAGTGGAAATGGGAAGAAATAGGAATGGATTTCATCGTTGGATTACCTAAGACCCCGGCAGGACATGATTCCATCTGGGTAATAGTGGATCGACTGACCAAGGTCGCCCATTTTATCCCCGTCAAGACAACCTACCCGGCCAAGAAGCTAGCCGAGCTGTATCTGACCAAGGTTATCTGCCAACATGGAGTCCCAAAGAAGATAGTGTCTGACCGAGGAGCTCAGTTCACCTCCCACTTTTGGCAAAAGTTGCATGAGACAATGGGCACTAACCTGAATTTCAGTACCGCATATCACCCCCAGACGGATGGGCAAACCGAAAGAGTCAACCAGATCGTGGAAGATATGCTAAGAGCATGTGCCTTGGATTTTGAAGGAACCTGGGATCTCTGTCTGCCTTATGCCGAGTTCTCCTACAATAACAGCTATCAAGCCAGTATCCAGATGGCCCCCAATGAAGCTCTATATGGACGCAAGTGTAGAACCCCACTCTGTTGGACGGACGTAGGAGAAAAGATGGTTTTTGGACCAGACATTTTGAAAGAGGCAGAAGAGCGAGTTAAGGTTATCCGAGAGCGCTTGAAGACAGCCCAAACCCGGCAGAAGAACTATGCAGATAATCGGAGACGAGAGCTCGAGTTTCAGATAGGAGACCATGTGTATCTCCGAGTATCACCCCTACGAGGAACAAAGAGATTTGGAATGGGTGGAAAGCTAGCGCCTCGCTATATTGGACCTTACCCTATCGTCGACAGACGCGGAGTAGTGGCGTATCAACTGAGGTTACCCGAAGAACTCTCTGACGTCCACGACATGTTCCATGTGTCCCAGTTGAAGAAATGTCTTCGCATCCCAGGAGAGCAAGTTCCGTTGGAAGAGATCAACGTACAACGCAACCTTACATACAAGGAACGCCCTATTCGGATTTTGGAGACAAGGGACAGACATACAAGACGAAAGGCAATCAAATTCTGCAAGGTGCAATGGAGTAACCATTCTGAAAACGAAGCTACATGGGAACGAGAAGATCGCCTTCAAGCTGAGTACCCGGAGCTCTTTGCCGAGTAGCCGAATCTCGGGACGAGATTCTGTTAAGTGGGGAGGTTTGTAACGACCCGCTTTCCTTTTCCACTGTTGTAACTGGTTTTCTGATCTTAATCTTTTCCTATCCTGTCAGCTGTGCCTCCGTTTTCCCTCTCCCCGGCCAGCCGACTACCTTCTCTCTTGTGCCGAGTAGAGTTGCTACTCAGTCCTTGTACCCTGCCCTTATCCTTGTCTTACTCGGACCTCTTTGCTGCCGAGTGAGCACGGTGATGTGGCCGACTACCTTGTTGAGACCTGTTGCTTCTTTGTCCCCCGAGTTGCACCCACCCGTTGGACGCCGACTACCGAAGTAGTGAAGAATCAATCTTCACCTAACCGCAGTATCGCTTGGACCAGTGGTCAGTCCGAAGCCCGGTCAGTGAGATTTCTCCAACCTGTCCTAGCCTTGACCTTAATGTCTCATCGCAGCTACAGTGCCTGCCAACTCCTCTGACCAGTTGGACTCCAAAGTCACTTCCTGTCATATCCCTGTCAGTTCATCTTGACTTCCTTGCTCCACCCGTTGCCCAGCTCCACCGTGCCTCAACCTTGCACGTCGGCTATATATATATATATATATGGCCAACCGTGCCCCCCCCCCTTCTTCCTTTGTTTTTGCAAACCGGCCAGCTCCAGCTCTGCTAAGTTTTCATCCTCTCAAGCTTTGGAGCTCTGTCGCCTGGTTCGCAAGCCTGGTTCAGCCGACTGCCCCCTTTTCTGCAGCCGACTACTTCTTCGTCCTTTTTCTTGGTGTTTTACTTCTCCTGCTTATCAGTGTTTCTTTCTGCTTGTTCAGAACCTGAACCGGTGGACGATCCCGAAGCCACCTTCGCCGAAGAAGACCCCTCCTTGGAACAAGGCAAGCCTCTTTGATCATATTGTTTCCCATATATGCAAAACTATGTTGTTTGGAAAAATATACGCATGCTTAGTTACACCTTTTTAAACTGTTGGCCTCGGTTATGCAAGCGCAACCGATGGACCCGCCCAGTAGTAGCACTTATTTGGTAGGATGTTGTTATATTTCCCCCTTGAAGAGCCCCACAAATGGCACGCTAGCATCCTATCTGAGGATACGATGCCGAGTAAAATGGCTTAGCTCTGCAACGTTGTTTGTCGTTGGGAAAAATGATGGGTTTTACTAAACAGTTTGGAAAACCCGATACCTTGTGTATCGGCGCGTTTTGTGAAATAAAGGAAAGATTTGTGAAAATCTTGATGTACAGAGACAGTGCCTGTGTGGCTTGGCTATGTATTATCATTAAGGATCGATTCCCATGGCGTAGTTTTGTTTGTCAGTGATTTGTGAAAAGTATTTGATGGAAAGGGAACCGTGACCTGAGTTTGCCGAGTAAGCAAACGGAAGGCCTGTGTGGCCAGAAACGGATCTATGTGGTCCGGGGTGTTAAGCACCATAAACAAGTGTATGAAAAGTAAACAGGATGAAGATCATGCTCCCGGGTTGTAGCCAGGGCAGCAAAGTTTAAGCCCCCGGGTTGTAGCCAGGGCGGCAATTCAGTTTTGGGTTGTAGCCAGAAGACGGTGATGAGCACGCTCCCGGGTTGTAGCCAGGGCAGCAGTGTTTTAGCTAGCTGGTTGTAGCCAGCCTAGCGGGCATTTAGTGCCATGATCATGCTCCCGGGTTGTAGCCAGGGCAGCGATGATGAGCCCCGGGTTGTAGCCAGGGCGGCCGACTAGCTAGCTGGTTGTAGCCAGCCTAGCGGGCATTTAGTGCCATGATCATGCTCCCGGGTTGTAGCCAGGGCAGCGATGATGAGCCCCCGGGTTGTAGCCAGGGCGGCCGACTAGCTAGCTGGTTGTAGCCAGTGTAGCGGGCATCAAGTGCCACAGCTGAGATTTGGTTGTAGCCGAGTCTCAGGGTCAACGAGTGGTTGTAGCTACTCGGGAGATAAAGGACCAACAAATGCAAAGTAAAAGATAATAAGAACACGTATGTTTATGCTTGATTCTTTAAGTGGTGAGTTGTTGAAAAGCAACTTGCGGATCGGGTGGAGGCGTGAGCCTCTGTCCGCCAACTAAAATTTGGAACTCACTAGTGTTTGCAAAGAAAAGAGTTTAATAAGGCAGTCTTTCGCAAATGAAACCCTTAGCTCTTCTTGTCTAACCAACATGGCATCATTCCCGGCTTGCTGAGTACGAAAGTACTCACCTTGTTCATATATATGTGTAGTAGGTTTTGGAGTGGAAGACGAAGATCCGGCTGCTGCCGAGTTCCTCCAAGACCAGGCCGATTACGAAGACCTCTGAAGGTTTCGAGCCTAGTTCCCAACCGAGCCTGTGGAGTAGTTTTTGTCCAGCTTCCGCCCTGTTCTGCTGTTTCGCTAGTTTACCAGTTGATTATTTTTGCCCATCCCGGGTCTGTCCTGGATGGATCTCCTTGTACGTATATGTAAGTACTCTGTTATGTATTATTGTAACTCTGTGTTGTATCATTGTTGTGCGTACCCGACTACTGATCCTGGGATCGGGTGCCTTATGCACATGGTGGCCTTCCACCTAGTCGGGAGGCGCCACAGAGTCGGTCCCAAATCCCCAATCTGGTGAAACAGTAGTTTTTGCCTCTTTTTTCGATCGGGGTTTGTGCCTTCCCTCTTCTGATTTCTACCGCCGCATCCTTGACTCTATGGAATGGAGTTGGTGAATTTGAATCCCAACTCAATTCTTCAAACCTCCATATTTGTCACTCTTTGCGAGTGTTTTTTGGGTGTGGAACCCCATTTTAATTTCTTCAGGCATCTGTTCCACATCAAAGCCCAGCCCTCCAAAAATAATATCAATGTGATTGGGGGGGCCGGTCTCCAGTGGAGGAGTGATGGGAAGAAAACATATCTTGATCTCCCCTTGAAATCTTCCTTGAAAGGCTGGCACAAGGAGTGGTTCTATTGCGCAGATCTGGCTCCCTCCTTGCGTCCATTCATCGGCATGCCGCCGGTAGTTTTACCAAGTTGGTCGGTAGAACCAACCTATGAGGAGATGGGGCAAGTGCACCAATTGTTGGGGAAATTAGATGACCTCAAGAGAGCTGGCCTGACTGGACCTTGGGTGGCTTGTCGCTTCCTGACTCGGCGCACCCAGCCGCTGAAACTGAGGAGTGCATTTGGCTGGGCTTTTAAGGGCAAAAATGATCCTGACCGAGTGAGCAAGGAGTCGGCTAACAAGCGCATGGTGACCGAGACCCTATTCGGTTACTTCTCCGAAGGGGTGATCGCGACCGAAGACGATAATCACCGGGTCACGGCTTATAGCTTCATTTGGCCCCGTACCAAGGTAATCTTTAACCTTCTTCCGTGACAAACGCCTATAGGCCTGTATGTATGATTGCCCGGCATTGTATGATGTATTTTGTGGATTCTTCTGTAGTGGTGCGAGGAGTTTGATGAGGACTCGCGCCTGTTGTCGGCCGTCAAATCAAAGAAGAGGCCGAGGAGCCCCTCTGCTGCCCAACCCGACTCCAGGAGAGCGGGGAAGAAGCCTATTCTGTATCGGGGCGAGGGGGCCATGATGCCGCGCGCCGTGGCGGAAGCTTGAAGATAAAGGACACCGTCGCCGCGGCGCCCAGGCGATCAAGTCCCAGGTTGGGACTTGTACGGCCGAGCTCGACATTACCAAGCCCGGCAAAAGCACCGCCGAGTGCACGATCCGAGCGGGATCCGCCAAGCATGCGGGTGCCCGAGTCGGCTACACCCCCAACAGGGCCGCCTCCAGCTGCCATGTCTCCGCCGACTATTTCGCCAGCCGGGGCTACAACCGGAGGTAGCGCTCCACCAGGACCCGGATCGCCTGGCAGGAAGCTGAAGTTCTCCAAGAGGTATGCTGCTCCGGATCTTCTGGGATTCTTGTGTGTTGTAGTGGTACTTTGGTGACTATCTTGTAATGCAGGAAGTGTGCCGACATTGATCTCAAGGAGACCGCTCCGACCGCTCCCCTTGAAGAGCCTGCCCCAGCCGAGCCGGCGCCCGCGAGCACACCCGCTGATCCGGAGGCCAGCCCAGTTATGGAGACTGAGGTGGTCCTGACTGCGGGGCCACAGTTGCCGCCCGACCAAGAGGCAGTTACCGAGGCTACTGCCCCAACCCCTGAGTCACTACCCGTTGCTGAGGTTGCTGCTGGAGCCCCCGAGTTGATTCCTGAGGCTGCGAGGGACGCCGGCGTTGGGGCCGGGACTCCGTCGCCGTCGTCGTCGTCGCTGCTGGCGGAGATCCCGAACCTTCCTCAGATTGAAGCTCCTCCATGTAGGCTCCCTTGGACGTTGGACGTTCACCTAGAAGGCGCCCGACGGAACCGTGAAGAGTTTCAGGCTTGATGAGGCCGCGGTGAGGAGGGAACGCGAAAGCTTGCTCCGTGTTGCCATCACCGGGTCCCAGGGAGTCGGGGTATAATTCTTGTGGCGGAGTCGTGGTGGTCTTCTTGTTCTGACGTTTGACTCCACTCTTGGCTTATTCTTTCCTTGAGCAGAAACTTGTCGATCGCAATGAGGAGATGACCGAGATCTTGGTCGAAATGGCCCCCCACCTCACGGAAATAGAGCAGCTCCGGGCGTTGAAGGCCGAGATGGAGGAGCACCACGCGGGGAGGGAAGCTTGGATGAAGGATGCCGCCACCCAGCTCAGGGATGAGAATTGGGCCCAAGCCGCGAAGATTAGAGGTAAGTCCCCCGAATGCATCTTCCCGACTGAACTCTTGATGTACTTCTCCAGCCGCGTTGTTCCTGACTGCCCAGTTGTGTCTTGGCCGCACGGTCGAGTTCTTGACTAATCTGTCATGCAGCCCTCGAAGCTGAGTTAAAGAACCAGACAGAGGGGGAAGCCCAGCTGAAGAAGGTGGAAGAAGCCAGAGCCGGGCTTGAGAAGGCCAAGGCCGACCTGACAAAGGCCAACGCCGAGCTCAAACGGGAAAAAGCCGAGTTGGAGAAAACCATAGCCAAGTGGGAGGCCGACTACGAAAGTAAGTCCACGACCTTATCGTGATCTTAACTCATCCATTAGTCATTCCATTTGCAACCGGGCCTGACAAGTTTACTTGCCGGTGGACCTGGACAGACATGAGAGCCAATGTCTAGGCCCAGTATCGGTTTTACACAGAGGAGATAAGAGTCATCAAGGAGTCACGGGAAGCCCTCGTCGGGTCTGTGAAAAAGCTCCTTGACCTCATAGATCCTAGCCCTGTGGAAACCAGTTGCAGTAGGATCCCCCAAGTAGAGGCAGGTCTTGAGGATGCACCGAGTGCCTTGAAGAACTACTCGGATGAGCATATCATTGTCGGCGTGGCCCAAACCCTGGCGATGACCAAATCAATCTACCCAACGGTAGACATTGAAGCCATCGGGGAGGGGTTTGCCGAGGAGACGACGCCCGAGGAGGCGCTAGAGCTGATAGCCGGGTGCCGGCCGATTGCTGAGATAATCACCCGAGACTTGGGTCTGTAAGAGTAATATATCATGTAGTCGGTATATATAATCTTTTGTGGAAAACATGTGCAAATATATGAGCAGTGCCACCAAGACTATTACTCAGTCGTCATTAGCTTTACTTGACAATGTAGTCTACACCGAGTTAGTCGGTCAGAACTTAATAAAATCATTCAATGTAAGGAGCTGTACTTGGGCAAACGCGACAGTCGTAGTAAAGCTTCGTAACTGGAGTAGGATAAGCTCGTATATTATTGACAGAACACATATATGCATGCAGGCCCCGACTCACTACTCGGTTGATACAAGCAGCATGGTGAGTCAGAGAAACTGTACACATGAAAAATTATAAAACTCAGGTATAGAAAGGACGTAGCTGTTCTATGTTCCATGAGTTGCTGATGAGAACACCGTCTTCGGTGTTCAGTCGGTAGGCGCCTGGTCACGTAACCTCGGCTATAATGAACGGCCCTTCCCAGATTGGGGATAATTTGTGCCTGTTTTTGGTGGTTTGTATTTTCCTCAAGACGAGATCCCCGACCAAAAAGGCACGGCCACGGACATTGCGGTTGTGGTAGCGACGCAGGCCTTGGGAAGATACCATTGCCAACTGGATTGTTGCGGTGTCCCCTTTCTTCTCAACTAATCTAGCTCGACTAGTCGGCGTATTATTGAGACGTCTTTCTGAGTACGCGAAGGACTTGCGGAGAGTCGAACTGTACTCTATCGGTAGCATAGCCTCGGCACCGTAGACCAGGAAGAAAGGGGATTGCCCTGTTGCCGACTAACTGTGGTTTGAGAGACCAGCGCAACGATGGATCTTGTACCCACCGGCCCGCGTATGGTTGTAGTAGTCGAATATCCTATCAGGCCTTCGATGCCTGTAAACCATACCGTTGGACTTCGTTTCGCTGGCCGTTGCTCCGCGGTGTGGGCATATGATGCCGTAGCGATCTTGGATGGCAAAAAGTCTTCGTGAAAGTCTTGGAAATAACGCCGCGTGAACTGAGTACGCGTTTGTCGGTATGCGGTAGGAACCCAAATCGGTATAGATACTCGTAATGAAGCCTTTGCTGTGCCGCTGTATACGTTGCAACGGGTTTTTGCCGTCAACCTTGGTGAAGCTTGTCAACAGCGACGATCGATTGTGTACACCCTCCTGGCGCTTTCTTGAAAGGCCGCGACCATGTCGAGCCCCATACAATGTGAATGGCCAAGAAAGGATAGTTTGGAGTTCTTGGGCTGGGAGATTGTTTGTCTTTGCGTAGAACTGGCAACCTCGCACTTGCGAACAATGTCCTTGGCGTTTGGTTACTGCTGTGGGCCAGAAAAAATCCCTGCCGGAAGCCTTCCGACTAACGTCTTGGATGCGGCATGGTGCCACATATGCCCGAGTGGATGACTGCGGATCTGCTTACCTCCTCGGTTGGTGACGCAACGCAATCAGCGACACACGATGCAACTCTTCGTACACGGTCATCTCTGATTAGTAGGAAGCTTTTGCTTCGCGCTTGATCCTCTCGGCTTGACTACGATCTTCTGGGAGTTCCGTCGTCCAGGAGCATCTTGACCACAAAGTCTGCCAGTCTTGACATATGTGCAGATCCTCGTCGTAGCCCAGGGTAGTGTTTGACGCCGAAAACCGCTCAGGGGTGAACGTCTGGTTCGGCCGCCTGAGACACCGCGAAGGCCTGGGAGATTTGCTTCACTCCATCAGGTCTAAATCTTTGAGGTTTCGTAGGGTGCGTCATTTGACCCTGGCAATTGACAAGGAGATAGAAAATATTAGATCAATGAGCATCGGCTGGCTGATCTGGACTCGTCTATCTGGCCAATGGCCGATATAACTATAGCACTTATACACGCTGGAAGCCGATGAATGGCATGAAAGTAATAATATGATAACAAAGTATAAACTAGCCGCGTGCCGAAGGAAATACTTGAAAATCGGGCTGTAGACTGATAAATAATAGGCAGAATGCGTAAAATAAATGACTTGAATAACCTTCAGCCGACTTTTAATAGTAATTTGCTATCATCGCCAAAGGTGCCTGTCGCGAAATCGCTCGGGCCTTGCCTCG
>RYFJ01002602.1:0-35101 GCA_003991445.1 Oryza meyeriana var. granulata
TATATCTCAGGACCATTTTCCAACTCCTCCCTCACTACCATGGGGACCAATGAGTGACCAAGACTGCCGGTCCAGTGCCGTCAGTCCGTCCCCACTATAAGGAGCAATAATTCTCATCTTTTTGGTATCCAGCTAATCCTTTTTTCCTGCACGTCTATTTCCAATAATTTCAAAAACTTCAAAAATATCATTATTCTTCCAAGTCCGGCGTACTAACTGATTGAACTCGCGTTCTCAACGTCCCGAATTTAGTATACCTTATTATTCTCTAAAATTGACAGAATCTATTCTAATGGCACGATAGTAGCCAACGTAGGTCGAAATAGGAGTCTCTTCTGGTTCTCTTCAGGACTTTGAAGGCCTCGCGTAAGATTTTGTGTGTTTTGCGAACATATTATTTTATTTACGAAATCTATGCCATCGTAAGCGTTGCATGTATCTGTCGGTCAACCTGGTCTGGCGGGAGATCAACCGGTGACACTACCACTCCCACATTACCATGTCATGCCTACGTCCCTATTAATACTTTCCTCGCTTGTAATTAATAATACCTTGTTCCCACTCAGTAGCAAAACTGGGAGCCGACAACATATATATTTGACCCACCACCGCCTGTGCACACCCTCGCCGTCACATATTCCGGCGGCACTATTGCCCTAAGGCCAATACTACCTGTACAACTCAAAGCCGGATAGATGTAATGAGATAGAAACTGTGACGCCGCCTTACCTCTTTAAAAACTCTTTTGTCTTTAAAAAAATCTCGAAGAAAACTTCGAACCGGAGAGCCGTTTACGAAACGTAATATTGTGATAAAAACCAAACCAAGATACCTCTACGAGCCAGGCAATAGTTTTTCCTCCACCCGCAAGGGAGGATAATCTCCGTACTCAGCCATCCAGAAAGGTCTTCGCCAGGAAATTAAAATATAGAGAGTCAACACGGATGACCTTGATGAACATAGCGGTTCCAACCATTATGAGTTTTCATAAAATCGCCCCCTTCAGAAGCATTTCGACAAAAAGGCCGAGCTTCCCGCCTGTGCGTTGTGTGAATTGCCTTTTATGTCTCAGGTCGACTTATAAGGACCGATATCCTTCAGAAATTCTCACTACCGAAGTCTGAGCAATATGCAGCGAAAGTACTAATCTACCACGGCCTATATCGCCTGTGAAAGTTGGGAAGCCACCACCTACCGGCAAACTGTAACAATTGGAATGTAAACAGCGGTCACCCGGGCAAGGACGACTTGGCGCGATTTCTCCATCTGCGTTACTTCATGGATTGCTTAGGAGGATCCGGCATCGGGGCCCGGAAGCGACACTCCTAGGTTAACACATTTGGCACATAATATCGGTCTAGGACCTACCCTATGTGAGCTGGATCAATGTGCAGACGCCTGTTCCGAGTTGGGAGGCAGTGAGATAACCATAAGGTGGGCTTGGAAAACTGCCTACTTTGTTGCGAAAACCATCATTAGGCCAAACTGATCGGGTGACTAATTTCTTGATTTCTCGTCCAAACTGTGCCCCATCCTTAGTTTGAGCTGATGTCTACCATTGTGCAGTTACGTTCGTGCCTGTGGGCTGTGCCCCGCGCTACAAGACTGTACCCATCTCAGCAGAAGGTTTAAACTGTCTTCGAACAGTCAATGCCCACTTACGGTCCTGGGAATGGGTGTCGGGATCCATGTACGCTCGCTCATTCCTTAAGGACTTCGATATTTTATTTTATTTTACTCTCTTGTGTTCTCTCGCAAAAATGTGTGTGTGCGTTTAGCGGAACGCTAGAGAAAGATGTGTCATCAAAGGACGCATGCAGAGGTTCCACGAGAGCTGAAATGGCTGTGGCACTGATCAGGATGTCCATGCAGATAGTTTATGGTACTTCTCTGGAAGTCTGTTTCCCTGAATAAATTGATTATAATTGAGAATGTTTGGCTCTTTGAAGAGAGACCGATTAAATGCTGTGACATCTCTTAAGATTGTTTAAACTCCTAGCACAAGATGAAATAAAGTAGATACATCTATTCACTTTCAACCTGATCGGTAATGACTCACCTCGCCTTTTTGGACCGCGCTGATTGTTTGCAGAAGCAAAACACACTTTCGTAGGGCATTTTAAAAGAATATTCAACACATAAAATATATTTACTCAAAAATCATGAACCAGGCCTTTTTTTTGAAGCCTTTTGCAATAGAGCATAACCTAATTTCCCTGGACCTTGTTCCTTGGTAGTACGTAAGTACGCACCTCTTTACTCTTATGTATATCTTATAGCTCTTGCTTCGTAGTGGCCTAACTCTTTTTAGTCTCGTCGTGAATAAGCTAGATGCGGGCCCTTCTGATTTAGACAGCTTTGCCGCTAGGTGAAGGTGAAGATTAGGATTTCGGCCTGATTCCGAGCCGCTTGCCTGTGTGTTCTGACACATTTATAGAACTCTGCCCAACGACCTCTTCGGCCTTGGCTCAGTTAGCGCTAGCCTTGTGTTGTTCGTTGCTGTCTCCGACTCGCTACCGAAGTTATGCAACATAGGTTAAAGTATATGACCATATTTTATATTGATTTAAAGGTACAACCCTAATAATGCGCAATGTAATGACCATGTCTGAAACCTTTCTCTGCGAAGATACCAGTGCTACGCAGATCATGGGTTTTACTAGCGCCCTCCACTGCGAATTATCGTGGGCTCTCCGCGCATAACCAAACCAAGGGAAAAAGGCAGAGGGAGGTGCTGCGCGCCTGTTTTCCATAATAGCGCAACACCCACTCATTTTTATGATTGCCGGATTCCTATGTCCTTATTACGGTCAAGTCCGTATTTGATTTCATTCAGATCTGGCCCCTAGTTCCAAGTAACTTTTTGGTTAGGGTGTGAAGTAAGCGACGCTCGAAAGGACATACCGGAGCCTATATGGCTTCCTCCCACTAGACTTAACCACCAACACATCATCCAAGATGGTCTTGAAACGACAGCGTAACTGTCCATCCTAAGACGATATAAATGACCCCAATCGTGAAACAATGTCTTGATTGCACAGTGACCAACAAGCGCCCGACGAGAGTAGAAGCTTGAAGGCGCATGATAGGTATTGGGCACCCAACACGTTGATATGAGCCAGGCTAGGTTTTTGGTCCTGCGCCCAAAGTTTTGGTCAGTTTCTCTTTGATTGAGAAAGTCGGACAAACACGGGGGGAGGACAACTAGTTATTTCCTTATGAGCACATGTGGACTAACAGCATGGTCAGACCGAAGTCTGTTTAGCAAATATTGTCTGTTGTGAGCCCCCCCCCTACTAATTTTTTCTACACAATGATTAGCCAAAATTATGGTCTTAAAGAACAAAACCTAGAGAGACAGATATTAATGGAGAGATTTATATTTGGAGCGTTCTGCTCCTTCGAGCAGGCCAGTGCAGCGCGTTCCGCCCCACCCGACTCTTTCTCTTCGCTTTCCCCTATCAAAAAGAGTTCAAGCAAAGCTTGCGCCAGTAGAATGATGTTTAATTTCCATGTTCTGAGTCTTGTTCTTATCTTGGTTTCAATTATTATATCCTAAGCCAGTTTAAAGCCTCTTCAAGCCAAACAGCTGCTTCTACTGACAAATACTATGATCACGCTTTTGCTATTATGGAACATGTGTATAGACGGAAGATTAGGAACACCATTGAACAAACAACCGTGATTTGCTCAAATTAGTGCTACTGTGTCATACTCTCGTCTATGACATCCCCCATTAGCGGGCCTGCATAGTTCCTCAGTAGGAGTATTCTTCCGCTCTGGTGCGCTAGACCACAAACTGCTTTTATCGCCTAGCACAACACGTTCGTGAATCTTTGTGGCCTGCTAAACATCTCCTGGCTTGCTATTGCTCCTTACGTGATCCCACAGGCAATCCACTGTCATAGCCCAACAAGTATAGATCCTAGCCTGAAAACGGAACATCTTAGCTAGCACGCATGGCCACCAACAACCAAGTCGAAGGCCTATCGGGCCCAAGGACCCGCCGCTCATTGGATGCGGTTTTAGTGCCTAAAAAACAAAAAATTGCGACCAGCAGGTCAACAAGCATCAGGGAAGTGACTTCACATAGCGCAACCACTAATAACATCTCCCAAAAAAAGTGCCTCATGGCGCGTCACCTATAAGCATAATGCAGTTATCTCCGATAAAAACAACCTTTTTTCACGCGGCGGACCTCCGGGATAAAACAACAATAGTGTACGCAGCTTAGCATATTGCATTATATTCATATCAGCTAAATGCAAGTGATTGAGTAACGTTCCCCGGTGACCAGATCAAATCCAATACAAGTGAACAAGAATCCCGTATCCCCTTCTTCCATAGATACTTTCCCGCGCACCACATAATGCCCCTTTATTCTGTCCCACTTGTCTCTAAACTCCCAAAACCCCGAGGTGGTCGAACCCGATAAAGTAAAGCATTGGGAGACGACCACATTGCCGTCAATGCGCCATTCATGTCCCACCTACACCACCAAAGTGCAGCCCCGCCTCTTCGCTGCCTCCTCAGGCGCACACTCATCGGCATGGTTCTGAACTCCTCAAGTGCCCCAAGGGCCAGGATCCGGCAGCAGAGCCCATGCACGTACAAGCAAGACTTTGCTCATTTAAATTGTTAAAATCCTTCTGATCCGAGCAACTCGCGATTTTGTTTCCTGAACTTCTTTTCTCTCCCGAGTAGGCACTCCACCTGCCTACGCAACTTGATCGCGGAGCACTGCACATTTGCAATAGAGAATTGGCGGGACCCTTGGGGTCACGCGCTGCGCGGATTTCCTCCGCTGCGGGCGATGCTCTGCCCCGCCCTTGAAATGCTGATGGCGGCTCTTTGCGTTGCTCCCCTACCGTCGCAGGCCGACGTGTCGTGATATCTAGAGCGTTTGGCCAGCTCATGGCGGGCAGACAGTGAGGATCTCCGCGTGAGTCTGTCTGTAGGTGCCGGCTCTCTGCCTTAGCATGCGGCAAAGTGGTGATGTGCATGTCTTGATCTGGGGGGCGTGATCGTTCTCGTCCATCCCTTGAGGAAGGAATGTTCCTACGGGAATTGTGAGCGCTCAGAGACGCAGCCGAATGGTACAACAAAGGTGGTGGAGGTGCTTCGCCGTCCGAACGCGTCCGTGCGAGCTGAGGGCTTCTAATTGTAAATCCAGGCTGCCCTAATCCCGTTCGTCTGTTGCATGAAGCGTTGACGCGGCAGGTCTGGTCTTCCCGAGCCACACTTCCTTCCCCAGTGGTGGTCTCTGTGCGGCGGATGCCCCATGTACAACGAAGCACGAAAGAGGTACTTCGGCTTCAATCAGCTCATTGAACTCTCTGAGAATCAACATGTTTCTCGAACTCCATCGTTTGTTCAACTAGATGCCACGCCAAAATGAACAAAGTGGGCCCATGTATGGCGGAACCATTTTATATTGTCTTCACAATTCAGACCCATCAGTTTCAGACAATCGCTTCGCCCCATTAAACCTTGTCATAGCTCCATGAGTAACAATTCACTCTGTTAGCACATTAGATACAACTCATATACGTTAACCCGCAAGATATGCACGAGTGTTTTATGGTATTATGCCATCCTAGAAACAGGAGAATGGGTCAGCAGAGATTCCGCCCCTTTGTTCACGTCCGTGGTAACCTTACCTTTGGACCTAGACGAGAAGCTCTATCAGACTTAATTTTTTGTGAAGCAAAGGCAGCGCTTATTGTGTACCACGTGATTCTAACATGGAGTCCGGCGGCGCCTTTAGGTGCAGGGCCTTCATCATCTATGGTTCCGGCAGATCGCGCCCCCTTTATGGTACATGGTCCCCTATCTCTGGACGACTCCAACCCCGGAACGCCAGCTGCTCAGTTGCCTACGAAGACCGAACGAAGTAAATTTGTACCAAATTGTCTCACGACAAAAAAGTAAATCAACTGACCAAAGTCTTAGTCAAGCGACGTACTAATCCCTTGCCCCAGTCCCCTCCGAGTCTCACTCCTAGCAGTTTGATCGTATTTGATCCGGAGGCTAGGAGCTTGTTGCCCCACGGATTTACAAGAGGAGTGGCGACAGTGGAGCAAGAAGGGGAATACAACATCAGTACGAGACGCGCACAAAGAAGGAACAGGGCTGGGCTACAAAGGCCTGGCAATCCTCAGGAAAGAGGCAATATGCGGCACCGGAGGGTACGTGCAGGGAATGCGCGAGTTCTGATCGACCAATGTTCGGGACGCCGGACGTATACCAGACGACGCCGACTCCTCCTCATACACCTGCCTTAGGTTGCCGTAATCATCGCCACCACCCAGCTACATCGCGCGTCGGTTGCCTAGCGGACGACTATGTATGTGAGTCGGTGTCCCCTGGCTAGTCCCGCACGGTGACCACTGCCTTAGGCCGACGCCGCGACTACAGGCTTAATGTGTTTTGGTTTATTTTAGATCTCCCCCCCAGGCAAATTGGAACAACGCTCCGTCAGTGAATAGTTGCTTAAGCTGCCTACTGCCGGGCATATACCTCGCCATATATACCACATTCTATCACACAGCTCCTTACTCATCTACTCATCCTGTTCGTGTTGTCCCTTATGTCAGACCCTGAAGAGTTGTGCCAAATGCTTTTAATATCATAAATAATACAACCTTGAGTTGGTGCCTAGAAAATTACACGGTCACTTCCGCCTTCGATATTCTATCCGCACTCCCTATCAAGCTCCGCCTCCATTACTTAAAATAGCCAGCTCATCAGCTTCGCTCTACCCTCCTCTACATAGGTAGCAGGAACGTGTACGAGGTGTCGTCCTCATCCAGTTTGTGCAAGACTGCGCTATGGGAGTCTCGAGTGACTAGGTGCTATTGCTTGTGAATACAGAACCCAGATAGTTCTTTGTCCTGGTCTTCGATATAAAAGCACCATCTCGTAATACATAACATTCACGTGGTTGTCATGTCCAGGTGGCAAGTCTTCCCAACACCACTGTTAGGGCCCTCTGTTCATAACCCTCCATATGTTGACTTTATCATATAGTTTCTTGAGGTAGTTTCAGAAAACTACTGAAATCTCTAGCTCAAACTGTCTTAACTTAGCAGATGATGGCCCAGAGCTAGTCACGCAGGTTGGAGGCCCCAGTTTGTCTTTTTACAACAGACGGCCCCATATCACCCTCTTGGGATGAGTCTCATATTGCTGACTGACTTCCTGGGTGGAGAGTCTTTGCCGTGTTCAGTTGGCCAGAATCATGGGCCAGCTAGCAGAATAAAAATTTCCATTTACTCGATTATTCTAACTTTCTAAGACTATAAAGGGGGACGTTGGCTGCAGTCATGTATGGCTGAGAGAAAATTCTGTTTAAGCTAAGGCCTTGTAGTATAATGCACACCGCACTGCTTCACTAACGAGAATGCAAGAGATGTCAATGGACTACCATTTCAACATGAGCAGATCGGAGGCCGCTTCCATCGCCTCTGCAACTTTCTTTGGCATAACCAACCGGTTGTTCCTTGCTCGTCTCAGCCAACTGCGATTGTATCAAGTTTGCTTTCTTTCCCTCCCCCTATGCGCCACGTTTTCAGAAGGATGATTATTTGTGATTATTGTCTTTTTTATTATTTTGGGCTCGCCTACATGAATGCATCCAGGACAACTGCTAGATAGAGTGACGGTGGAAGCGAGGCCAACCCCGTGATCGATAGGACACTCCGGTAGGCTTTGGTCCCGAGGATCGGCAACTACTGCTCAGTCAAAATATGGAACCTGTGCACTGGAAGCATGCAGGAACTGCTGGGCTGGAAAATTATAGACCTAACTGTATTGCTGAGCGAGTTAGGGGTCACTTATTTGACGTTACTTCAAGCAGTCAGTTCTACCTATGAGTGGCATGGCCAATGCCGTGGGAATGTCTATCCTACTGTCAATTGAACAAAACACCACACCTACCAGATTTGATGCCAAGAACCTTGTAGCCCGTTTGCTTTCCATCTTCCCAGTTAAGAGTGTAGCTGGAACAACCGAGCACCATTGAAAGCCACACCTATTTCGCGTCCCATATGCAGCCCAAGGTCGGCGGCTCGGTTTTCTGTCTGGTGATCTCTCAGTCACTCTTTGTTCAAGAAAATTGTTCTGGAGGTGCGAAATTCATAGAGCTTCTATATAGGTTATCTACCTCTTTCTCAACCCGCTCTGCACACCTGCACCCATGGCCGAAATTATATGCAGGTTTACTCCTTTTTCTTTCATGTAGCGGCCACCAATAAGGTAATTGCTATTTGTTAACAATCTCTCCTTTGTATAATATACATATTTCATATCGCGTGGTTTTGGCCAACGGTCCAGAATAGTATCAGCTCTGGGAAGGAAGTGCGGCTAATACATGGCTATATACTTCCTTTTTTCCATCGCCCCCACGCCCAAGTTAGGATTCGTTCTAGGGATTGGACGGTTCTATCACTTCTTATCTTTTTCAGGGCTTACTGCTCTCCTACGAATTCTGTTTTCTTTCTCAAGGAGGCATTTGCAGATCCTCACTTGGTTGGCGGGAGTTTTACTGAACTAGCATACAATCCCCTTACATACTATCAATGTCTCTCCCAGGTCACTCTCTCGGTACTCCCCAACGCCGTCCCATAGATCAGTGTTGTTTTACCTTTTTTTTTTATTATTCGCAACCCAAAGCTAACTCTGAACCATCATAAGGACTCTGGCTGCAATCTCAAATGGAACCTCCAGTGCTCAGGTCAATCCATCTGATCATACTGTTCGTTTATTGAGTATATTGTGCGCCATATGGCATTGCAAATTTCCGCCGTGTTTTGAAAGCCATCCTTAAGATTCGGATTTTTTAGGCTGAAGGCAAACCTTCCAATTAATACAAAAACCCTGAATGTAAATAAATAAATACTTTAGGTTGGCCCCCGAGGATGACGTGGGGCAAGAGAGAGGTGGCTTCGTTCACACTACAAAGTTGGGAAGATGTCACCAGAAGCTCAAATCTATTAGTTCAACATTCACCCAATGAGCTTGCTCCGTCACATCAAAGAAGAGCGAACGGTTTAATTTTTCTTGATATGTTTATCTAACTATTATGAGTTGATGACCGCTCGCTTGTACACTTAACCAATGAGATTTTCGCTATTTCGCTCATCCTTGAGCCCTTTTGATCGGGTGGCTCGTCGTTAGGTTTTTCACTGCCTTGCAGCTATTGATTAGCTGGTTATGGATTTATCTTCTGAGTGTCTGCATGCTATGACTACTTTACAGAGATGAAATTTTGTACATCTAT
This sequence comes from Oryza meyeriana var. granulata, assembly GCA_003991445.1. Classification (NCBI taxonomy): domain Eukaryota; kingdom Viridiplantae; phylum Streptophyta; class Magnoliopsida; order Poales; family Poaceae; genus Oryza; species Oryza meyeriana. Next base: position 9,281 of record RYFJ01002602.1, read on the forward strand.
TGTTCTGCCCCAGCCATTCTCAGATCCAGTGAGTATTTTATGCAATGCCATGGAATTGAATTCAATGGAAACTCTGGCCTCGCGTCTCCAGATGTTCTTCCCAGTGCCACCCTACGTTTATCAACTGGCCTAGCGAGTCTGGATGAAGGTAATTGCGAAAATCCTAGTCGCCCTCCTCATGCGATAACACGAATGTGGCATGTTTTAAAGCAGTCCCAACTCGTGAGCGCGAAAGGTGCTTTAATGCATGTAGACAAGAAAATAGGAACACTGCTAGCAGTCTAGCAGGGCGCATGGACAAATTGTGCTAAGAGCAATATGGAGAGATCACCAGATGTTAGAATGCGACTTATTTATGGTCAAGGGAAAAAGAATCATCAGTGGACTAGTCAGAGGCGTATTTAAGGCGACACCAGCATTGCTATCATTCTAATGTAATCCAGGGTTAAGAGTTAGCTTTCTATCATCTTGCATGTAATCACATTCTCTTTTTAGTTCTATTGTCTTTAATTTCGTGCACCCGCTCGTGCCAATCATTTTAGTCGCTCACAAATCATCTAATTTGTACTCAAGACATCTTCACACATCCTAGATTGCACTATTCGATGGAAATCATTTCTTCGTTACGTTAATTAACGCTATTTATAAGACGACACTTTTGCACGCCTTTATTGAATCTCACTTATATCGGTAGCGTACTCGATAAATGAAAATACTTTTGCAATTCTTCTCGGGGAGGCGCCCTCTCACTCCCATAGTGAAAAAATTTTACTTATTGATCCCTGACCTCTTTCTTCTGGCTTCCTGTTAGGAGCTTACTTCGGCAGGAACTATCATCTTTTAGCAATATGTAAATCTAGATATAATCTTCCAAATGAAATATTGTAGCGGGCCAACAGTAAGACATACCCGCGTATCATTCAACTCGTTGCTGTGACCCCCATTAGCGCATACCTTGTACTTGGAACTTGTCCTCGGTACAATAGGGTAGGGCCTCTTCCTTCTCATCTGTTAATCTTTGACGAGTTGCGGTCCTTCAAGGGACAAGAACATGTTTGGATACTGACTAGCGGTCCCTGCCACCCGGCACGGACAATTTGGTATCTAGATTTATTGGCAGCTCGTGCAACCCGTCACCAACTGAAAGTTGTTTAGTCTGCAATTAAAGAGATCTGGGATGCTCCCCAGCGTATTCCTTCAAATCAATTATACCCACCCTCTCAAAAAGACGAAAACTCTTCATGGATTCGGCCCGACCTAAGTCGGGCTTATGAAACCGCCGATAGCTTCTTCTCCAAACAGTACTAAACTGTTTCACGAGTAATTACCTCGCACTCTCTCTCCGACCTTTTAATCACCATGCCACGCCTCGACGAATGATACTGAATTCCATCATCGTTTATCCTTGTCTCGCCTAAGCTTTAAGGAAGCGACTTAATATTTAGCAATTGTAAACAGTATTCCATCTCAAAGTAAAAAAGACCGATATTTTAGTATAGATATGCATTACTATCCTGTCTACCCTGGTCTTTCTATAGTCAAAAGACTTTGTGCATTGTCATATTTCTAATACGGCCTACGTTCTTTTAATATTCTTCTAGCACTAGGGAAGAGAGTACGTTTGTAATACATAGCTACGTATCAATAAGGAACAAAATGTGAGGTGACGAGATCTTGTTATTTTTTGCCAGGTAGTTTGCTGCGGAGGATGCCCATTAAACTGATCTTTCAATGCTACCAGGATCTTACTTTCTTCCAATGAAAGTCTGCCCCAGACATGCTAGGCGCTGTCGATCTTAACGAACCCATAGGGCAAAAGAGGAACTTCCTCCCCTTCAAGGGTTTAGTTGGGCCCTACGATTTTTGAAATCGAGGATTAGAATGCCTGCACAAAAAAGAGAAAAGAGCAGATAAACCGGGTCCACAAACGAGAGGACTAAAATGGGGTAGAGTCCAATATCCCACATGCGGTAGCACTTAGTATATCCTTTATTACACTTTAAATAGGTATTCAATTCTATTTCTAAACATAATAAAAATAAATTAAATATATTTTTAAAATAATTTTTTATATAGAAATTTTTTTAAAAAACATACCGTTTAACATGTTGAAACGTGTTTATTATCTGGAAACGAAGGAAATTTTTTTCTGCTCCCTGAACATAGCCTTAGTCTTATAAGGATGTCCATTTGGACTATAAAAGAAACATTGTCTTTGCTAGAAACCAGTATACTCATGGCAAACAAAAAATGAAATTTGCGCCTTCTTCTCAGTTCATCTTTTCCTCCTCCTAAACTTCACTTTCATCTTTCAGCTGGAGCAACAAGCCAGCAAAACACCTCCTAGCACTTTACTCATTCAAGTCCAAAATATCCCATGATCCATTGGAGCCCTCTTCCTCATGGAACAAGTAACTCCATCACTGCCGATGCAGGGCGTGTATGTGGCCGGCGCTCATCAAGAAAGAGTCACTGCTCTGTTCTGGACTCCAAGCAGCTGACCGGTCCTATATATCCCATCTTTAGGAAACCTCACGTTCTGCAACGATCAACCTGTCTGAACAACCAATCTTCACTGGAAGCATCCCCTTGGAGCTTGGATACCTGGGAGAACGCTGTTCATCAACTTGAGCATGAATTCTCTACAGCGGCCAGATGCCATCCACTCTAGGTAATTGTTCCAATCTTGAGTTCTTTCCGTAGGAAACAATAATCTCCTGCGGCTCATCCCAACTGTGTATGTCGGGAAAAAATCAATCTGAGAATAACTTCCTGATAGAGGAGCTTACCTGAAAGAAGTTGGTCTTCATCCCTCAGCTTAAACAGCGCAACTATCCTCCAATAATCTCACAGGGCCTATCCCTTCCACCTTGGGGCAATACTTACTAGGCTAGTGCAACTCTACTTGACTATAATGACCTTACTGGCTCCATTCCATCTACGTTGGAAACCTCACAACAAGCCTACAATATTTGATCATTAACAACAATAAACTCTTTGGGCCCATCCCAAGCACACTGGGCGGAACTTTCTGATGCGCGATATGCTTCCATCGAGTTCAATTCTCCTAACTGTTTCGTATACCATTCACCGTTGGAAATCTCACTATGTTGAGATATCTTTTCTTCATAGCAACCCTTTGATTGTTCCATTCCTCATACAAATGGTGACCTTACTAATGTTTTATATGTTTATTGGAGACAATAAACTAAACGGTTGTTTAATTCCAGAATGCTCTAGGAAAAGCTTCAAACCTCCAGGTCTATCATAAGATAAATGGTAACACATTTCAGGTGAAATACCAAAGTTCGCTTTTAACTTGTCAGCCTATGTTTGACTTTGAGTTTGGTGACAACCAACTTGAAGGAGCTCTCCCTAATGACATCGTGTAATGCCTTGCCAAACCTGCATGGCTGGGGGCCCGTTTGGTAGGGATTCTCGGAGGGTGATTCTCAATCGATCAATTGAGCTGAGCCAAACGGACAAAAAAATCTCCCCGATTCTCAGCCCAGATCGATCCGCCGTTGATTCTTAATTTTACACATAAATGGAGAAATCAGGCAAAAGGTGGACTTCTCGTGAGATCCAACGAACGAAAATAAAAATCCACATAAGAATTCATAAAATCTTCATAAAAATCAGAATCGCAAGATCAGAATCATAGCTGAATCTGGAGCTCTACAAACAGCCCTAAATTGTATGGCAACCGGCTTAATGGGCAGATCCCACCGGCCATATCCAATTGTTCACTCTTGCTTTTACCTGGGCTTCTAGTCAACTACTTTAGTGGGATAATACCATCAAGCATGAGCTTTGAAAAACCTGCGCTACTTCACATTTCTTACAAAACAAACTAGAGATTATTTCCAAAAACCTCAGAAGACTGGGAAATTCATTGATGCATTTGAGAAATTACACATCCTTGCAAAATTTTAGATCTTGGGACAACCAACTCCAGGAGTGATACCCAAGTTCTGTAGCAAAACCTCTCGATAACTCTTCGTGTATTTTCTCTGTACAAAACCCAATTTCAGGAAGTAATAGCACCAGAGCTTGAAAAACTCACTAACATAGACACCCTTCTTCTTGATCATATGATCTTGATGGCACCATGTCAGCAGAAATTGCAATCTGTTTAATTTGAATTGTTTGATATATCGCATAATAAAATTTCAGGTCAAATTCCATCAACTTCAGTAACCTGACCCAGCTGGAACAGCTTACCCTACAATAGTAATGCATTTGAAGGGTAGCATACCAATTGAAATAATAACATGCAAAAGCTAGAACTCTTGAATCTGTCATACAAAATTGCAGGCAAATTCCAAAAGAATCATGAGCCTTCCTCTTCTATCAGTCTCCACTACACACAACAATCTCATTGGTACCTTGCCTCTTGAGATTGGAAAATTAAAAAAATCTGCAATCTATTCATCTCATCGAATAACGATTAATTGGAGAGCTTCCGGCCACAATTGATGGATGCCAAATGCTTGAGGAACTTTACCTTCAAAGCAATATCCTTGAAGGAACAATTCCGTCTTCCTGCTCAGCTTGAAAGGATGCAAGAACTTGATATCTCCAACAATTCTTTCTCCACTCAAGTACCTGAATTATGGGTAGAATGAATTTGCTCTTTCTCAATATTTCTTTCAACAACTTTGAGGGGAAATTACTGAATGAAGGCATCTTCGGGAATGTGAATGCCATAGATGTCAGAGGCAACCCAAAGCTATGCGGTGGAGTAGCCGCGATGCATTAGCCACGATGCATTACTGAATCTCCAGCAAAAAGACACCACGCTCCAAAAAATATTGTTCTCATAAGTTGCATTGTTGGATCTTTTCTTTGTGTTGGTATAGTAATCTTCCTTTTAAGTATCTGTTACTCTAGAAAAAGGCCACAAAACAGTCAACAACCTGACAGAGCCTTCAAGTACGATCTGAAGCATGTGTCATACAACGACCTTCTTAGAGCAACTGAAAACTTTTCTCCAGAGAATTTGATTGGGTAGGCTCTTTTGGAGCAGTATATAAAGCCATAATGGCTTGAGAATTGACAACATGTCGCAGTGAGGTGTTAAACCTTGGGACGCATGGTGCATTGAAAAGTTTCTCTCTGAGTGAGGCACTGAGGAATGCCAGACACCGGAACCTCATAAAAGTGCTAAGCTCGTGCTCCAGCACAGATCACCATGGGAATGATTTCAAGGCTTTGGTCTTTGAGTTCATGCCAAATGGAAACTTAGCAACATGTTACATCAAAATTTGTGCGTGGAACCGGCCATTCCAGAAGCCGCAACCTTACCCAGAGACTGGAGGTGCAAATGACGTGCAGCAGCATTGGATTATTTCATAACATGGGTCAGCTCCGATTGTGCATTGCGATTTGAAGCCAAGCAATGTGCTTTGGATGACGAAATGACTGCACATGTGGTGACTTTGGATTGGCAACGTTTCTTGTTCCTTCAACTACAGAAGAAATTCAACCGATGACAAGCACAAGTGGAATCAAAGGTTCTATTGGTTACATTCCTCCAGTAAGTTTGTGATTAATAGGTTTATTTTGTAGATTATTCCATTGCATCTATGGAAGTGTTTGCACTAACTGCTTTCAATTTATTACTTTTCTAGAATATGGGATGGGAGGTCAGCCTTCTACCGAAGAGAACGTCTATAGTTACGGCTACTTCTGCTGAGATGTTCACCGTATAAGCCCCACTGAAGACAGGTTCAGGTATGGTTTGAGCCTACATGAGCACGTCTACATGGCATATCCTGATCAAGTCATGAGCATCATCGACTCCAAACTTCTCAGAACATGAAGTGGGAACAGTCCTTACGCACATGAGAGCATTCACGGTTGTTATCTCTAGTGATTCGCTGTGGCCTGTGTGCTCCAAGGAGTCGCCAAAAGAGCGGATTCTTATCAAAGACGCCGCCAAGGAGTCAACTCAGCGCAAAGGAAGATAGCTCAGATCATAGAGATGTGAGCATACCAATGTACTACTATTTTATGGGATTTGAGATGCTACTCGCAGTTGTGATTTGTTTATTTTACTTGTCATAAAATGCGCTGCAATTGTTGCAGCAGCTGTAAGCCTGTAACCTGTGTTAGGCTCTCTCCCAAAAGCCGGGTCAATATCATGATCTGATTTCTAAAAAGAATTGTTTGCATCGACCACGAATTTAATATAAGGGAACGAAGAAACATATAAATTAACCTTTTGGATTGATGGGTTGCTGCTAAACAGTTGGAGAAAAGTTCCAAGATGAATAAAAACGAAGAGAATTGGGTGAAACGGAGACTCACCTTGCGGGTTGCGGCTTGTAACACGAGAGACCACGCCGGCCGCCGGCAGCCACGGGTCTGGGTGGACGAGACGCGTGGAGAGAGGGATCGAGTTGGGCACGCCGCAGAGACGATCGAAGCGCCGGCGGTGGCCACCGCCGCCTCGGCCTCCGCCTCCGCCTCCGCTGCCAACAGGCTGTAGTCATCAAGAAGAGCCGCGACGGTTGTGCAATTAGTTATTGGGCCAAAACTCCGGCATTTTGACGGCCTTGCATTGGGCTGTTGTCGCGGCGAACCGTGGAGTGTGGATATTTGATGGGCTATAGCATGCATTGAAGCCTGGATGCAAATGGGCTCGTCACGGTAAGGCCCAGTAGGCCCATTCCACGGCCTACTCTGCCGCCATCCTCGGTGAACCGGTGAACCCCGAGACGAGACGCACTCAGACGCACAGCAGCAAGCTACCGTCAAATCAGTGGATACGGCCACGAAACGTCGCCGCACCGTTCGAGATCGAGGCCGACGAGACGACGACTCCTCCCTCTCGGCTGTCGTGCCGGACGGGGACGCGCTGCGATAATGGAAAACGTGTGTTGCTTGTTTTATCGCTTAAAGATAAGATAAGTGATAGAATTCGTGATCGATAGATTCAACTAATTTTTTCTAAACCGAAGGAAATCTCCAAGCTCCATTAGTGCACATATAAAAAGAGAAATTGGAGAAGAACGGGACGCCGCTCTCTCTCCGACTAAAACCCTAACTACTGTGCCTGATCCACAAACGCTCTAGAAGAGGTTCGTGAGGCTCTCATTCATCTAACCACCGTAAGATCAATGAATCAAGCATCGGCACAGAGGAGCATCAAGAAGAAAAGAAAACAGATAAGAAATCAAATCGAGATGGATTCACAAACAGATCAGTGATTAGAATTAAATTTTCCGCATAGGTGATTGAACTTCTAAGGGGATTAAACTCAGTAAATCAATTTTATTCAATACTGTAATATTAATTTCTCCAACATTGTGGTATCAGAGCCTAGCTCCTTAGAAATCAATCCCAAGTCATCATCCCTCAGTGAAGCCATTATCAATTTAACTCAGCAAAATTCAAAATCCCCAAATTCCAATTAAATAGAAACCCTAAATCCCCAAAAATCCCCAAATCCGAAGAACCCTAATTTGAATAAGACCCAAAATCAACGCGAATTCAATGAAATCGGGATTATCTTACCCGGTTCGTCGTCTTCGCTGCCGATGTGCTCGCATCCGTGCGTCGCCGTCGGGTAGCCGCCGTTGCCACGCGTGGTGTGTTCTCCGTCGCGTGCGTGCCTCGGGAACTCCCTCTCCGCCGCACCGCTGACACCGCCATGTGTCGCCACTAAACACCCCGTCGCCCCCAAACCGGTCTCGCGCCGTCGCTCGGCCGCGCGAGACCGAGGCTCGCCTCGGTGTTGCTGTTGCGCACGGGGAGGAGAACTGGGGTGGGAGGGGGAAGAGAAAAGACGGGAAAGGAGAGCCTTGGCTGTCATCGCCGCTGCTTCGCTCGGCGCTTCGTCGCCATCGCCGCCGCCGCTTGCTCGTCGAGTGCGTCGGGAAGAAGAAGAAAAGAAAAGGGGCTAGGGTTAGGGTTCGGCCGTCGCCGCCGATTTTGTTTAATCCGGTGAAAACTGATCCTAGCCGCCGGATGCTCATCGGACGGCGATGGCAAAGTTAGACGCGGGGATGACGATGGCCGTTCGATCTAGGTCGAACGGCCGACATTAGCACCGCACTGCCGCTGAGCCGATGGGTTTTCTGGGCGGCGCGCGCGCCAACAGCCACAGTGCTGGGCCGACTGGGCTGATTGGGCCAAATTGAAATTAAATCAATTCCCACTGTTTTAATTCATTTATTATTTTTAGAAATCGATTTATATGCTTTCTTGGCCATTAAAAATGCTGAAAAATTATGGAAAAATATTTTGATGACTCAGAAAATTATTTCTAGCTAAATGGAACCAACGGGAAGTTTTGCTGGAAAGTATTATGATGTGAAATTATTTTTGACCAACGTTAATTACAATTTCATGTCAAAAAAATTAAAAATATTGCTTCCTTAATTATTTCTGCCCAAACGGTGATGTAATTGAGGATTATTTTGTTCTTTAATATATTTTTCTAAATTTTTTCTGCCCAACGGTGATTAAATTTAGAAAAGGAGCCTATCATCGCATGTGATTAATTGAGCCAACGCAAATTAATCATATGCAATATTTTTACTAATATTTTTCCATTGGTTACTTTCAGCATTAGGGCAGCTTAAAATTGTTACACTCCTTGATGGGACAAATTTCGCTGAGTGGAAGAACGATGTGCTACTGAATCTTGGCATGTTGGACTATGACTTAGCACTAAGAGAGGACTCCCCTGAGGAGCCCATGTACACTGACGAAATAAGTCAGAAAGTTTATGATAATACCAAGTGGAGTTACGAAGAAAAAGTGGTCTCTTGGGAAAAGTTCAACAGAATGTCTCTCATGTACATCAAGAGTACTACCGCTCCAGGAATTATTGAAGGGATTACGAACATAAATGATGTTAAGACGTACTTGGCAAACATTGAAGAGAATTTTAAGACTTCATCTAAGAGCCATGCCAGTACCTTAATAAGTAAGCTGATCACCAGCCAGTATGACGGCAAAGGTGGTGTAAGAAAGCACATCCTTGAGATGACTCATATGGCACATACACTAAAGACCATGGACATGGAATTGTCTGAAGGTTTCTTAGTGTATTTCATATTGAACTCTCTTAGTCCTGACTATAGTCCCTTGAAGATTAATTATAATACTCAGAAAGAGAAGTGGACCGTAGCAGAATTGATCTCTCACTCAGTGGAAGAGGAAGAGCGACAAAAGGTTGATAAGCAGAAACTTAAAGATCAGCTCAACCTCATCCATACTAAAGGTAAGAGGAAGACAAATTAAGGCCAAAGCTCGGGTAGTGGCAGAAAGAAGCCATATCACCCTCATAAGCCTGGAGGGAGTAACACTGCTCAAGCAAAGCTGCATTCTCAGTCTCAAGCTTTAGCTGCCTCCACCACTGCAAGTCCGTATTGCAAATTTTGCAGTAAAGATGGACATTGGCAAAGGGATTGTCCATGCTTCCGAGAGTGGCTAGCTAAGAAAGGCATAAATGAGATTGATGAAATATCTAATGTTAATGAGTTATTTTACTCTGAATTCTCCATTAATACCTGGTGGGTTGACTCAGGTGCCACTGTGCACGTCTGTAACTCATTGCAGGAATTGACTACTGTCCAGGCGGTAGCAAAGGGGGAGCGAATCCTAAGAGTAGCTGATGGAGCGGAGATTGACTACCGTTTGGGGCTACACCTTCTGTTGAGGAAAGTGTTGAGAATAATAATGATGATGAGCCTCAACAAATTGAAGTGACACATAATGAAAAAGAACCTCCACATGAAGATCCTCAACCTCAAGTGACAAACAATGAAACTCAAGAATTAAGAAGGTCATAGCGGGTGAGGAGATCTGTCATCCCTGATTATTATGAAGTATACATGAATGAAGAAGACATGGGGAAGGTAGACGATCCCACCACATTTAAAAAAACAATAAACAGCAAGGATTCATCTAAATGGCTTCAAGCTATGGAAGATGAACTAAAATCAATGAGCCACAATAAAGTATGGGATTTAATAGAAGTTCCTAAAGGAGTCAAAACAGTAGGCTGTAAGTGGGTCTACAAAACTAAGCTTGACTCTAGAGGGAACATCGAACGATTCATAGCAAGGTTAGTTGCCAAGGGTTTTTCACAGAGAGAAGGAATTAACTATAATGAAACTTTTTCTCCTGTCTTTAAGAAAGACTCATTCAGAATTGTCATGGCAACTAGTGGTTCACTTTGACTTAGAACTCCATTAGATGGATGTAAAAACTGCATTTCTAAATAGTGATCTAAAAGAGAATGTTTACATGACACAATCGGAAGGTTTTGTTATGGAAGTAAAATGCCATTTAGTATGCAAACTTAATAAATCCATCTATGGACTTAAACATACGTCCAGGCAATGAAACCTTAAATTCGATCAGATCATCAGACAGTTCGGATTTAAGGAGAATGTGGTGGACAACTGTATTTATGTTAAATATAAAGGTGGTAAATTTATCATCCTAGTATTCTATGTTGATGACATTTTGTTAGCAAACAACGATAAGAACCTGCTACGAGAAACTAAGAAATTCTTGTCATCAAAATTTGATATGAAATATCTTGGTGAAACATCTTATGTTTTGGGCATTGAGATTCACCGAGACAGGTCCAAAGAAGTGCTAGGACTATTTCAGAAAGCTTACATATCAAGAATCTTAGAAAGATATAATATGAGTAAATACGCCTCTTCACCTGCTCCAATAATGAAGGGCGATAAATTCGGATTATTCCAAAGTCCAAGAAATGAGTTAGAATCTAAAGAAATGGACAAGGTACCTTATGCTTCAGCTATTGGAAGCTTGATGTATGCACAAGTCTGTACGCTACCAGACTTAGCATTCGTCACAGGGATGCTTGGCAGATTTCTGTCTAAACCAGAAATGAACTACTGGAAGACAATAAAGAAAGTTCTGCGTTATTTACAAGGAACTAAACATTACATGCTTACATACAGAAAGTCTGATAAGCTTGAAGTCCTAGGCTATTTAGACGCTGATTTTGCGGGGTGCGTAGACACAAAGAAATCCACTTCAGGATATATTTTCACTCTTGCGGGAGGAGCTATTTCATGGAAAAGCTCTAAACAAACGCTTACTGCATCGTTGACAATGCAAGCGGAATTTGTAGCATGTTACTATACGACGGGGCAGGCCGTATGGCTTAAAAATTTCATTCCAAGATTAAAAGTGGTTGACAATATTGAGAGACCACTTGTTATATACTGCGATAATGAAACTGCAGTATTCTACGAGTAATAATAAGTCAAGTGAAGCTGCCAAATACATTGACATTAAATATCATGTTGTGAAAGATAGAGTCCAGGATCAAACAATTAAGATTGAATACATAAATACTAAATTTATGCTTGCGGATTCACTAGTCAAAGGCTTACCTCCCAACCTATTTAAAGAACATGTGGCCGGCATGAGATTAAGTAATTGCCTTTGACTAAGATCCTGGAAATAGGGGATTAATTTTTAATCAACACCCGCTAAGTTAAGATGTGAGTTTATTTAAGTATTATAGTGAACTATAGGTCTTATAGTCTTAATGACGTTTAAAGTTGTTATGACACATTGACTTGGAAAGCTGTTTTTACTTAATAAACTTAGAAATTAATTAAGCCTCTAAATCAAGGGGAGAATATTGGTTGTTTTATCGGCTTAGAGATAAGATAAGAGATAGAATTCGTGATCGGTGGATTCAACTAATTTTCTCTAAACTGAAGAAAACCCCCGAGCCCCACTAGTGCACATATAAAAAGAGAAATTGGAGAAGAACGGGATGTCGCTCTCTCTCCGACTAAAACTCTAACTACTGTGCCCGATCCACAAATGTACTAGAAGGGGTTCGTGAGGCCCTCATTCGTCTAACCACCGTAAGATCAATCAATCAAGCATCGGCATAGAGGAGCATCAAGAAGAAAAGAAAACAGATAAGAAATCAAATCGAGATGGCTTCACAAACAGGTCAGTGATTAGAATTAAATTTTTCGTATAGGTGATTAAACTTCTAAGGGAATTAAACTCAGTGAATCAATTTTATTCAACACTGTAATATTAATTTCTCCAACAACTTGCGCTCCGGACTTTCCTCTGGTCTTTTTCGCTTCGTGCCGCGCAGCGCTCGTACTCCACGTCGCCCTTTACTGATGCTCCGTAGCCCGTAGTACCGTACTCCCTCTCTGAGTACAGTACTGCTCTCTTCTTAACTCGACATTCCTCAGATAAATGTTTGATACAGTTGGGAAATCATTAAATCAACTGCTTCTTTAGATTCGACCTGTAATAGCTCCCTGTCAGTGGCAGGTTAACGTGGAGCGTATATTTTGCCCGCCAAAAATATTCAGATTAACAACCACCACCGACGGAAAACAAAGGTAAAGTTGTAAAGGTACAGTAATAAAGGTGTACCCCAACTAACCACCGTCACCACGAACGAGTCGTCCACGGCGAAGCAGTAGCAAGTGGGAGGCAGAGATACCACAAAGATTTGAAAGCACATTGCTACTACTTCATGGGCACCGCGCCATGCGTATCTGCGTGCAGCTGCAGATTTGCAGTACAGTTCAGTGGCCAGCCACTGACACCCGCACGTTGCTTGCCACCGCAATCACCTTTCGTGTGAGCCGAGTAACCGGGACGTGTGGCTTTTGTGACAGCCATGTCTCCTCTCCCCTACGACCAAGCAAAGGGCAAAAAAGAGCCCGCCAATGGCGCGTCCGACCGGCGTCTCCCTCGCACTTGAATTGATTCAAGATGTTGCGAGCAAAAGCTAAACAATCGCAGTATCTTTTTCCCAGGCTGCGGCTTCTGTCCTGTTCTCGCATCACCTTCCCTTACATTTGCAGGCCATCCGTTTGTTGATTCTTGTTGTTTTAATTTTTTTACTATTTCACATGGTTCCAATATAGACGGATAAAAACAAACTCGCTTGATTCCATTGTTTAGCGTATAAAGATAATTAGCGAGCAATTACTGGAGGTTTGGAGGGAAATGAACGTGAAGGTTAAAAAAAGTCGTTAAATACAGCAGCATAATTAGCCAGGGAAACATTAAGCTTCACACATGCAACACATCATCTGATCACACCTTATCTTCCTACAATAGTAATGTCATCTCAGCCAAATTTTCATGGCTCCAACAATCAGCAGATGACTTCATCACAAGTCCATAAGAACCACAGGTATCAAATCATACATATGTAAACTGCTTCAGCTGCAGCGACTTAGATACCACAATTCTCGATGATCAACGCTCTTCTAATTACAATAGAGCGCCATAAATATATAGTATGATTTTAGAATGGCTTTTTAATTAGTAACATTCATAATTGATTTTTATAAGCACATCTCTATGAATTTGTAGTACGCAGCAAAAGCGTCACAGTAGGGAGTATGGCGAGTCAGTGACTAGGCGAGTAACAGGATGCATTCTTTTTCTGTCCCTCAAAATTTTTCGTCACCGAATTTGAAAGTCATTGGAATAAGCTGTAGCGTGATTAGCGCCTCGGACGCTCACGGCAAACTGCCGAAAGAATGTTCCGTTTCTTTTTCGCGTGGGAGAATAACGGTCCTGAAACCATATGGCTTGCCACCAAAATATTTTTTTTTAAAATATAGTAACTTAAGACTAAATTTAATATAATTTAGTAGTACTAATTGTTCTATTCATATTCGTAATAGTAAGCCGATGAGCTCCACACCGCAGAGCGGAACAGTGAGCGCAGCCTTTTTCCCATGCTTGTACGTTGTCGGTTATCGTCGTGCCGTCCCTGAGCGAAACCTCCAGCAGATGCCAAAAGATTTGCCTGTCTACGTCGTGTCTGCGGGACATAATTTACAGTGTTCATCTGCTGTGCCTGGTTTGTGTCCAACATGCAGAGTTTGTTCGTTGTTGCCTGGAGTTGGCTGGTCAATGACCTTTCAGCGGTGAAAATTTTCGTCATGGTTGAAACAATGGCAAAATTTTTGATCGTGCGGGTTTGTGCATGGCATGTTAAATTCAAACATCTAGATTTACTGCATTAGTAATTTAGGATTACCAGTACCTATTACAGACAGACTGTGTCCCTAACAGCCTTTCGTTAATCCTACACTTGAGTAGTATTTCTACTGTAGTTGGACACCATCAAAGAATCCAATGGGTAGAAGACAGGGGTACTATCTCGCTGGCACTGATGGTCTCCGGTCAAAAATTGGTGGTCAAGATTGGAATGACGGTTCTAGAAATCCGCATCTAGCAGAACCAGATTCCTTGTTTCCTGACCGAGTCTTCCACTGCCATACTTCTTGAGCCCTGCAGCAATGCCCGGGCTCGCAGGCATAAGTTTTACCGGTACATGGATAACTGGATTGATAGCTTGACGGTTCGTGCAGGAATCTCTATGTTGGTATCCAAGGAATCTCCATGCCTTCTGTAGGAGCATGTTTCAAACCGCGGGTGCTTTCTCCGTAGAATACGTATCCCTTTTGTAGAATACTGGAGTACTGCCTTATATCCTGATTTCCTGGAGACTGGTCTGGAGTAGTACACGGGATACAGACAGTGACTAGCCTACATATACGAGGATACAATTGTTTTTGCCAATCCCAAAATCCAATTGTTTAGAGATTAGTACTGGTATTTCACATACGCGGGCAACTGCACTTGGCTTGCCGGCCATGTGATGGCGATCGAACTTGTTCAGCCCGCCGTAGGCTGGTAGCCACGTACGTGTACTTCTCGGCCACACTCCCAACTCCTGGCGGCTTGAAGGTGATTTGTAGCATCTTGCCGCTTCACCATGACGCGCACGCGCAGACAGGCGGGGCTACGTATGCTCGCCGTTGTACATAGCATTGACGTAACGACGTTGCGCTGGGTCACCAATTCTTTGTCTCGGTTGAAAACCTCCGTGAACTCCGGGTTGTTTTTGGACACTGAGGCATCTCTCGTAAAGCGGGCGACCTGCTCGCCGGTGTAACCGAGCGCTCACAAGAACGTGATCCGGCGCCGGTCGCGGGCTCGCGGCGTAAGATCCGGCAAGCAGGCGTTGCAAGAGGATCCCTATCCCGGCCGCGCGTGTTGCAGAACCGGTCTCCACCTCGTTTCCGCCTTCTTTTACGCTGCTAGCTGCATCGACGACGCCTAGCGCCGTAGCGTGGTGTACAGCTACGGTAGGTTGGTGCAACAAACTTCCATTGCACGGATGGTTGGTGCAGCGAGCAAATCATGTGCTCTTACATGGTTGATGCTTATTTACGAATGAGAATGTTATAAGGGAGTTTTTATAATACTCAGGAGTCAGGACGAAACATGTTGATAGAACATAGCAGTAATCCAGTGGTTCATAAGCAGAAGACGGGCAACCTCCAGACGCCCAAATTAACTGTTTCACATCGTCAAAATGAGGCCAGTACAACCAACCAACAGGCAAAACCATAGAAAACATCTTAAACTAGGAGAAGGCCATTCCCGTTAGGCCCAATTTTGCTACTTTGGCGGGTGATACAAGGTGGCCTCCGTTAATCAAGCCAGCCTTACCACCACTTCCAATCCCTAGCCAAAAGCTCCCACAAAAGCTCAACTAATGGTACTACCCAACAACCACTAGCAGTGACAACACAAAGCCCATGCTAATACTAGGCCAAACTACCAGCTAATACTACTTCCCAAGAACCAAAGCGAGACCAGTACCAATCATAAAACAATGGCACTTCCCAGCACGGCCCGGTTGGGACCATAGTAACTACTGCAAACTACTACGAAGATGCTTTGAGTAAAAAAATGGTGCGATTCAGTTGAACTGGGCTCCGCTGAAGGTCTGGCCGAAGGACCAGCCACGGGGGACGGCGTTGTTGGAGACGACAGAGCGGCCATCGCCGGTGGTGACGCGGAAGGAGAGCATCTGGCCGTCGAGGAGCGCGCCGCTCTGCCAGTTCTGGCCCCAGTTGCCGATAAACGCCTGCCACGCCGCCGAGCGCTCCGACTTCACGGCCACCCGTGCACATCGCCGGCGCCGCCCCACGTTGGTGACGAGAACCAGGTTGAAGTATGAGTGCCCGTTGATGGTGAAACGGATCCCACCCTTCTTCTGGCACGCCACCCTGCACACACGAACATGCACGCCATGGTCAGTTCCGGCAGCTCCAAGAAAGCAAAAAAAAAGCGTGGTTTTAAGCTACTAACCGGCGGTAGGAGACGGGGACAATGCCGGCCTTGAAGAGCGCGATACGCTGAAAGACGGGCTGCGACATGTCGAAAATGCGGGCGCGGGGGGGGTTGCACCAGCCGCCGTCGTCGGAGGAGCGCCGTTTTTCGGCGGGCAGAAGTTGGTGGCTGTGACGATGACCGAGCCCGGCCAGCAGGAGTGGCTCCGCCGCCGCCGACCGCGTGCAGCGCACTCGAAGCACGCGCCGGCAGCTGAGACCGTTGTTGAACAGCGCCGTGCTCAACGCCGCCGTGTTCGTCCCGTACCCCTGGCTGTACAAGTTCCCGTAGCCACACGCCCCTCCTGCACGCACCCAGCACACGCAAAGCGTGAGCACAAAGCGGAGATGCAACAACATTTCTGCACAGTGCGCTGTCACGAGCTTGGGCGAGAAAAAAAAACGTACCATCGTGCCGGACGCGTCACCCCCGCCGTAGAACGTGGCGTGCGCCGACGACCACGCGCCGCCACCGATCGGCGCGGCCGCATGCCCCTGTCCCTGGCCGTGAGGTGGATGCCCGTGCCCCAAACCGTGGTGCCCTAGCACTAGCCCACGGGACAGCGCCGGCGGGAGCAGCGCGGCCACGAGGACAACAGTAAGGACGGCTCGGCGGGACGCCATTGTCACGGGACGGTGTCGACGCACGCGTGTGGGCTGCGACGAGATGGGGCGGTGGTGGTGGCGGAGGCGTGGAGTGCGGTGAGGTTGTTGGGGGCGGGGATAAATAGAGGGGTAGGGATGCGTGGGAACGGTGAATCGAACGGGTTTGAAACGGCGCGGCGCAGCGGGGCGGAGTGGAGTGGAGTGCGGCGTAGGGCGCGGCGCACGCGGGTGGGGCTCACAGCGTGGGGCACGGCCTGGCCCCTGCAAAAGCTCGCAGCTGCTCCGGCACGTAGGGACACGGGATTTCGGGGGCGTTGGGAGGCGTGGCGGGAGTGGGAAAAAAGGTTAGTGTGGTGGAGTAATAAAGACGGGGGAAGCTGCCTTTGGAAGTCGAAACCATGCGCGGCGAGCGGGAGTTTACTCGTCAAAGGCCGTTGCTTTTGCGTTCCTCGCCGCCGCCCGCGAGTATGCTACACTCCGCGCTTCAAAACCAAACACAATTGTATAGCACGCCAAAGTTACCACGGCAAAGCTTCCAGCTCCTACGCAAACCTTGCGTTTGGGCTTGTATAATTAGAGCATCTCTAACAGAATTCTAAATAGAATTTCTACTCTATTTTTTAAAGCTAGATAAAAAAATTTAAGTTTAACAGGGTCCTAACTCAAGTCCCTACTTTATGGAGGTCCCGAAATTTTCCTCCTTAACCGCATTTCTCATGGGTATTTAAGGAGCTGTTAAGAATATAAGCACATGTATATTTAATTTATTCTATAAATAAATTATGACATTAATAACATAAGTAAACAGAACCATGTAATCTGATCTAAACATGTTTATGACAGTAATTAACATGAATAGATCAAACACAGAAGACATAGTGTACGCGTACCTACAGCCCTGTTCTAGAGCAGACATAGGCGCAGCACGTATCGCACGAACGACACGCGACACCGGGTGGTGACGACGACGCACAGCGTCCGAACATGAAGGAAGACGAGCCGTGATAGGCGCACAGCGAGCAATTACGCGTAGCGCTTTTCAAAAACCTTATTCACTCTCTCCCAATGTAGGACGTCGAAGGCGAGGGTTCCGGAGACCTGCTCTCCTAATCCGCTGGTGCACGCCAACGAACGGGACGGAGTAAACGATGAACGACGGCTCAGAAAAGAAAAGATGGTAAGCCCTAGTTTATTTTTTACTTATTTTGAGTGGAGACACAGCTCAGTATTTATAGAGATATTAGGACGCGTGATCAGGACGCCCGCACGATGTCTAACTCGTAACCGAACCGGATAAGCCGCGCGTATCTTATCCGGAGTCTGCTTATCAAATTATCCCGTGAATTCAAAACAAACTTCAGATAAGTTGTTAAGATTTGCAAGCAAAACAGAAACTGCAAAAAAAGCTGCATCTGTGCAAGCATAAGAAGCCAATTTGGCGGACCATTACACGCGCATGTCACGTATGCACGCCGACTAGCCTGGCCTGGCCTGATGAGGCGAGGCGACGACGGCGTGCGTGTATTCTCTAGTTCTCTCCACTATGCATGTCTCAAGTGGCTAGGAGAGAGCTCACCTTATAAGAAGTTTTTTCTCTCCTAGAATTAGCAAATGTGTTACTAACTTCCATTCAAGTCAAAACTCCCATAAGTGGGCCTTTGAGATTTTTTAGGAATTATTCTCCACACATGGGTCTTAGTCCCACTATAATTCAAACAATCCCCCACCAATCTCAAAGTCTCAAAGAGATTTGTCATTCTTCAAAGTACTGTTTATATACCAGTGTTTCAATAGAGACCGTTTAAGTTGAATATTCATTTTAGAACTCCAAGCTTACACTTACTCACAATTTAAATAATGGACTACGCCTTGAATGCAAGTTTTGTGCAAGTTAAGTTTCACTCAAAGTCTGGACCGATACTAGCCATCAGAGCCTACTCCTGTTGGAGCTTATAAGTCATATTCCTAGTCTTTCATGAGCTTCTAGAATATTCACCCAAAATCTCCATAAACCGCACCAAACGGCTTAAGCTCATATAGTGTGTTCTTTCAAGAATGCTCTGTAGAACAGCATCTTCGCTAATCTAAACAACAAAACATATTAAGCAAAGGCCAACCTCCCTTACAGCTTATGAGAATATATGCATCTTCACTTAGAGACAGTTAAATGTGCTCTCCTCCCGTTTAACTAATGGCTTGTTCTTCCCAGGTCCTAATTCACGATTACCGATACATAGGTTGCTTACCACTATAGTGTAACTCACATGGTCTCATTCACATCTCTCTCGATTATTATCTATTCACATTTCTATAGCCCCTTCGTAAAGGAATCTGTCAGCGTTGTTAGCTGTTGGATATAATCCAAACTTTAATTCCGAAAACTGGCTCAATTTTCTAAACAGACTTTAATCGCCTCTTCACGATACCTACGATTTCATCTCTTATCCTTAGAACTATTCACCTTAAGCAATAACAGTTTGATTGTCACAGTTCAAAAGAATAGCCGGCACTGCGGTTTTCAACCACAGACAAATCCATTAATAGATCACGTAGCCATTCGGCCTCTAAGTAGCATGTATCTAGTGCCGTAAACTCCTTTCCATGGTTGATCTTGTCAAAATGGTCTGTTTGCACGACCTCCATAAAACAGCACTACCACCAATGTAAAAACATATCCACTAGTAGCTCTTATCTCATTACATCAGAGATCAGTTGAACTCCACTGGATCCCTTTAATACCACGGTACCCAACTGGTATAGTAAGTCAGATCCAGTACCTTCAGACTTAGCGCATAATCGCTGCAAGCGTCGCAATGATCACTCTCCCATTAAGTTAAACCGCTCAATTTGTCACAACAAAGAAGAGTCTGGCCAGTTGCACTAGCGATACATAAGTGAGCCAATATCTGAGATATTCGCGCTGATTTCTAGTGATTCTTTTTTTACGAAGCAATCAAGACTAGATCATAAGGAGTTGAGTAAGTTCGTCTACAATATAGTCAACGGCTCAAACTTTTCCACATCAATGATGATTGCAAGAGTTATCCCATCCTCACCTCTATTAGCTAATATTAAGATATTTCACTACTCCAGATCTATATCAAATTTGAGACAAGAATAATTAACTTATAATCACCTCAACTTCATGTACCCAAAATTAGTATTCATAATATAACAAGCACAGAATAACTCACCTCCACTCCCACCAACAATAGTATTACCACACTTATCGGCCTCGTGGATGCTATAGCCCATAGAAGTAGTTCTTTCAACGCTTTTCTCATGCCACCTGCTTTAGAAGTTGTTCAGACCCTACAAGAATTTTAAGAACTTTAGCACCTTGCCTTTTAACCTCTCTACTACAGAATCCATCAGGTTGCTCCATATAAATTTCCTCATCCAGCTCTCCATTAAGAAAAGCTGTTTAATTCATCTGAAAGAACGAGAAGACCCATGTGGACACCAAGAGAGAAGTACCGTAATGTGCAAATTCTGCAAACAGAGTAAGTGTCAAAAACATTTTCGCCTTCTTTTGAGTATAACCTTCCACAAGCGAGCCTTATACTTTTCAATATACCCCATCACCTTAGCTTCTTTCTTGAACACCCACATGCAACCTACAGGTTTGTATTATAGGGTCGCTCTATACTCCTACAGTCCCTTATTATATGAGTCCTTTCTGTAACAACCCAAATTCTCACTTTCTAAATTTAACCAAAACAAAATAACAAAAAGACCTCGAAGTAAACATCCTATATTCCAACTCGGACAACATAGAGGTTTTGATCAGTTAAAATACCTTAGAATGCATAAAACTGTTTAGGAGCTAATCACAAAAAAAAATGTAATAATAACTATATATAATAAAAGTTTACATAGAATACGAGATAAATAAATATACCATATTCATTGCATACCTTTTTCGGATGTTTTGAATCTATATCTCACTTTCATTAATAGAGCTAGATACATTCGATATGCCAAATAATTCTTAAGGAACTAGGTCAAACATAAAAGCATAGAACAATTCCTGTAAACCACTATCCCACAAAATAATCACTGTAAATTCTATACTTATCACTCACTGGACTTCAATAAAAATCTCTCAAATAGCTAGACTAGGAGCTAGCTAAAAATGAATAGGAACTTCTAAAATCTCACCAAAGAAATGAAAGAACATAATTGACAACTCTCTTCCAAGTGTGCCACAAACCCTACACCAGTACATTTGTTCTAATTATACCAAAGGAAAAACATCAAATGATAAGATCAACACTGAGAAATAATGAAACTTCAGAAAACTGATTCCACAAACCCTACTTGATTGCAATCCACCAGCAAAAGAACCAATCACTTAGCAACAAAATTTGTCAGCAGAAACACAATTCTTACTACCCGAGTAATTTTACCAGAATTTTCATATTCAAATTGAAGTGTCTCAAATAAATACTCTTATTCAGCAATACAGAAAACTGCACCTGCAGACAGCCTGACTGACTTTCGCCAATTAAGTCCATCGATCACATTCTCACCAAATCTTACCCAGAAACTGATACTTATCTGAACCCAATTACAGTAAAAATCCAGTACAACTTACCAAAACTTAACATGAATAACTTAGAACACAAGCTTCACTGACCTCAGACTAGTGCACACAGAAATGTTTTCGCCAAACTTTCCATTTTCTCAGAGAAATCCACACAGCTCCCACAACTCATTCTTGATTTGAGTTTTTTTTTTCTCAGAGCTAGCCGATTCCACTCACTGCTCACAGTAATTTTCCATGGTTATTTACCGACATGTGCCCTCAGTCAAAAGCCAACTCAAGTGTCTTCTCAACCACTTACTAAACACTCTCATCTAGAATATGATTCTCTCTATTCTTAGACTGTCGAGTGAGTCCACGTCCATTGTGGTCCATTCTACACGACCACAGAACTTCCAACCCAGGCGCACCGACAAACCTCTTCCCGCGTCTGCGACACGCCGCCAGGCCACGCATCCTCACAGACGTGCCAGCGCGCCCTCTCCTTCTCCTCGCCCCAAAGGGGTTTCGGACTTGGGCGCCAAAAAAACCCCCCGGGGAAAAAAAGCCCAATTCTTTCCCCGCCCAAATTTAGGCACTTATTATTCCCTATTTTTTGCCAAAATTTTTCTTTATTTCCCCAAAAACTCCTCCACGGAAAGACCAGCAAACCACCACAGCTCATGAAAACACGTCCTTCTTCCTCAGACCGCCGAATCCACGGCGCTATTCTTCTCGGTAGCCTCCCGCAGCTTGAAGACTGGGAACGTGATTGCCCTTGGATACCTTATCATTTTCCCTCAACCCTCCTGTCTCCTAGGTTGAAGACCACACAGCTCAACTCGCTCGCGGCGACCGCCGCCTGGCTTATGCAACGCGTGCTCCTACAGCAAGATTTGAGCTGAATCTGGCCGCAGTTACACCAGCCAAGGACGGCAAGACGAGCCTAGACGCAGCTGGATCCCGAGATGTAGAACCACGTCTTCCTTCCCTCTCCGCCAGGCCACCGTGCCCCCCTCTCTGCCCTCTCTTACCACGAATCCGGCCCATCGCCGTTCACCCGAGCATCTCCGCGCGATGACCTCTCCCGGACAAACCGTCCCGTTCACGCTTCGCAGTACGCAACCCCTCAGAGCATCCCTGGCACCTCTGCACGCCAATGCATGCTTCCTGTAACTTTAACATGCCATCCATTATGCATCCATATTTACATGCCGAAGAGACCCCGCCTCCGCCCGCTTTTCCGTCATCCCACGCCGTACAACCAACCACCGAGCTTTCGCATGTCTCCTCTGCATTTTTCTCTTTCCCCAATGCACCGACGCCCCATCACCTCCGCCAGCGCCGAACGCTCACCGGCTCACCTCCTTGTTTCACTGGCGGACGTCCAACCCGATTGATCGGACGGTCCGCTTGTCGCCGCGCTCTCGTTCTCCTGCTGATGCGTCCGAACCGAGGTCGACTGCCATCTATGTTCAGCGCACGCCTTGCCCTGCCCTTCTCTTTGAAGTGGGGCCCATCTTATATAAAATCCAAAAACTAAAAAATGAATAATGCCTTTCTATTACATTGATAATGGATTTACTGGAAAATCATAAAAAATCATTCAACTCAATAAGGTAAAACACAGTTTTTTGCTGCGTTCTGTAATTTTATCTCTACAATCTGGTAATTAAACAGTTAGCACATTCTGTACAGAAACTCCAAAAAAATTTTTAAGATAAATACGGTGAAAATGGACTTTAACTAGAAAATTCATAAATCCATTATAACTCAGATAACATGTCAAACCAATTGTCATTCTTATAAAAATGATTACTTCCATTTATGAACTCACTTTCACAATATTAGGCACACATTAATCAGTTACAATTTTATACTACTAAGAAGGACACATAAAAATCGTAAAATATATCCTCACAAATGGCACAGTGCAAAGATAAAAAATAATTTCATAAAACCTAGTACCTAGTCACTGTATAAATCTCACACATATAGAATAACTTCAACTTTGACCTTAATTCCGATGTTCGGCGTATTTTCGTATTAAAACTCGAAAATTATAACTCTCAACAGAACGTGATAACAATAAATTCCTTCACAAATTCACTTTAACCAGTGCAACCTATAGCATCAAAAATCATGCATCTCCTAGAGCATTTCAACATTTCATGCATTATTTCTATTATTATCGTCCCGTATTTCTTTGAGAAACGACATTCGATTCGTAAAGGAGCAAATATTTGGATCTTGGTACTAATGTAATCAGTTTCTCCCCTCCCTTGACAAATTGAATCCTATGTTTTGGGAAGAAATTTTGTTTGTAAACAATTGAGCGTATTTTGAACTACGGTACTTTAAATCTGAAATTACGTTTTAACCAAATTGTTGCAAATGAATCAACCTTTTAGAACTATCCTATAGATTTAGTACTAGGCTTGATTAAAGTACTTGGTTTAACTCATTGGTCTGTAATCAAGTCCAATACACATTGCTATCATATAGCACATGCTTATAACGTCTAATAATATACAGGGATCACATAAAATATATTAAAATGAATTTAGATACTTTTGGAACAAGGTGAAGCATTTAATTATAGTCACTAAAAATGCTGAAAAACCTGATTAAAACTGACGCAAGTGGTTGCATATGATAGTTGCACACATAGAGGGAGTTTCACGGCTCAATTAAATGACCGAACTCACCCATTCATATTCTAATGTATAACAAACAAGCCACCTGTGCTTAAGTATATGTAATAGCGCCTAGCGGAAATAGTATATTTAAATTGATTTATCCTGCACTTTGATAGCTGCCCTAGCTCAGCGGCAAGTGCCTTCACAAGCACGTCCCCTAGGACTATCCAGAGAGCTACCTATTACCATGAGGACTGTGATCACATCATGGCCGTAGCGTCGAAGTTTGTCCAATACACTGTGTGCCTCTGAACCGTGTAGGCAATTCCCACGCCAGTGCTGGGTTTAAGCGTGGGCCCGCCCACCCCGCATCGGTTTGCACCCATGTGGCATAACACACCTCGTCTGGTGCAAGCTGAAATGTAGGTAATGTAAAAGCTGGTGGACCTCGTTAGACCGCATGTACAACTAAGATGTGGTCGTACGACGGTACCGGACCATATAGAGTTACGTGGGCTTCTATCAATAGTGGTAACTATGTACAAACTCTGCAGAGTCAAATCTAATTCGGTTAGCCGTGTCAACGTCATGAACGGCAATGTTATCTCAGTTGAGCATTAAGATTACTGTTTCTAATGCTTACGAATTTGGATGAGGATGGTATTTATGAGAACGTATTATGTTATTACACTGCTCTATGTTCCTTGTTGCCGAGGAGGCCAAGGCAGGAAAATCATTATGTTATATTATGTTATCACTTACACTACTTATGTATAATTTGTTAAAATACTTTCACCATTGCAAATGATTGTGACTAAAATTAGTTTATGCAACAACTGAACCAACAAATATCCTTTCCTTGTTTAGACTTGCAGTGTTATTATAGTTGACAATTCCAGTACATATTTCTAATGTATGACTCGCTTGTATTTCCGTTTTATTACCTTTAGGTTGAGTGCTAACGATTCTTATTGCTTCTTCAGGACTTGATTCTTTAAGGTTACCCCTAGTCGATGCCTGTGTATGGGAACAAGCTTTCCGCTGAATCATATTAATTGCTTTTAGCCTATGATAACTCTTGATGTAGAAAAGTTGTTTACTACCTTACAACCACTTATTGTTATACTCTAGAGTAAAGTGTACTAGCAATTTCCGGGAGTTCATGAGGATAGACTTAGAACATTGATGCATGCAATAGTTCCTATAGACCATTCCCAGAGAGATATGTATCGGTTGTCGCCCTTCGTTGTTTGACGGCAAACTCTCCGTTACTATGGTTTGAACTATTTCCCAATAGTCTCTTGTCTTAGTTGTGCGTGGTCGGCTGTATGATGTATTGATTTATAGTGTGACAAGGCTCGATGAGGTGTGTTACAGTTTTATTTGCGTTTTATCAGACGATCCCATCCAATAGATATTTGCGTTGTCGGACAATTACTCCTTATAGTGCAGAATAATCGCGTGCCACAATTTCGCTCACGGACGCCTCTCCAGTATTCAGCATCATGGATGATAACTTATAAATTACTTGGGGATTCGTCCACACAAGATGCACGTTGAACTCACACTAAAGACTTATCTACTCTTTGTCTCTTTGCTCCTTCAGGACAGCACATCATACCTTCTCGCAAGATGTTCGTGTATGTTCATTAGTATCTCTAGTGTGGATACAATGCAGAAGAATTACTAGAATTAGCCGTTCTATCCTATTTAAAAAATTGCCTCAATAAACGTAATCACGAGACTCTAAACTATACCTATATTCATATACGGTTACCTCAAAATTAATTATTTGAAAAAATAATCTAAGCCAATAGCAAGCATGAGCAATCCTAGAAAAGACATCCACAGTCTCTAGTCC
>RYFJ01000325.1:0-285642 GCA_003991445.1 Oryza meyeriana var. granulata
AGAGAGAGATTTTCGGCTTGCTGTGCTAGTCGACCTTGAATCAACTTAGACACACAAATCTAGCCTTCTCTGTATATTTTGATTGCTTTTGCATAAATTTTTGGTGGCCGGAATCGTAAACTTTAAAAGAACTTGATTAACTGTAAATGGAAGGTAAATTAAGTGGCCTCGTTTTTTAAAAGGTAGAACTTAGGCTGTTGTATGGAAGAGTGCTAGTAAACCGAAAGAGCTAAATATTGTGGATAAAGTATCGACATTTCTTCCTTTTTTTTTTCAAGGACCTATCATAAACAAACATTTTCTTCCCCTTTTTATTCAAAAGATGCACCGCAATCATTATTCTTGTGCGGTAGAATTTCCGCCCCCATTTCAGATGTTAGCTCGAAGAAAAGCATACGTAGCATTTGGCACCAAGGACAATCAGAAATAAGCACTCTCCAACCATTAGCATAGCCGAAAAACTTTGTTATCCCAAACTAACTAAAAAATGAACTTCCGGCGCGGGAGCGCGAAGGCGCGCACGAACTGAACCGCTTTTTTCCTCACGGATTTGGTTCCCGATCAGTTTCTTGGGGTGATTCCAAGTTAAACAGTTTTGGTGCAAGTGCTGTCCAAATTGCATTCAAGGATTGAGAAAAAAATAGTCGGAGGGACTATTTATACGTGGGCAAAACTACATAACTACTGAAGTTACTATAACACTTGATCTGTATCTTTAGTTTGAAAAATGAATAATAGATATTATATGAGTCACTAAGATTACGTAGTTACGGTCTTAGTTATGAGTGTACGTAATCTTAATCCGCTCTTAGATACAATTTAGACAGTGCTAATAACAGCCCGTTCGAATTGGCTTCTCCTTTAGATTTATTTTCTTGATTCCGTTAGCACGTTTTTTCAAAACATAAACGATGTGTTTTTTAAAAAAATATCTTTAAAAAATTAAATAGATCTATTTTTTAAAATTTTAATAATCAATACTTAATTAATTATATACTAATAACATTTATCGTTTTACGTACAACCTATAAGTTACACTAATAAACTAATTCAAATATCCCATACGACTGCTTAACTTGTAGTCAACAGGAACCAATCCCTTCTCACGCTGCTCCCGTGCGCGCGCACGCCTGGAGCTTCTGGCAACCGTGCAGTGGAGTGCAGTAATTATTTTTTTTCAGTTACCACTACGCCCCGAAGACGAATCTGCTGCTGTTCTAGTTGCTTTGTTCAGAGTTCAAAGACATCAATGGATAAATTTGGTTGGTTCTCCCTTGTGTAAGTTTATTGTGTCTCGTGTGAGGTGCATGCAAGTTCAACCAAAAAAAAAGGATATGAAGGCTTGAACTGGAGTTGTCAATCTCATCTGACATAATTTAGGGTGCATGTACATAGTTAGCTGATTCGTGTAATTCGTGCTAGAGCATGTTTGCTGCTGTAATCATCCTA
The DNA here is from genome assembly GCA_003991445.1 of Oryza meyeriana var. granulata. Taxonomy (NCBI): domain Eukaryota; kingdom Viridiplantae; phylum Streptophyta; class Magnoliopsida; order Poales; family Poaceae; genus Oryza; species Oryza meyeriana. The sequence goes on from RYFJ01000325.1 coordinate 1,450, forward strand.
AACGAGCGTGATTACTGCAGCCGGCAAGAAACACTCCCTCGGTTGCAAGCGTCCGATTCTTCAGAAATGTTCTCTTTATCCGTTGTTGCTATGCCCACACATCCCTCATCTCGCACCAACATCAGTCCTTGCCTTTCCCGAAACGGGTCTCCGGTATTGATACATGCGGGACCAAGAATCGGGCGGGCGCGTAAGCCACAAGTCGTTTGCTTCCGTAATTCATCGTCGGCCCCATCTGAAAATTCCAAACCAGACTGAAAGAAAAAGTTTCCCTTGGCGAGGCTGAAGAGTGGCAACATTTATCTATCAACATCTGAACTTTCTGGGTCGTTCGTTCTGGTGATAAAATGGGGCAAGTATATGCCTTTTAAATTTCGGTGGCAGAGAGGGAGCCTATCTTAGCAAAGCTTATTTGTTATAGTCTCGGTTTCGTTAGCATATTTTTTAAAAACATAAAATAATATGTTTTTTTTAAAAAAATTCTATATGAAGTTTTAAAAAAATTTCTATATGAAAGTTTTAAAAAAATCAAATAGATCTATTGTTTAAGTTTTTAATAGTTAATATTTAATTAATTATATGCTAATAATTTTTTTTGTTTTACGTGTAGCTTCTAAGTCACTTGCAAAAGTTTAATTTGAATGGGTGGGGTGGAGTTGGGAGCCGTGTCAAATGGAATGCTGGCACATGTCACGCGCTGTAGTAAGACCTTGGCAGTGGCTGCGATGGGACTGGTGCCTTGTGAGGAAGCTATCAGTTTCATAGCTTTACGGCAAGCATTTAGCTTGTGCTTAAATTAATATGGACTTAACTTGTTGAGTTTAAATCAAAGACTCTCTCCGTATTAATTTATTTGTCGTTTTAGCAAATTTTATATTAAATTAGGAGATATGACAAATTACATTGTTACCGTTTATTAATTATATTCCTAATTACTTTTCAAAATAAACATTAAAATTTCTTGTGAGGAGTAATAGTACATTAGTACTAATACAGTTGTATTGATTAAGGGTAAAAAGAAAAACATAGTCTTTAAAAATGCTTTGAATATGAGAACAATAAGTATTTTAAAAAAAATTTAATGCTAGAAGATAAATTAAATTAAAACGGAATGGAGTATTAAGGTTAATTGAAGTCCGTTTTCAAGACTTTATAGAAAGTATCATTTAGCCTTTCGTTCCAATAGCAGATGAGCCCATGATGGTGATAAAACCCGAAAATGGCATGCGATGCAATATGGAAACAATAAAACATAGCTATATTCCAAAATGGGAAAAAACAAAAAACGAGAGATAGCGCCCACACGTGGGGCCTCGAACCCACGACCACAAGGTTAAGAGCCTTGCGCTCTACCAACTGAGCTAGACGGGCATTGCTGCCAAGCTGAAATCTATTGTATATATATTAATCATAAATGAACACACAACAAACGAAGTAAATCCTTGCTAACGATGAGAACGGCACATATCTCAATGCAAATAATCTGGATTAACGAAAAATATACAGATAGGAAAACACAACGGATAATTATCCTTTTTGTTCGTAAGTAGACTTTAGGCGGATCAATGCTTGCTTACGCCAGAACGAGCTCCAATTCGGACAGCAACCGAAGTGTCAAAAATGGAGGTTTGCCGGGTTGCATTTGTCCATGGCAGCTTGACCACATGTCCAAGAGAACCCAGGGAAAGAAAGCAAGCATAAAAAGCGTCAAAGAACATTAGAACATCTGTTTCAGGTACTTATAAAATAAAGCAAGTATGACCATTTAAAGAACAACTACTAATTTGTCTTCAAATATAAAATATTTTAGCTAATATAGTTAACATATGCCAAATTTCTCTTGTTTTAGAGACGGAGGTATAGTATTTCTTACTCCTTGTTCATTTTTTAATACTTTTTAATTGCTCTTTAGAGTTTCCGTTTAAACTTATCAATTAATTCTCTTTAATTGTTAGACTTAAATGAATAAAAGTTTAATTTTTATATTTAGGAGATACCCTACTTTAATAACATGTCATCGTTTCTAGTGTTTGTAAATATTAAAAAAATAAGTGGTTAAAGTTTAAAAGTGTATAATGTCCAGTGTTAATTATTAAGAAACGGAGGGAGTAATTTACATACCCATACGGCCATACATGGTCCCAGATACAATGAAAAACATGCTGTACCTCTCATTACAAAATGCAGACCATGATGACCATTTGTTTCAGGTACTCGTAAAAGAGACACACACAGGCCAGAAAGACACAGGACCGATTTAAAACCTGATTAATCCGCAGCCATCGATTCCCTCTACGTGGCCGGATCCCAGCCGTCCGATGGCGACCAGACATCCCTCCGATTCGAACGTTACGCCGCTCCGCTCCCCTCCCTCAAATACCCCGTTTGCCTCCCGCAACTAGCCGTTGCGCTTTCCCCTTCCGCCTCCGATCCAAACTCTACCCAAATCTCTCGCTTCTCTCCCTCTCCTCGCTGCTTGGTCCCCTCTCCGCCGCCGGGGCGACGAGCAAGCTCCCGCTCCACATGGAGGCCGCCGTCCTTGTTCCCCAGCAGGTCGCCAGCCTGGCGCTGCCGGCGGCGGAGGCGGCTGCTGCTGCTGCGCCGGGGAGGAGGGCGGCGGGCGTGAGCTCGATACCCAAGGGCGGGGTAGCCACGAGGAGGAAGACGCTGTGCGACATCACGAACCTGAGGCCGCGCCCTCCTGCGGCCGTGGAGAAGGACGGGCCGGTGTGTGCCGCGGATGCTGCCGCCGGCGTGGGTGCGGACGGAGTCGTGCAGCTTGTCAAGGCAAGATCGCGGATACCATCTCTCTCTCGGTCTCTTGATCTCCGTGGTTGCTAATCTGAGTGCTGGACTTGTTCGCTAACGGTGATATTTTCGGAATTTTGTGCCGTTTTCAGGAGAATTCTGATCTTGTGAGGCTGCTTGAGGAAAGGGAGTACGTCACTGAAACCATCGAATTTTTCTTGCATCAATTCATCCCTCCTGCTTCCGCGTGATTGGCTGGGGAGTTTTGATGATCCGTGCTTTTGGTTTGACTTGATTTTTGCTTGATTTGGTGCTTGCAGCAAGATCATAGAGTTGAGCGGAGCTGAGCTGCAGAAGCTGCGGCTCGCCAACTGGCAGCTCGCGCAGGCCAATTCCCAGATGCTGGCAGTAAGTTATCCCCTAAAATTGTATCCAATTAACTTTAAAGTTCAGCTGCCGAATGAAATATTTGCAATTAGTTCTTGCACCAGGCGTCTTCTTCTTCTTGTTGAAACGTGCTTATTATTTCGTGTTTGTTCTGCAGGAGCTCAACCTTGGAAAAAATAGGGTGAGTTCATGGCTCTCTGATCACTGTGTAAATCTTGGGAAGTATTTTGGTTGTTGATGACATTTTCAGCACGTATCTGATTAGCCACCATTTTTGTTTTTTCTTGAAGCTAAAAGCGTTGCAACATGAGCTTGCTTGCTCCAGAGCTATCATCAGCTCAAAAACATTGGAACTGGAGGTAAAGGATCTGATGCAAATGTTCTTGATGCGCCTTCGTTCCATCGCTCATGGCAAATATTGATGCAGGAGGCCAAGAAGGTGATGAAGCGCAACAGAATGCTGCCAGAGAAGGCCCCTGCAAGCGAAACGGCGCAGCAGCGACAGGGTTCTGACAAAGCTGCAGACGTGGTCAATCCAGAGCCCACCGGTTCAGATGCATCGCATACCGCGAGCGCCAAGAAACTCAGCAATACCAGTAGGAAGCGGATGCAAAGATCTCGATGTAATAGCCACTAACCAGTTTGCTTGCATGATCTGCTGCTAATTTTCATCGGCTATGGCTCACTGATTAAGCAATGCTTTCCAGCTCTGGGACCAGCGGCATCGGCGAAAATGGCAGCGCCAAAGGAGAAGGAGAGCGTGCAGAGAAGGTAAACAAATGTCTGATGAAATGCCAATGATTCTGTAAATGCTCAGCAATTTATCAACTGAATTGACTGAAATCACTTGTGTGCGTCTCTTTGCAGGAAGTCCATGAGAACGCCAGTACCACAGCCGAGAGAGCATAGGGAGGACCTGTTCGAGATCGAGGACGTCCAGCTCGCGATCGGCGGCGGCAAGGCCGGGAGCGCTGACCCGCCGGAGCAAGCGGCGGCTCAGTTCCCGCGCAGGTCGTCGCTGGGGAGGCCGATCAGGAGGGCCACGGAGAGGGTAGCCTCCTACAAGGAGATGCCTGTTAACATTAAGCTCAGGAGGTCCTAGGCACAAAGTCTGATAGAAAGTAGAATTGGGGTGGATTTTCTTTTTTTTTTTCCTGCGAGTGATTGGGGTGGAATTCTTGATGTACTTGTCTGTGTATTCTGACAAATTATTTACTGTTAAGAGGATGTTAAGGGGTGCTATATATGAAAAAATTGCACGGAACTCGACCAATTTGGCAATGATTAAGATTCATCTGCAGCATGTTCTTTTGCCTGATAATCAGGGATTTGAAGATGAGGGAAGAGAAAGGAAAAATAGATCACGTAAAACGAGATAAGTTATTAGTGTGTGATTAATTAAATATTAATTATTTTAAACTTAAAAAATAGATTAATATGATTTTTAAAGCAATTTTTAGATAGGAAATTTTTTCAAAAAACGTACCGTTTAACAGTTCGAAAAATATGTTAAAAAAACAGACGTTTTTTTCATCTGTTCACCTAGATTTGAAATATCTCTAAGGTCGTCTAACTGAAGAAGATGCATGTGAAAAAAAATTTAAAAATATTCTTTTTTAAAAGTTTTATAAATATATACAAAATAAAAGAACTTTTATAAATATATACATACACCGTGCAGGAAAGCGCGACAGCGCACCGGTGCCGCGGGACCGACGGTACCGCGTACCCGAAGTGCGGCACCGCTGGTTGCCGCTCACCCATTGCGCAGGACCGCTTGACTCTCGCGCGGTGCACCGGAGCGAGAGACGGTGCCGCATGGACAATGCGCGGCACTCCTGATCCTCGATAAAAAAACAATTTGCATGCATGCTTGATTGAGACATCACATCATGTATACATCTTAGGATTTTCTCTAGAGTAAGATAGATAATGCCAATGCTGTTGAGTGCTGGAAAGCTGATGGAGCATGAGCCTGTTCGGTTCCACTTCTAAGCTTTTATTTCTTTCTCGTTTTCTATAAATACGTTTCTCTAAATGATATGTTTTTTTTAAAAAAATTTATATAAAAGTATCTAAAAAATCAAATAGATTTATTTTTAAGTTTTTAATAATTAATACTTAATTAATTATGTGCTAATGATGTTTTTTTTACCTATGATTTATAAACTAGCACAATAAATCAATTCAAATAGCCCCTATATACAAACTATATAGTATGCACTTCCATGAAGCCAAGAAGTTAAGCCGCTGAGGCCTGGAGTAATCAATTTATTTCTTATACACCATACTTTCCTGTTTAATACGTGTGTATATATATGTGTGTGTGGAGCAAGCATACATCCATGCCTGGCCGATAGAACTTCTGCTGCTGCTAGCTGTATGCACGCTGCCGGTGTCGCGCGTGTGCTGCGCGCCACCGGCCTGTCCTTGGCCCGCGCGCCGAAGGGACGGCGGTGACGCCGCGCTCGGTGCCGCACGACGACGGCACGGCACCGCGCGGTACCGCCGCCTCGCCCGCAGCCCGCGGCGTCGGCGCGGTGCCGCGCCCCTCGGTCACGGTGAGTGTTTATTTTTGTTACTCTTCTATTCATCAGGATATATTTGTAAAACTTAAGAAAAAAAATATTATTTTCAAATTTTTTTCGATACATGTGTTGCACACTTTGGATAGTACATTCAGATTCAGCCACCGAGCATGTTGCACGAGCAATCAATTTACATCCAGGAAGATAGACTCGCTGTATTCAATGTATTGGTATCTTCAAGTGGTTCTCACAACTTGGAGAAGTGACAAGAATCACCGCCAAGTTCAAGCCGACCCATCGTTCTGAACTTTGTAATTGGCAGCTGCAAAGTGTTCTTTCACCAAAGCAAGAGCTTTTCCCCTGTGAGATATTTGATTCTTCACTGACTTGGGCATCTCAGCGTAGCTGTAACACGCGTGTGTCAGTCAGTATTAGAATCAAGAGGGATGCAAAAAAAAGTAGAGTATGGACTACCATGAAACTCACGTTTGATCAAAGCCATCTGGTTGGAATACAGGGTCCCATCCAAAATCAGCAGGTCCCCTAGCAGGGACAATATTTCCCTGCACAATTAGAATTACATAGTTCAACAACCAAACTATCTAGTTTCAACGTAATTTATATTTCGTATTTGTACCAAAAATCTAAAAGGATGGTACTACATCCTGCATAAGTATTGCGTCAGTGTAACAGAACATGGATATATTTTTAGCATATCTGTCTGCCAAAATAAATACACCGGAATTTGTCCAAAGTTCCGGAGAAACATGATGTGTTGAAGTTATATGCTGTGTTAATAATGCATCCAGAAAGATATCTTGACAAGAATAACAAAACAATCAGTCTCCTAGGTGATGCTAATATTTCGCATAGTAGAAAAAGCATGGTATCAAAAAGTGTTAATATAATGATTGCTCTAAAATAAAATGCAGTAAAATTTCAAACTATAAACATTGTTGAACATAATACAGCACTATGTGTCGGTTTTGACATTTCAGGGTACCGTGTTATAGAGGTAGATAAAAATAAGCCTACTGTGGTAATGGGTACTTTACACCAGAGTTCAGACAAAAGGAGCATATACTTTTGTAACAGGATCACAGGAGTATAACTATTATTAAGTAACTAATAAGCGCAATCTATCTTCTAAAAATTTCACAAGAAAAAAAATCCAATGAACAAAATGATGTGTTACTGCTGTTTTCCCAACGAATGTGATTGGTTCTTCTCCTGGTCCAAGAGCAAGAGAAAAGATGCACATAGCAAAAGCTGATTTATCTTCATAAGCTAGCAACAAATTGTTCAAACCTATGATGGCAAAATAGTAAACATGAGCTTACTTAGTAAATCTCTGTGAAGAAGTATCATATTATAAAATCAACCTAGCATAGAGAAAAAAAAGGATGGTTTAGATCAATAACCTTCATGCCCGGTTTTCTCAAGGAACCATTTTCTGTTCATTCATGTGTTGCAAGACATCCAAAAATTCCGAATTAAGAAAAAAGAGGTTAGTGATGGCATTGAAGTGAAGGATGCTTTTATGTCTGAAACTCTAAATATAACTTGGCGACATGAAAAGTTTCAACTTACACCTGGACGGGAAAAGCACTTACATGTAGGGCCCTGCAGCAGAAGGGTAAATTATGTCAAACTGTGCAGTCTATTTTTATTTAAGAAGTGAAGATGAAGAAGAGTGTAAATCAATCACCTGGTAATCCTTTGAGTGCATTGAAGCATAGGCAGGTGTCCTCAACAAGTACAGGCCCATTAACCTAATGTGAAGTACAGAGTGCAGATTTGACAAGAGTCATTAATTATGCTGATTGGGTTTATGCAACAACATTAGCATTTAAAAACATGAATTACCTGGGATGCAGCCATTCGAGCTTTCTCTTTTGATATGTCCTCGGGCTCACCTTGCAGTTCAGGGACTGCAAGATTTAAACAAAATTATAAACACGAATTCATAACATATAAACAGTAACAGAAAGAAAAAGGAACGGTCAATCTTCAGTTGCAATCGTTTGATATTTCAGACAAAGAGCTTAAGTGATGGCAAATTAAAATCGAAAGTTCCATAGGGTTATAGGATAAGGTAGGGTTCCATGAACACCAACATAGTTTGATCGAGAACTATAATTGGAAACATCATACTGTACATTATTTGACATGAAACTGGAGATGTAATCATTTTTCATCTCAATGCTGTACTGTAGATTCCCAGTTATTGAGTTTAAGGGAGTCCAGATTCCTATTATAAAAACTAATGTAAAGAATTCTCCATCCTTCTTAATGAAATAATGCACAACAGCACAAGTCTTTTGCGCATTCCTGGGGAAAAAAACTAGCTAATGCTATTGATGTTCTGCTCCAATTCTGGTACTAGGCCACCATGAATCTTACAACCGATGTTCATGCTTCCCTGAGTTCTTAACCAGTACCAATCCCACTTCAAAGGGAAAAAAACTTCAGGCCATGCGAAGAGCAGAGACATTTTGCCGACTAACAATCCAACATAACTCCCAGTGAGGACAAAAACTGAATCAGATCAAAATTCACAATCTCCAGTTTAATCTACAAACCGCAAGTTCAGTGGTACCCTAGGGTGGGTTCCAGTAGACCACCACCCACCGCGTCACGCGGCGGCGGCGAGGCCCCAAGTGGCGAAGCTCTGGACTGCTAGACCGCTAGCCTACCGTCAACCAAGCATATTCACACGGGTGGATACAGCTGAAAAACGGAGACGGGGGGAGGGGACTCACGGTCGAGCTTGAGGGACTGGAAGGGGATGGAGGAGCCGAGGATGGCGCGGACTTCCTCCAGCTTCTTGGCGTTGCCCGTCACAAAGGTCACCGCCTTCGGCAGCACCCGCGCCGCCGCCGCCGCGCCCGACATGATGCTGCGCTGCTCCGTTTGGCCGCTGCTTTCGCCGGAAGGAGAGGTGATGCAAGCACAGGTGCGGCGGTCTGGAGGAACAGATTGGCCCAGAAAAAATAGACTATGGCCCGTACAGAACGCAAGCATGACTTTCTCTTATCCCTCCTCGCTAGGTTTACCTTACCGTAACAGTTTATCTGCTATAAAAAATAATTTATAGTTAAAATTTCTGTATATGTTTTTAATGATTTAAAATTGAATTCTAGAAAATAATACAATAAAAGACTCTAAATTAATTTCAAAATTAAATTTTAAAATTTATTTTTTGGCTGTGACTTATAAGTTGAAGTGTTCTCATAGCCCAATAGTAAACCTAGTTACCAAGGTAACCATGTTTAGAGAAAAAACCAGATATAATTTATCAAAATTTGTAAGTTTTGCTTGAATTTTTGAAAACTTGGTTGGGTTATTAGGCTCTTACCGTGGTAAGGGGAAACCCTGCTCCTCGATGAGCTCGGTTACCGTGGAAACCCTGCTTCTTGGTGCGTAAATCAAACTGATTTATATAAATAAAATTCTACAAAATCAGAAAGTATAAGCTTCTAAGTTCCAAATAAAATCTGATCAGGTGATGCTGAACTACGGTGAAAATAATTAATACTTATCGCTATATCAATTGATGTAGATTTGTGGTGAAGAAAGATGATTAAAGGTTCCTTTGGAATACAATTTACATTGACATTCATGTGAAAATTCTTTGTTCAAAAGGAGGGCCTAAGGGTATGTTTGGTTCCAGGGATGGGATAGGTTAGGACAGAGCCAACCCATTTTCCAGAGTGTTTGGTTTAAGGTTAGGTGGATTGGGTTGATCCCTAGAGAAGAATATTCCTTTTAAATTCGGATTCAACTCGTCCGGCAAAATCGGGCAGACCGCGCCGACCCACCTCGTGGGCCGTCGCACGTGGCCTCCCCCACCGACGCCGACGTCCCCACCGCCGCCCCTGCCCTCGGCCTCGTCCGCCCCCACCAGCGCCGACGCCGATGCTGCCGCCTCCCTTGGCCTCGGCCTCCACCACCGCCACCGCCCTCGGCCTCCCCAGCCAGCGCCGACGCCTCGTCCGCCCCCGTCAGCGCCGACACCGACGCCTCCCTCGGCCTCGGCCTCGGCCTCCGCCGCCACCCTCGGCCTCGCCGACACCACTCGAGTTCCATGCATCCCATCCCACTCTAATCCCTTCAACCAAACAAAAAACTAGGACCACCCCATTTCTCAAACCAAACAAACAACTAGAGCCATCCCATCCAAAAAAAAGATGGATCTAACCCATCCTACTTCATCCCCAAACCAAACACATCATAAAGGGTGCTAATGAGTAAGCTAGGAAATTTCAAATTCAAAGAGTCACATAAATATATAGCAAATTTTGGCCCAAATATGCTTAGAAAAAAGGGTTTGTATTATACTTTTCTTCCTTGGGTTACTGACCAGTTCACGCATAACATTATAGCATGAGCGTTCGGTGATCTAATATACGTTATATATCTATCTATGTTAAAAGGGGGGCAGTCACACAAAGGGAAAAAATTAAAGCTATATACAGTTTAGAACAGAAAAAAAGATCTAAAATACTCCCGCTTAGGCATTTTCCAACGAAGGATGATGCTTCCTTATAAACTTGTCCTAGTGGCGGTGTACCAAGTCACTGCTATCCATTATTGTCACGAGGACGACAACAACCACTGTTTAAAATTTTGATGTATTTATTATAGTACAGATCTTCTAGACAACCAATATCGCTATTATAACACTAGCAATATGAATAATTTAAGGTCAATCACATCGTGGTGGCAGGCTTCCTCAGGCATCGAGAGCATTTATAACCACGTATCTAGAGGTTGATGGCAAGGGTGCTAGTGACCTAAGTAATGTACATGTTACGATGTTGCAAGACATTACGAGAGAGAGAGGAGAGGACATATATTTATTGACTAGGACTTCTACTAGCAGTAGATCTATGTGTTTCCGCATAAAAGTATTTTCTATAATACATCCGTCAACATTACTTTCAAATATTACTAATTTTCATACATACCAATGAGTTCAAATTTGACATTTAGAACAATATATATATATATATATATATATATATATATATATATATATATATATATATATATATTCAACTTCTACAAGCAATATGAGAGCAATCGTTCACTATCAAACCAACAAATATAACTGTATATTACTGTTCACAGCAATCAGGTTACTGTTCACAATTAAATTACTGTTCCAATTTACTATTCATAGTTACTATTCATTGATAGCGATTTTTTGCAGGATCCTTTTTGGCTGGTGAAACCACTGATAAATATGGTACTCACCATATTTATCACTTATTTGTTTTTTAGAAGCAAATTTTCTCAGATATCCCTAGTCATATTTTATTTTCTGACAGAGAGTTTATCTTCTCCCCAGGCAGTTCCACCCAAAGGGAACACTTCTCTACCGATAACAGTTCTCCTGATGCCTATTCGAGATGCAGGCTGTAAACGAGAACTATCGAAGAGGTTTCTCCTATAGGGTCCCTCGCATAAACATTCTTCTAGAAAATAAAATGACAGGGAATACTTAAAGAAGACTTACTTCATAATTAAACAAATAAGTTTACATATGGTTTTCCCTTTCGGGAACCCCGAAGGATGAAAAACAAGCTTGCTAGCTTACCTTACTGAAGTATATTACACTCCTTGCTATTATATACTTGCAAGGTATTTTCTTATCAGGCTACTACTACTAAGGCTAGAGGGTGGATGAAAGCTCTGCTTGGAGGAAGTTTTTTGCTTCGTTGATGTGTTGTGTGTGTTTCCACTGGGCAGGCTTCTCCTTTTATAGAAGCTCCGGGAGGGAGGTTCGTCAGAATCTTCATGCTTATCTTCACAGCATTGTGGCTTTACGAGTACGTCATCTTCATGCTGTTGCTTCTTTCTTTCTTTATTTACGGGCGTCCTTCATTCACTTTCCCACCGAAAGCAAGATTCTTCTTCTTTATGTCACTTTCGCATTCACTTTTTTGCCGAAAGCATGCCTCCTGTGATATATTATTCAATTCTTTGGGCCTTATTAGCCTACTAATTAGCTAGTTCACTAGTCGTGCCCGAATAATTGATAATACCTTATCAATTTAATATTTGCTTTATCCTTAGCTAATAATTTTAGTGGTCTGGTTGCCCATGACCACCAATATCCATGGTATCTACGTCTGAGAGAGATATTTCAAATTTTTCATCATAAACTTTTTTCATCTCTTCAAACTTCTCATTTAATTCTTGTTTTAATTCCTTGAGTATTTCTTCCTTGAATTCTTTCTTCCACTGGGGAGAAACTTCTTCAAATTTTTCTATTGTTTTCCAATATATATATTCACCATCTAAAGGGTCAATTCCCTTTGTTAGTCATTCTTTATATGTGGGTTTTTTAGATGGCATTTCTTCTTTTATATTTATATAATGAGGGGACTCTGAAGCCTTCTTATTCTTCAATCTTTTGTATTTTTGAATATATTCTTTGGCTGCTGGCTCTATGTGAACTTCTACTTTCCCTTATTGCTCCTAATTTTAACAATTCTTCTATATGCATTTTAAATTCTTCTATGTCCTTTGGAGTTGCTTCTATTGGGCATGTTTTAATTATATAGTCCGGATTTATTATATTAATTTTACAGAGAATTGAATTTTTCTCCCAGTATTTCATAGGGATTTATCCTATTATTTAAATGTCTTCTAGTCTTTGGATAACCCTTTCAATATCTCTTTTAGATTTTATATCCTTATACCAATTTGGAGCGAAAGATTGCAGTCCTATGCATTCTATATTAGAGTTTGCCATATAGTATTCTTCTATATTTTCACTAAGCTCTTCTATATTTTTACTACGCTTATGTTGTGTACTTCTAGGGTCAAGGTTATCAAGGTTGGAAGAAGAGGAGGAGACAAGCCTAGAATTAAAAGAAAAAATAAATTTCAAAATAGAAATAGTAATAATATTAGAACAAAAAGGAAGGTACTTTCTAAGAAGATCAGATAATAGAGCCCCGTTTTTACATAAAAGAAATGTAAGAAGATATAATCCTAAGAAAACATATGATAGGACATGCAGATGTTTCATATGTAATTTTCCTGATCACTTAAGTAAAACATGTCCCAACAAAGATCAAAAAAGATACTCTAGTAAGTATGAAGAACAAGAGAGAGTACTAATTATAGATAGTGTAAACGAAAACATATTAATATGTGACGATGAAATAAAGGATGATGAATCTATATATTCTATCATAGAGACAAATGAAATCGAGAATACTAATGAAGAATATGAGTCGAGTGAAGAAGAAGTAGATTTAATTGACGAATTAGCAGGAATGAAAATTGAAATGATGGATCAATTAAGTTGTGAACATGATTGGATCAGAGGAAAAGGTGATTATAACATTAAATGCACTTTTTGTATATACTAACCTAGTCAAGAAAATAGAGTCACCTGTAGTATATGTCTAAAACAAGCCTGTGCTGAATGTATAAGAATAAACAAACAAAAATAGAGAAAAGAAGTAGAATTAGAATCAGATGACAGGATACTCTCCAACAGAGTACAAATTTTAGAAAATAGAATAAACAAATTAGAAGCAGAATTAGAAGATTTAAAAAATAGCTGTGAATATAAGGCTCTACCTGAAATAAAGACTCCACAAAATACTGAATTTAAAGAACAATTAATAACATTAAAAGACAATAATACTGCCAAGCTAATCCAACAAAAAGATGCAATTACCAATTTTGGAAATAAGTATATAGTAAAAATGCCTTTCAAAGAAATAGTAGGAATAAGGATACCAGTAAAAGTGAAGCTATCACCAAAAGTATCATATAAAATACTAGCATTAGTAGACACAGGTTATACAAAAAATATTATTCACGACAAGTTCTTCATAAAATGTCTTGAGTTAGTTCATACAATTGATGATAATAAAGCAGAAGTTTCAACAGATATGTTAGGAATAAAGAAAATCCATAACCAGTTAGCTTACAATATCGATTTATATATTAATGGGACGAGATATATAATAGATGAAATTACAATAAGAGATTTATCAATGATAAATGATGATATGATAATAGGCTTAAGATTTTTACAACAATCGGTACAGGCCACACTAATACATGAACAAGGGATTACATTCATCCCCTACCATGATAATGTTTCATATATCTCAGAAGTACGAAAGCGTGGTGGAACCTCCTCCTCTTCTTCCAACCTTGATAACCTTGATCCTAGAAGTATACAACATAAGCGTAGTAAAAATTATAGAAGAGCTTAGTGAAAAGGTAATCAACAGCATGAAGATGGCGTACTCGTAAAGCCACAATGCTGTGAAGATAAGCATGAAGATTCTGACGAACCTCCCTCCCGGAGCTTCTATAAAAGAAGAAGCCTGCCTAGTGGAAACACACACAACACATCGACGAAGCAAAAAACTTCCTCCAAGCAGAGCTTTCATCCACCCTCTAGCCTTAGTAGTAGTAGCCTGATAAGAAAATACCTTGCAAGTATATAATAGCAAGGAGTGTAATATACTTCAGTAAGATAAGCTAGCAAGCTTGTTTTTCATCCTTCGGGGTTCTCGAAAGGGAAAACCATATATAAACTTATTTGTTTAATTATGAAGTAAGTCTTCTTTAAGTATTCCCTGTCATTTTATTTTCTGGAAGAATGTTTATGCGAGGGACCCTATAGGAGAAACCTCTTCGATAGTTCTCATTTACAGCCTGCATCTCGAATAGGCATCAGGAGAACTGTTATCGGTAGAGAAGTGTTCCCTTCGGGTGGAACTACCTGGGGAGAAGATAAATTCTCTGTCAGAAAATAATATATATATATAACGAAATAAGTATTATAATGTGACATCAAGCATGACAAAACGACATTATCACATATTTATATATTAAGACGACCCTCGATTGAATCATCATAGTCTCACAGTGTATATCAGAACTCAAGTCGGCATCCGATTTATTCAGCGTTCATCGTTGCTCCTTCTAGAATCCTCCTTCCACGATTTCTTCACGGAAAGCCCTTGTCAACTTCGTTCACCCCCTAACAGAATTCCACCCATCTAGACGCTTACTCCTAGGGATAAAAACAGTTCGGATAGTTTCCGCTATCTAGATGTATTTTCGGATATGGAAACTCTCGGTCGGATAATTTTCGGATACGGAAACGAATTCGGTGGGCGCGGGCAGGCACGGGCATGAGGCGGCGCCAGGGGCAGGCGCGGGCGCTGCAGGCGTACGGCAGGGGCAGGGACAGGGGCAGGGCGACCGTGACCGCACGACGAGCCGACCACAGCCGAGTACCCGATGACCACGTACCGCCGCCGATTCGCCGTCTACGGCTCTATATTGAGGTTAGTCCTTGACTTCTCTTCCTCTATGGCTCTATATGTGTGCTCATTGCTGTGTTGACTTGTATTACGTTCACGTGAATTGGTAGATGTTTCTCGTTATCATATAAAGAGGTATTATTAATAGCTAAAATTTAGAATGAGATTTATTGTTTTAGAAAATATAACAAGCTATATCTCTTTGTTGATTTTGAAAACTCAGTTTTAGAGGTTTTTATATTCCGATAAATATTCGTTACCATATTCGTTTGATTCGTATTTACTCCGTATCCATATTCGATTATATCCGATTCCGTTTTCATATCCAGGATTTTTAATTCTAATTTTGATTCTAAAAAAATATAAAAATAAATATGATAGAGGTAGTTTCCATGGTCTGTTTTCGTCCCTACTCACTCCTCGTCGTGCCAAGCCACGCCAACCACCGGCCCACCCCACCGTCCGTCCCCTACTCCACTCCATCCACACGCGTCTCCGTCCGACCGTCCCGCACGCAGATCACACGCACCGGGGTATTCACCCCCGTGCAACGCGTGCCGGTGCAGGAGAGGACGGTTTGATACCCCGATCCGAGCCGACGAGACGACCCCTCGCGGTCGCGTCATCGTTTCCTCGTCAAGTCGTCACGGTCTCACGGAGTTTTCACATCTCGCGGCGGCAGCAGCAGCAACTCTGCCCCGCCACTACTCCCAACTCCACGGACCACGCCCGGCTCCCCCGTCCGTCGTCTCCTCCCCTCACCCACAACTCCGCGGAAAAAACCTCGCGGTTCCCACTCCGACCACCCACTCCTAACTCCTCCTTCCCCTCCCTAGAAATATCCCGTGCGCGCGGCCGCACGGCGGGCACGGGCACACGCGCGATTGGTTGGCCCAACAGTCGAACAGCTTGTCGGGAGAAGAAGAGGGTAGTGAGGAGAGACGAGAGGAGAGGAGAGGAGGGAGCGATGGAGAAGGCGATCAACAGGCAGAGGGTGCTGCTGGGCCACCTGGAGCCCGCGGCGAGCGCGAGCCCCGCCGCGCCGGCCATCACCGTGAGTCCACCCTCCCCACCGCCGTCCTCTCTCGTTTTGTTTGATTCTGTGCGTCCGGGCGTAGCCTGGGAGGGGTCCAGATTTGTGACGATGTGCGCGGCGTGCTGATGTTGGTTGGTCGGTGCAGGCGAGCGCGTGCGCCGCGGGGGACAGCGCGGCGTACCACCGTGGGGCGTGCTTCGCCGACGACGTCGTCATCGTCGCGTAAGTGAGACGATCCCTTCTGTCCTTTGGCCATTGCTGGCTTTTATGTCTTCTGATTAGATCGGTGGCCACAGCGCTGCTGTAGTGGTGAATTGATTCGACGCTGGCTTCTACTGATGGTCGTGTTCTTTGTCCCGGTTGTCAGGTCAAATCTAGTTGCCAGTCAATCACGAACTAAATCTGGAAAAAAAAACATAGTTTATGAAAGTTATGAAATGAAATTGGGCTGCATGTTTCCACTAATCTTTTGAGAGACCGCATGCTGAATAAATTATACATGACATAAAGGTTTTAGCATTACCAACATAGGAAAAAGGGGCAGTGAAAAGCTGCGGAACAGACGAATTCATTGCTGGGTTTTACCGCTAGGTTTCACGTGGCAAGTGATTAATTTTCTTGTGTAATTGTCATAAGTCAACAAAACTAAAACTACTCCTTTGTGTCTTCAGTGCCTATAGGACAGCAATTTGCAAGTCCAAGAGAGGTGGTTTTAAGGATACTCCTGCGGAGGACCTCTTGGTTCCAGTATTCAAGGTTTGTTTTTGTTGTCATGTTTTCATTTTCTGCACCCAACTTGGCAAATTTAGTGAACTGGTTGCTTTTGTCTCGACCTTTGGTCTCATATATTTTGCCTCCCAATTACAGGCTTTGATAGATAAAACGAAATTGAACCCAAGTGAAGTTGGTGACATTGTTGTTGGTACTGTTTTAGCTCCTGGGTCCCAAAGGGCAATTGAATGCAGAATGGCTGCATTTTATGCTGGGTTTCCTGGTAAAAATCATAATTGTTTTTACATTTGCCCTTAATACTGGAGTGCCATCATTCTCAACTTTGATTAATTTGTTTTGTATGCTCCAGACACTGTTCCTCTTATGACTGTAAACAGGCAATGTTCCTCTGGTCTTCAAGCAGTTGCAAATGTTGCTTCTAATATTAAAGCAGGGCTTTATGACATTGGTATGATTTGTTGGTGGTTAATTTTAAGCAGTTCTTTTTGCGAGGAAAAATTTGAAGTATTTTTTTTTAATTCGCTGGTGAACTGACTTTTGTTCTATTTATTCAAGGTATTGCTGCTGGCCTAGAGTCCATGACAGTGAACCAAGTTCGCCTTGATGAACAAGTGAATCCCAAAGTAAGTGAAACATGATGGTCAATGCAGCAAGATAATCTTTAGATGCACATGTAAAGATATTTGAACTGGATTTGTTTTGCTGGAATCTCCCACTATTTTAGATTGAGCTGTTTTCTCAAGCACGCGATTGCCTTCTTCCGATGGGCCTCACGTCTGAGAATGTTGCAAAACGATTTGGCATAACACGCATGGAGCAAGACCAAGCTGCTGTATGTTGCCTGATTACTTCTTTCTTTGGACACTCATGTGTATCGATATACATAGTGAAGTGTTGCACAATATGATTCTTTTTCTTATTCTTTTTATATGTTGATGTTTAGGTTGAGTCCCACAGGAAGGCTGCGGCTGCAGCTGCTTCTGGCAAATTCAAAGAAGAAATTGTTCCAGTTCACACAAAGGTAATTTAGCAGCTTAGATTTCTTCCTAAAATAACTATCTGAACTATTGAATATTATGTTACATAACAGTCTTTTGTTTGCTGTGTTATCCTGACATGATCATTTTGTTGTGAAGATTGTGGATCCAAAAACTGGTGAGGAAAAGGAGATTGAGGTCTCAGCAGATGATGGAATCCGACCGGGTACTTCATTGGCAGTCCTGTCAAAACTCAAACCAGCATTCTCTAAAGATGGCACCACTACTGCTGGTAATGTGTAATGAAAATTAGTTAGACGCAACTGTTGATTAGTTGTGTTCACTCTTAAGATTAGCGTTGTTTTAACCAATAGGAAATGCTAGCCAAGTAAGTGATGGTGCTGGAGCAGTCTTGCTAATGAGACGGGACATTGCTATGCAAAAGGGTTTTCCAATACTTGGCGTTTTCAGGTATCAGTATTTTCTGTATAATGTGCACCATTTCTTGGGTCACAACTCACATCTATAGGCATTTTTTCAGCCATAAATGAAAACGTACCAAAGCACCTTAATTTTTGACTGGGTAGTTCAATCTCCCCTTGTTAGTCATGAAAGCAAATAGACATTTGGTGCAACTACCTGCCATAAAATTTTGTTAAGCAACTCAGCATGAGCTGAATGTGGAAATGTAGGAGCTTTGCGGCAGTTGGAGTCGATCCAGCTGTAATGGGTGTTGGTCCTGCTGTTGCAATCCCTGCGGCAGTAAAAGCTGCTGGTCTTCAAATAGATGATGTTGACCTTTTTGAGATTAATGAGGTATACTTCCATCCATCCATGGAGTTTCTTCACTAGACAACACTAGATCTGCCTGGTAACATTTATTTGCTCTCGGACGTAGGCTTTTGCATCTCAGTATGTATACTGCTGCAAGAAGCTGGGACTTGATCCTGCAAAAGTTAATGTTAACGGAGGTGCAATGGCTCTTGGACATCCATTGGGTGCTACAGGTATTTTCTTTCTGCTATCCTAGATACTTGCCATATATCCATATTGTTATTCTAGTATCAGTATTTTAAGTGGTTAAAAAAAAGCACCAGTATTTTCAACGATTTCCGAAATATCTTCCAGCCCAACCTCTTTTTATGTGCTGTTCAGTCCTATCCAGCTTGTGTGACGTTCCCTCTATTTGCCTCTCATCATCAGTGGCTGCTCTTTATTTGTTGAATGTGTTGATTAAGTGTGGCTATAATTAATCTTGTGTGCCAGTTACAAATTACAATGAGATCTCCCCTTTTTCCTCCTTGGCAGGTGCACGGTGTGTCAGTACCCTTCTCAACGAAATGAAGCGCCGGGGCAAGGACTGTCGATTTGGTGTGATTTCCATGTGCATAGGTACATAACCATATTCCATTGGCTTGCATGAAAACTCAAAATAATTCTTTCAGCTGGGGAGTAGAACAGAATTTGACAAGAACTTCTGGTGAACAGGTTCTGGCATGGGGGCTGCTGCTGTCTTCGAGCGTGGGGATGCAGTGGATGAGCTCAGTAATGCTCGGGGGATCCCGTCCCATAACTGGCTTTCGAAGGACGCCATGTAACTAGAACTATATATCATAAAATTTGTGCGACTGCCGCTATTGTTGTCAAATTTCAACACAAGAGTTAGGGAATAAAGCTCATAGACTCTGTAATTCTTCCCGGGGTAATAAGTAGAAGCTCGTCAATGCCTGAACATGGCTAGTTGGAGAACCTTGCTAATTGGGAAATTCGTGCATAATAACTCAAAATTGTTAGCATGTTCATTTAATCACCCTTTGCTTTCGAAAGTTAGCAGATGATTGTCTATTTGTATAAGAAAATGTGGTGAAGTCTGATGCATATGACGCGGGGTTCCGGCGAAACGATAGACTAACTTTGAGAAATTGGCACCTGGTTTTATCCTTTTATGTGTTTCCCCCTGTTCAAATGGCTTTTTATGCACAAATTGAAGGGGAGATTTACTCCGGGAAAAAAGGTATACCTGGAAAATATTTTTGTTGCTAGTTCGGTGCCCAATTGCCCATGCTTCTCTATAGTAGAGAAAGTAGAAAGTATATCATGTTCCGTAGATCGTGGAAGTATTCACACTTTGACACAAAAGTATGTGGCCAACAATTTGCCACACTTTTGTGGCTAGACGAGTCGGTCCGATTTTCTGAAAAAGTGTGGCACCAATGCATGATAGTTGTGGCATGAACCAAGTGTTATGCTAAGGGGCATATTTAGTTAAGATGCCACACTTTTGACACATCAAATGTTATGCACGCCATAATTTCTTATGCGAGTGAGTTCATCGCTAAAATTATGGCTTGCCACACTTTTTACCCATGGTCATATACCTATTTCTTTATCAAACGTTGTTATAAGTACGGCTAGTAAATTGTTAGCAACATTTATAACAAAGTTTGGCAAAAGAGTGTGGAAAAGTACGAATGCCATCCAAACATACCCTAAGTTAATCAAACATGGATGTCGCAAATATGATAAAGTTTAGTGCTCAACCAAACAACCTTCAACTAATCTAATTTGTATCATCATGTCCAATGAGATAACATAGAAGCCATCTAATCTAATTTGTATCATCATGTCCAATGGAATAACATAGAAGCCATCTAATCTAATTTGATCATGTTCCGTACACTGTGGTTAGCCATATATGTCGAGCCGGTTCATGTATTCGTGCGTTTGTCTCGGCCAATCTCATGCAAAACCGGTGGTATTAAATATGACAACAAAGGGTCAACCATGTGCTGGACAAAACTCAACCAAGTGTTATAGTAAGTGAACAAGTGTTTGGCCTATTTCTGTAATCTCCCTCTTGATATTTGTCTCTAAAAGCCGTGAAATTTATTAAATATAACAAGGCTGATCCTTTGTGTATGGCACAAACGGAAGTCGGAACATGGTAAATTGATAACAATGGAGTGAATAAATGCGGTCTCATGCTTGTAGCAAATCATACATATTGGATCAATAAAAGTACAACTAAAGTCCATGTGACACCTCATCAAAATTATTTCCTCCATCTTAAGTTAACTAAATTTGTACTCCATAATTCTTTTATATTGTCACAAAAAAATGATAATATATATGGAGGATACCCACCGTACATGCAAACCACCATAGGATAAACAAGGTATTAGGGCTTGGGCGAATCGAGAGATGGTGCACCACTAATAAAGAGGAAGAAAAGAGAGAGATGAGAGCAAAAAAAGATGGCAGAGATTCAGATAAGAGGAAGATGGGAGGTTTAGTGGAGGAGGTGATAACGCATCATCGAGTGAGGTGCCGATGTTGACGTAGTCTATTTATGTGAGGAAGGACAAGGTGCGAGGTAGTGTGAGTGCAAGGGTGAGGGGCATCATGAGGCCGGTGTGGAGCTAGGGTTTTGGTACGACGGCTTGTTTAGGAGATCTGGGCTATCTATTGCTATTTCATTGGTTCGATGGTTGCGGAATAACATGCACGTTGGGCCACGTGGATGGATGGATGAATCTTAGTGCGAGATCAAATCCATAATGGAAGGAAACACATTTAATTTTAAGGAATTTTCTAATATATAGAAGGAAATCCAACCCATAATGGATACATGCAGGATTACGACTCGACTTTCTATAACCTTTCCTTAGCTATAAAAGGAGGGGGGGGGGGCAGGGACATGAAGATTGGAAAACAAGGTACCTGATAGATTCAACTAGGTCAAAGCAAGTTAAATTCACGCCGATTGAAGCGAGGGGGCAAAAGCGCAAGTTTGCTGATTCCTTCAAGTGCTGAGCACCTGATCTCGAAGGTGACCACTGAATCGAGCTAGAAGAGATCTCATCTACAAACATCGGTTTTTTTGAGAGCATAGTTTTTAATCTGTGATTAGATCTAAACACGTATAGAAGTGTTATATCATTGTATCTTTTACATAAATTTTGTGATAAAATATTTATATTTCGGTACTATTTACGTACTCAACTTTTTTAATTATTGACTATTTTTTCCAGCTTTATGAATCTGCCGAAACAGGTATTATAACAAAATAATTATAAACCGAGTTCAACCTTCTAAGATGTCCTAACCAAATTTTTATCCATGACTGGGTCACATCAATCCTTTAAAAGTTCTTTAAAGGAAAACTCTATCCCCATCCAGAAGAAAAAAAAATCTAAATCTATCACAGGAACAACTTTGTGTCAATCTTTGTGGCCTTCTCCGATCAAATTCACAAACCAACATCCGGTGCATTTGTTTGTTTTTAATTTCCACCGCACCGAACTACTCCATCCCTTCCTCCACCCAACAATGGAAGTACAGTAGATTCGAAATTCAAAACCTGTGTCACAGGAATCGAGAAATCAAAACATGGTGGGAGGGGGAGGCCGCAGGCGATAGGAGGAGGGAGTTGAAAAAGCGCGGACCGGTGGCCGTGGTTTTTCAATTGCGGTTGGGTGAAGAAACCCCATCGCCCTTTTTCCGGCGCCTCGCTTTTCCCCATTTGCTCACTATCTCATTTTACCCCCCGCCGCTTTCCCCCGAAAAAAAAAAAACCACCACCGCTTCACCGCCGTCGCCGTCGCGGTCCTCGTCGGCCGACGGACGGGGGAGTACGGACGGGGGAGTAGGTGGAGAGCGGGCTCCGAGGGAGGCCCGCGCGACACCTAGCCGGTGTTGGCTCCCCGGCGCGGCGCGGTTTTGCCAGGTAATTACCCCCGCTCTTTCCGGGTTCGGTCGATGTCTCCGCCCGCCCGTCCGCGCGCTCTGGTGGTCTTGGTTGGTGTGATGGCGTGGTGCTGTGATCAGGTCGGCTGGGGAGCTGTGGGTCTGTGGATGTGTTTGTGTGTCTGATGAAGCTGTGGGTGGAATTGAGGGTAAATGGGGTTGGTTTGCTGGGGGCAGGGATTCGTCGGATTATCGCTAGATTGGTCTCCTTTGGTTCGTGTTGTCATTTTTTTGGGTGCTTTGTGGTAGCGTTGGGTTCTCAATTTGGCGCCGCTGGCTTGTTCCTGCCTTCCTGGTTTGGAGTGACTGCAATGCTAACTCTGTTTGGGAGAATTACAGGAAGATTTTATCTGCCAAAGTTTTTTTTTTTTGATTATTTGGCCTGCGTTCGAACTGTTCTTTAGGGTTCAGTGACGTGCTAGCTCTAGGGGTTGGTTGGGTTCGTTGTGTCTTGGTGGGTTGAAGTTGTTCTTCTGTTGTTGCCTCGTGAGCTCAGTTTGGCTATACTTCTGTCCTCTGCTGCTGTACATATTCTTGTGTAATTTATGGTCTACTGTTGATTGTTCCTTCAATCAAAACTTGCTATTATGTTTACTGCTATTATGTTTAAGTTTTATTCTCGTATATCTGATGCCATGTTCCTTTTACTACGGCCTTTTGGATTGAATACCTGCATAAACTTGCATTTTTGTTTGCCTCAATTTCAATATCTGTATTCTCTATGTGCAGAAAAAAGAGTTCACTTGCGAGAATGGAGCCATACATGTTTCTGTAGATGCAATTGATAGTGAACACTAACTATGGATGAGACTAGAAAATTGTCTGATGACAAGTCCAAAAGAATGGAACCTATTCATTCAAATGGACAGGCAGGAGAAGATAAAATTATAATTGTTGAACATGAAACTGATGCAAATAAATTCGAAGTGGAAACTGACACAGGACATGGTGTCTGTGAGGCGCACAATGTGAATGGGTATGGAGCTACGGAAAATGGTATGCATGAAGAAACATCCACTACCGATGATGATTCAGAGAGTGACTCGTATGAGCACCTTCTTCGGGAACCAGACAATGAGCAAACTTCGGAGTCTGATGCTAGTGAGGGAGACAATGAGGTATACACATCTAGTTAGCTATTGCAGTAGGCCAACTTAAGTTTTATCTTGTCCTTGGTGTTTATGGGATCATATCTTTTTCAATTAAGGTAAAAGGTATGACCAGCATTTGGACGCATTAAGCAATATAACCACTCAGGGACAGCTTTTTTTGGGGTCCATCATGCTGTCTTTTCTGTTACTGGCTTGATATGCCTTTTGCTATAGTTTATGTTAGGTAGACTACCAATCAATGTTACCGTATTAGATATGCATTTTTTATTTATTGTTTTTAATGCATTACAGTTATTACTGTCTTTTTGGTCGAACAGATTGAAATATAGAACTTCCTGGCATCTGTTCTACATTATAATATTATATTATGCTCTGTTCAACTGTTGGAAATCTTAATGCGTGGCTTGAGTTGTCATTCTTTCTCTTTTTTCTATGTTTTGGTTATTTGGTATCATTTTTTTTCTTCTGAAAATTGATTCCTAATAGGCACCTCTGACTGAGGAAGAAGTTGAAGCATTAGTCACCGAATTCCTCGATGTTGAGAGCAAGGTAATATTTTTTTGCCCCTGTTGTTTTATTCATTCTTTATTTTCCCTGACGTTTTTCATTTCATTCATTTGTAACACTAGGCAGCTCAAGCACAAGAATCACTTGAAAAGGAGTCGCTGGACAAGATTGAAGCTGAAGTAAGATTGGAGTTATCGGAGAGGCTCCAGGGAGATGAGGTCTGTAAGACTGTAAATGTGTTTGTAATTTATTTTGTAGTGCATAATTCCTCAATGATTAATATATTTGTGCAATGTATCTTCTTTTCTTACTTTGAATAGTTAGAATTAGCCGTTTCTACTGAGATGGAGCAATACACGAAGGAGTGGGAATCTGAACTTGATGATTTGGAGATTCACATTGCTGTTCTCTTGGTATGTTTTTGCCTCTAAAGGGATCCCTTTTGCCCATTAACAAATAATAATTGTAGTTCTCTGTTATGTTAATGCTTGCCACCACCCTATGTGGTGTGTTACATGCATGTCCTAAGTGTTTGTTCCATGTAAATTATTGTAACATTTTAACACTAAACCATATTGATTTATCGAAATGAAGGCTAAAATATTTCTTATTGTTTACTGTCGTACTCAAGTTTATGGTGTCAATAAATTTAATATACATTGTATGGTCCTTTAATTAGATTAATTAGAGTTCTTGACCATGAAAAAACACTAGAACCATAAGTGATTAATCTTAAAGCTTGACCTGTCATGCCTGTACCAAATGCACAATAAGGCTTGTCATATTATTTTGAGAATTTATATAAATTAAAATATGTTTATATTGAAAAATTGGTTCCATACATCGAACCCACTTTAGAAACATACCATTGAATCTTCCTGTCAACTTTTTATACCACTCTAACTTTCTCCTGTTACCAATTTTACCATTCCATCAACCTCTTGGCTCTTTACCAATTTCCACAATTCTAGATAAAAACCATTCTATGCACAAACTTCAATTGATATATAACCAATTTATGTAGAAAAGTTAACTTTTATTTATTTTTTTGCTAAAGCGGGTATGTTTGAGTGCTATAATTTTCATTTTTTTATTCCCACATTCTTTTGTTATATGTTTCTTTAGTTATCTGTAACCTTTAGGAGCTATTTCCTTCATAGAATCCAAGAAAATTATTATGCTAAATGATACATTTGAAATTTTGAATGTAGGAGCAACTCGATGCTGCTGGTATTGAACTTCCCAGCCTCTATAAGTCAATAGAAAGTCAAGTTCCAAATGTTTGTGAAACTGAAGCATGGAAGAACAGGACTCATTGGGCTGGTTCTCAAGTGCCCGAGGAGGCTAATCAATCAATCAGAAAAGCTGATGAATACCTCCAATCCTGTAGACCTGTAAGGAGGTAAGTTGGGGCCAAATTTGGTGTACTCCTGCCTTTTTTTCTCAAATCTGACCTTGATTCACACACTTCAATTAGAAAACATGGGAAGCTGCTGGAGGAAGGTGCTAGTGGCTTTCTTGCCGGAAAAATTTCTGTTGGGGATGATGGATCTGTACAATGCCATGAGAAAAGTTGGAGTGTATTCAATGAACTTACCAAATCTAAGGAATATGCTGAAAATACTTTCGGAAGTAGTAACTGGGCATCGGTGTATCTGGCCAGTACCCCACAGGAAGCTGCTGCCTTAGGTCTCCAATTTCCAGGAGTTGACGAGGTGTGACCTTGACCGATAAAAATTGCTATAATTCAGTAATACTATTATTACATTTTTATCAGCTCCACAAGAAATTCCTGAGGCAAAAGAAACTAGGGTCTAAATTTAAGGCCTTGAGGCAGGGTTCAAACATTGAAGTGCATAGAAACATGTGACCTTACTTAAGTGCTCCAATATCATAATTTGTGCTTGTGATGTGGGTTGTATGTGATTTAAATGATTTTTACGGTTAACACTGTCAGCTGCGAGGCCTTTCTATGTTGAACACATCCTAGAGTCATGCGCATTACTGTGTACTCCCTCTGTCCCAAAATAAATGCATCCCTTGCATCCCGAGATGATTTTATTAGTGAGGATAAAAGACCAACGTGCCCCTCATTAATAGGAAAGGAGTATTGGTGAGTGGGTAAGTAAGGGGTATTGAAGGGATAAAACTTCTCGATTTGTGGGCCGAGGGTAGGCAGGTACGGTAGAAATGAACTTATTTTGGGACAAGTTTTGAACTCTGGAGATCAACTTATTTTGGAACGGAGGGAGTATGTTGCATTACGTCAATTCAGGGCCACATTCATTTTTTTTATTTTACTGATTAGAATATTTCAATTGGTTTGTTCTAATGTACATATCATGATTTTTTGGTTTTGTATTGTCAATATTAAAAATGATATTGTTTTAGGTTGTCTTTTAGTCATATCTTTACATACTTGTAAATAAGTGGCTCAGCTTGCCATTTCTCATTATGCTGAAACTTTCCTGTAGCTGTTATGTAAATCCAGCTTTCCACTTCTTTTTAATCTGTCTTTTCTGTCAATACAGTTCCATGAAATCTCCAATTCTCATTGTCTTACAGGTGGAGGAGATAACTCAAGTTGAGGGTGCTGTTGGTGACATAAAAGGTGTCGATGAAATAGAGCTTTCTGAAGAACAGAGAAGAAAATACAGAAAGGTAACTTGAAACTAATTTTTTGCAGTGCTACAGAACTAGCTAGCAGTGCAAACATGCTAGCGTTCTTTGTGCTGCTGTTCTTAGCCTTTCAAGTCTCCTGTGTGCATGTATATAGTTATTTTATTGGTTGTGTACTTTTACTTCGATTTGTTGTTAACTCCCTGTATGTTATTGCCTGAATTCTCACATTGGACAATATAACTCCTTTACTTCATCTTCCTTGCATTTATACTTACATGTTTCAGTTGTTTGGTGGGTGATAGAATTCTTAGTCCCATCTCCCGGTGGTATTTTTGGTTACATGTCTACATTTGGAAATTGCTGCTTGCAAACATATTAATCCTGTATCTAAGTGGTTTGTGCTAGGATGCTTTAAATTCTTGTATCTATCTACTATCCCAGTCTGTTCAGTATATCACTAAATTTCTACATGGCCATAATGATTCTCTGATGAGATTGCAATACAAGTGTCATGTTCCTTGTTTAACAGCTGAGGTTTGCTTTTATGGTGTCCGGCATTCACTTTTATTTCATTTTCTTCATAATTAATTTGTTTTCCCAAATATTGTACATTTATGTAGGTAGCAGAAGAGGATGATGAAAAGATAACAAAACGTCTGCGGCGCCATTTGAAAGAAAGAAGGACAAGACGTTGGTATAAGGTAAATGACAAAGTTTTATTTACTTAGTTTGAGCTCTCTTTGTTCATTTACCCATTTTGTTGTATATATGCATTGTTGATTCACTGTTGTTTTATTGGTTGCACTGCTTAGCATTCAATCCACTCTGTCATGTTTTGCAGGAGAACTTTGGTTTGGCCTCATCATCAAATGGAGGCTGTGAGCTACCTCCTGAGAAACTCAAAACAGATGAAAATGAAGTTTCTGTTGAGCTGGCAAAGCGCACACGGGAAGATGATTTTGAGTTTAACCATAAGAGGTCGAAAACTGTAATTATTGAAAGTGATGATGACATGCAGACTGATAGCAAGCCAGATTTAGCATCAAGTGAAACTGTGGCTGAGATTATTGATCTTGATATTTTCACATCACAAAGCCCTAAGCTTGGTGCTAAAGTTTGTCCTAAAGCTTTCAAGTGTACTATTTGCACCGAAATGTTGAATGCTGCTGAAGTTCATCGCCACCCAGTATTGGATGTTATAATTTGTGGATCTTGCAGATTTCTAGTGATAGAGAAGAATCGTCTCGAGGTGAATACTTACTACCTTTGTAGATTTCAAGCTAATAGCAAAAAATATCGATTCGTTTTTGGGGATGTATTATGCAATCGTACTCTTAGAGATACTCTCTGTTTTTATACAGAATCCTGTGTCTGGTGGTTATTGCACCTGGTGTGTACAAAGTGAACAGCTTCAAAGTTGCAGCTCTTGTAAACTGCTTTTCTGCAGTAATTGCTTGTCAAAGAATTTCGGTGAAGAAGGCTTATCAGAAGCTAAAGTAGCTGGTTGGCAATGTTGCTGCTGCCTACCCAGTCAACTGGAACACTTAATTTCTGAATGTGACAAGGCCCAGAGTGGTATTGAATCTTCTGATCCTGAGAGTGACTTTGCAGAGCTTTCTAGAATAGAGAGCAATAGTCCTGTTAGGTATGCCCAGTACTATCTGTATCATTTATTTTGTCACAACTGGTCACATTTAGTTTTCATTGATTACTATTACTTTTATCAATATGAATTAAATATTAAAAAATTTTCGTTGCTAATTGTCTACACAATATAATCAGCAAGCAGAAAATGAAAAAGAGAATAAGAAGGATTATGGATGATGCAGAACTTGGAGAGGAAACGAAGCGTAAAATTGCAATGGAGAAGGTCTGTTGTATTTTAGGATTTGATAAATCATATATAATTTTATTTGCAGCTATTGAGGTTATAATCGAAACATTCTTTTGTAGGCTAGGCAAGACCATTTGAAGTCCATGCAAGAGCAGTCTGCCAGCAAGTTAAAGAACAACAATATTGGAACTTCCTTTGGGGCACCATCGGAGGTTTCTCTAGAGTATGTTGGGGATGGACATATAGTAAACCTTGCCCGTGAGGAAGATGAAGCGCCTGTTAAAATTCCAAGCAGCATATCTGCTAAACTGAAACCTCATCAGGTTTGCTTTTTTCAAATATACTGAACATTTACAGTCTTGCTCAATGGTCATCCATCTTCATAACAAAATTAGTTTTTAACTCTTATGCAGAACATTTAGGCCCTTGTAATGCATTTGTGTGTGGAAACATTAAATAGAAATTCTGTTATGTGTTTTTATTCAACTTTCTTTATTTTTGCTTTTAAACTGGTTAATGTAACTACTTGGTGTTCTCCTGCCAGTATCCCGTCAGTATCTCACCGGCCATGATTTGTACCTATACAGGCACGGGAAGTTTTATTTCTGACTGAATTATATTTTGATATTTCAGGTATCAGGAATAAGATTTATGTGGGAAAATGTGATCCAATCAGTTAAGAAGGTCAAATCTGGGGATAAAGGTTTTGGTTGCATTTTGGCTCACAACATGGGCCTTGGGAAAACTTTTCAGGTTTGTGCTGACTTTTTTCCCATAATAGTATTCTTGTTTTCTTCATTTCATGATTCAGCCATTTTATTTACATGGTTATTAGATCATATGCTAGGAGCAATTCTTTGGGTTTCAATTGACCTTTTAACTGTTGTACTTGTATTGCTGGATTTGTTAATTATAGTTATGTGCCTACTGTTGCCATCATTCAAGGCTGTCTTTGTTTTACCTTGTTCTGTTTCCATTGCACAAAAAACAATGGAAACTGCATTCTTATATTTTGCACTTGGATTTTGCAGGTTATAACATTCCTGTACACTGTTATGAGATGTGCCCAGTTGGGATTGCGCACAGCGCTTATAGTTACCCCTGTCAATGTTTTGCATAACTGGAAGAAAGAGTTCATCAAATGGTATCCGACAGAACTGAAGCCACTTCGTGTGTATATGTTGGAGGATGTTCCAAGGTGCAGACCATTATTTTGTTATTTATGTTGTCTTATCTTTTGTACTTTTGTACGTAAGCAAGTATGCATTGTGGAATCTATAATTAGACTATGAAACTCTTGCACATAGATTCACATCAACTTGGCACAAAACATAGCTAAAGGAGTAACAAACTATTATCTGCCTGATACACCAGTCCGCAAATCCAGATATAGTTATTTTTAAATCTAACGATAGCCTTCTGTCCAACATCACCTAACCCTCGATTGCTTGAATCATCCCTCAATATGCCATCTTATGTGATACATGTTGCTAAACTTGTTTCCTAAATCATGTGATGTAGAACCTTTGCTATGCCAACGATTCCAGCTTGTATAATCTTATGTTCAACTGCAGTATGAAATAATTGACATTTCCCATCCTTAAAATAAATTATGTACTGTAAGCCATCTATGCTCAAACCCTTCTACATATGTTAATCTTACTCCAACTTAAAACTCTTCATAGTGTGTTGAGTTATACCATAGGGCAGTAGGTGGTCTGTACAATTATATACAATAATGCTAGGATTGGGTGCTCTTTATCTGCTTTTCTTAAATTTGTGGGCAATACTAACCCAGTGAGAAGTCTGTAAGTTTTGGCCTAAATTTCTTTCTACTTATGGGCTCCTTTTCCCCCTTTTGCAATATTTGGAATGACACTGGGGTTAACCTTTATTTCTTCCCTAGAGTTATGTCACAAAAACTCACTTGGTTAAATATGATGGATTCTTCTATTGCTGGACTTAATTTATAGCTTTTACTAATAGAAATATAACTTGACAGATCCAGTTTGGTATGATATAAGTTGATAACCACTTAATTATAGTTATTTATGCTTTAGAAAATCTTCAATTCATCTCATAAGTGTTATGAAATTGTTTTTGAGCATTTTTTTTTGTTGTATTATTGGCTATTTGCCTTTTCCTGTCCTTGCATTAGTACATGTATTGCACTCGAAAGCTATGGTTCAGTACTTCAGTACCTTTGGCTACATGTGATTGCTATTGCTTGAAGGCATCTTTCTAAATGCAACGGGACATGCAGTTACCATGTCCTCATACTGATAGGTTCAATTGATTATCTGCATAATCAACCTGTGGCTAGATGTATTAGTTAGGATGAATTAAGCCTTTTCTGCTGATGATGTAATGTCTGCCTCTGTCTAAACTTTTAATATGCTGTGGAAATATGGTTTCATTATGATTGTGATGGGGTGCTCCCAACAGTGCATATATCTCTGTTTTTAGCATGGAATGACTCCCCTTTCACGTTTGTTTTTGCAGGGCGAAAATTCCGCATTTACTAACAAAGTGGCGAGCGAAAGGTGGTGTGCTTCTGATTAGTTATTCATCATTTAGAAACCTTTCCCTTGGAAGGAATGCGAGGGACAAAACTGCTGCAAACGAGATCACTAATGCTTTGCAGGTGATGTTCCATTTGTTCTGTTATTATGTTTCAAGCTTTTATGTCGTGCCAAGTCATAAGCATTTTCCTTGTTCGTCCATACCTTGCATCCCTTCTTTCCATGGATACACTGAGGTTGAATCACCATTCCAGTTTATGTGGTAATAACAATCATTGATGCTCATCTGGCATAAGTTATCTACCATTATACTGTATGTTTTCTTCCAACTTTGTTCTTTTAGCTGTGGGTTTTGATACAGTCCATTTATATATGTCACCAACAGTGTGGGCCAGACATTCTTGTATGTGATGAAGCACATATAATTAAGAACAGGAGAGCTGACACTACACAAGCTCTGAAACAAGTAAGGACACAGAGAAGAATTGCGTTAACTGGATCTCCGTTGCAGAATAATTTGATGGAATATTACTGTGTAAGGAACCCTTGCTGCTTTACCTTACAGCTACCAACAGTATTTTGATGTCTAATTGTAGTAATTTTCTAATGGCTTTTGGTTTTATCTGGTAACAGATGGTTGATTTTGTTAGGGAAGGTTATCTTGGAAGTAGCCATGAGTTTCGTAACAGGTAAATTGACTCTGATCTCTTTTAGTGTGGCACAATAATATTTTGGACGTTTGGAATGATATGCTTTGCCTTATCAGGTTCCAGAACCCC
The DNA here is from genome assembly GCA_003991445.1 of Oryza meyeriana var. granulata. Classification (NCBI taxonomy): domain Eukaryota; kingdom Viridiplantae; phylum Streptophyta; class Magnoliopsida; order Poales; family Poaceae; genus Oryza; species Oryza meyeriana. The sequence continues at coordinate 33,291 of RYFJ01000325.1, forward strand.
ATTGAAAATGGGCAGCACACGAATTCTACATCAGATGATGTCAAGATCATGAACCAACGTTCACACATTCTTTATGAACAACTGAAGGGATTTGTCCAGCGAATGGACATGAATGTGGTGAAGAATGATCTACCACCAAAGAAAGTTTTTGTTGTTACTGTTAAACTCACACAACTACAAAGGAAGCTGTACAGAAGATTCTTGGACGTGAATGGTTTTTCAAGTAGTGCTACTTCAGAAAAATCTTTTCAACGCAGTTGCTTCTTTGCCAAGTGCCAAACATTAGCCCTGGTACGATGTTTTTTGCATCTTTATGCGCTATTCTTAGACAACAAGATGAAACTATTATCCATTTTTTTGTTGGATTGAATATGGCAATGTTCTGTTGTCATACTATCATATTTGTTTAGTTCTTGTTTCTTATGCTCAATAATATGCTTGAAGTGTAGATATGGAACCATCCTGGTCTTCTCCAGATGGCTAAAGAACAGAGAGGAAATTTACGCCAAGAAGATGTTGTTGAGACCTTTCTGATGGATGAGAGCTCTAGTGATGATAATATTGAAAATTACTTGCCAAATGGAGGTAATTTATTATTCGTGGACCTTCCTTTTGAGCTTTGTCAACATGCTTCAAACTTTGGCAAATCTGCACACTTCAGTTTTTTTTCTAATTGTAATATGTAAAATATAATATAATTTTATCAGTTTTTGGAGGGAACATTTTTTGGTTCAGCACCTGAACTTCTGATATATTTCATTCTCCTTTTTTCCTGTGGGAAATTAACACTTGCTCCATACCTTTTCTAATTTGCAGAGAAGCTGAGAAGCAGAAATGATCAGCCATCCAAGAAAAATTCTGACTGCGTAAATGAGGTACTTGTATATATAAATTGGCTAAGTTGTTTGAAAGTTTGAATTTTACAGAATGTTAAGAAATTAATTGTCATGTAATTTGGTCAGTATTTTTCTATTTATGATTTCTAGCTGCATGTTGTATTTTGTCTGATAGTCTAGTGATTCTGGTCTTACTATGCAATAATGTTTGATTAAACCGAACACAGATGAATAATGAACTTAAATAAACCTATACTTTAGTGGTGTAATGCTCCCTGCCTCCAGCCACATATTCCAGTACTTTTATTATGTTTTGTTTTTATGTGCATATTCTTTATTGTAGGAAAGTAACTGGTGGGAGAATCTTCTAGATGAAAATGCTTACAAGGAAGCAGATAACAGTGGGAAAATGGTTTTGCTCCTTGATATCCTGTCAACATGTTCTGAATTGGGTGATAAGGCATTAGTGTTCAGCCAGAGTTTGACCACTCTGGATTTGGTGGAGTTTTATTTATCTAAGTTGCAGAACAAAGGAAAAGAGGGCAAACATTGGAAACAAGGCAAGGATTGGTACAGGTATGCTTTCACACTCGATGCATTTATTTTGTACACAAGAACTACAGCTGTTAGTGTGGTGGTTTCATATGTTATAATGTTTTTGTTACTTTGCGTTGTTATTTTTCTATGCACTTAGCCCTGTTTGGACTATATTGAATTTCACATGCATATCTGCAAGAGATACTAGGAATTTGGCAGTGGATAAGTGTTATTTTTGTTATTTAAATTGAATCCTGAAGTATCTAGGATGATAATAAAATAAGAGAAGTAAACCATCACTTCCGTTCTTAAGGGGTAGAACTTACTGACTTAATCGGTGGAAAAGGAGATATCTAAATCATCGATTGTGGTGCATTGTGGTATCAAATTAATATTAGAGCTGTTATAATTGTGTTATCAACTTAAAAAATATCTTTTCAGATATATAGGCAGATATTAAATACAACCCTGTTTTCAAATTAATTGTAGTAGCACTACTGGTGAAACTGGCTAGTTAAAGATACACATCGAAACACTGCAAGCTTGCATTTGGTGTCCCTACAAGCATAGATTCACTGGAACAGCTGCTGCTTCCAACTGATCATGACATATTCTTTCTGCCTGTGTACATATTTTTTCTGGTCAATCCTAACTAGTAAATAAACCATAGGTGCATCTAGACTTCATCATATTTTACTCTGAAGCACGCACTAGTGACCCAGTGCTAAACCTGCAAGTATAACCTCAGTTCTGCAAAGGCGATACCTTATCACCAAAGGCTTTGATATATCTACATTATTAATATTTAGTTATGGAAAGATTGTGTCTGTACCAGCATGAAGTTCTGCAAAAGTGGTTTTTATAGTCAATGCCTCAATGTAAAATGGAAAAAAAAAATGAATCTGGGCCACCTTTGTGTCACCAGAGGCTTTGGCAGAGGAGCATTGTTGATATTTTCTTCTGCAAAGATGACAGTGCTGCTACGGACATTTAATTGTGCAAAGGCGATATTTATACTTAACTATCTTATTCTGCATGCATGATATTAGCAGCATTTTGTTCCACAAAAAAAAAGATCTTGTTACCATCATCTGATTATGCAAATCTTGATGTTTTTTTTTGCTGAATAGGATTGATGGGAGTACTCCATCTTCTGAGCGACAAAATCTTGTGGAGAAGTTTAATGACCCTGAAAACATTAGAGTGAAATGCACATTGATATCGACTCGCGCTGGATCTCTAGGCATTAACCTTCATGCAGCAAACCGTGTGATTCTTCTTGATGGTTCATGGAATCCAACCCATGATTTGCAAGCCATCTATCGGGTTTGGAGGCAAGAACTTGTTGCTTGATTTTCTCAATAGTTATACTATCATGTGATTATAAATACTCACTGTATGTTCTTTTCAGGTATGGCCAGACCAAACCTGTGTATGCTTACCGCCTAATGGCTCATGGGACAATGGAAGAGAAAATATATAAACGGCAGGTAATTTGGCAGTTGCCTTTTCACCTGGTAATGAAATTTATTGTTTCAAAACTTCAGTTGTGTTAATTCATTAATGTTATTATTAATAGGTGACAAAAGAAGGGCTTGCAGCAAGGGTGGTGGATAGACAGCAAGTGTCAAGAACAATCTCTAAAGAAGAGATGTTGCATCTTTTCGAATTTGGTGATGAGGAATTACTGGAGCAGAGCGAGAATGGTTCTACCATGAATGGTCACAATAAAGTTGGGACTGAGAAGATACCTACTTCCATCTTCAGTGAAACCACTGAACGTTCACCTTTGGACAGCCTCATGCTGAACCTACTTCATGACCACTCTCGGTAATGCCCAACTTATTGCTACTCAAAACTTCATAAGACGTCATTCTATAATTCTATAGCGTCTAAAGATCATATAACTCAAAACTAATCAAACATGTAGCGATTATTTTTCCATGCTCTTGACTGCCCCTGCAACCTTTACCGAACATTAGTCCGGGGTTGTCCTCTGCCTATGAACTTCTGGCAGACTATCAAAATAAACCTGTTTGGCATTTATAGGTGGATTGCAGGTTACCATGAACATGAAGCCCTTCTGCAAGAAAATGAAGAAGAAAGGCTTACCAAGGAGGAGCAAGATATGGCATGGTTAAGTTACAATAAGTTGCTAGAAGTTGCCCCGAGGAAGGCTACACATGACCCCGAGAGAAAACCAAATACTGTTCCAACCGAGGGCAACCTTCTGCAACCACCTAAAGTCGCTTCAAGAAGCCGGCAACTCCAACAGCCTAAGATTAATTCAAACAACCAAAAGAAATGCAACAACCTTAGCCATTTGCTTACTCTGAGAAGTCAAGGCACCAAGCCTGGATGCACAACAACTTGTAAAGAATGTGGCCAGGATATTAGCTGGGAGACACTAAACAGAGACGGTAGATCAAGGTGAAGTCAATTGACTTAGCTTAGTCTAAGGCATTGCTGTTACACATTTTCTACTTTTGTAAAGGCTAACTATTTTGCGTAGTATACATCCTGTATGCTAGGATTATCGATGTATATAGTAGTAGTGAATGAAATGAAAAAGGCAGTTTTTTGGTTCACAAGGATCAGTTGCAACTGGAATTTTCACATGATCAGGAAATTATGATGTCAGAAGATACGCTTTACTTCCTGTCCTCAATCATATTGCCTATAACTAATAAAAATTTAAGGGACTATCTATACATCGACAAATTTTTTCTAAATAATATAGTATAATTATAGTAACTAAAATTTGTTAAATGTAAATATAGTATAATTATATTGTAATTACACTGTAATTAGCATGTAGCTACAATATAATTTGTATAAAGACAAATCTTTTTGTCAGATATGAATTTAGTATAATTATAGTGTAATTACACTGTAACTATGGTATAGCAATATAACTTGCATGTAATGGTTAAAAAGCCCGCGTTAGCGTGTCTTTGTGAAGCAGAGGTCGTAGGATTAGATTCCCTCACTCGTGTATGCTGTATTTACATCTGACAAATTTTTATAACAAATATCAAAATCGAAATTCAATGTATTCCTGGAAACTAGCGAACCCCCTGGGAGGCCCACCGGCCCGCCCAATACAGACCCGTCCGATGATAATTCTCTATATAAAGCGATCGGCACTCGTCCTCGATTGATCCCTAATTCCAATAGTCGCCAGCCAGCGTCACCGCCGTGCCCCATCATGGACACCACCACGCGGCGCAGCATGACCTACGAGGAGAAACTGGACATGATAGACAGGGGGCTTCAGCGCAGGGGCATGGACGACGAGGAGTCGCGGCGTAGGTTCCTCGAGGACATCCGCAACCCGCCCAAGAAGAAGCCGCCTAACAAGGAGATCGACCCCTTTGCTTACCCGCGTGGACTATGGTCCCTTCCACCAACCGCTGAGCCGCGAGGAAGTCGTGCGCATCATGAGACAATTGCATCCGGACTACGACCCCGATCTCTCCTACCCCTTGCCTCGTGGTACGTACGTACGTTTACGTATAATATATAACTTAAAATCAATTATGGTTTCTTCTTGTTAATTTCCTTCTCCTCCTCATCTTAAGTGCGCTACTACGTGTATTACTTTTCTTGATTACTAATTTTGACGATGATTAATTATATATAGACATTGATCCGCACTCATGCCCCGAGGTTGAAAAGTACATGGAGAAAGTGGACCGGGAGAGGGAGGAGCAGAAGACGGAGGTGGAGATGATGCGGCAGCAGCAGAAGCTCGAGGAGGCCGCCGCTGCCCAAGTAAACAGCAGAGGCGATCGTCACGACGACGAGCGGCAGCTGAAGAGGCAAGGCCTCGAGCACCACCTGGGCAGCAGCACGGAGCCGCAGCTCACCTAGGGTGTCCATGTTTTGTGGCCACCTGATCGATCGAGTTGCTTGTCATGCCTCGTTTGCTCGTCAGCCGTTTATTGCATCTGTTTGATTGGCTAGATGCTAACAGATGCCTATATATCTTCATTTATGTCAAATAAACATAGCTATACAAACAATTTCCCCCATGCATAGTGCCTATAAGGGGGTTCAATAATAAATTCTCTCATTCATTTTATTTCCTCTAACTTCTCATAATTGGTCATATTTCTTTCAAGAGTTTGGCGCTGCTCAAGGCAATATCTATATTTGGTTTTTGTATGGAAACAATATATGTCTCATGCAAGACACTATCTCACTCTCTTTTTTCTTTAATTCTTGTCACATCATCTAAAATTCTGGTTGTTCTGTACAGTACAGTACGCCCATCCTGTACTGTGCTTGTTCTTCCCATACAAATAGTTTGTGTTGCGCTATGCGTGCCCTCTAATTAGTTGGGACTCAACCAATCTGAGTGAAGAGATTGAAAGGCTAATTCGATTAGATATATCAGAACATAATATACTAATTAAACCACAAGTCCAAACCATAAGTCCATCGACTGATAGTCTTAGCATCAACCATGCTTTAGAAAAACTAGAAGCGGACACGTGGCGCCATGCCGCGCACAGCTCTGCATACAAGCATGACTTATGCAAAGCAACATTAAACACATGTATTGTTTGCTAAATGTTTTTTTTGGTTTCGTTTATCATGAAAAGATATATCGTAATGCCAAACGGCTTATACACTAAAAGTAAAATCATGCATATTAATACCATGGTCAAAAATAGCCTGTACACAACTAAATTTGTAGTTCGGTAACAAAGCAGCTTTGTAATTAAATTAACAAACTTTGCGGACCAAAAATTTGGACAGCTGACCATGGCTTTCGTGTGTGTGATTAATCCCTAGACATACATGAATTAGAACCACCCTACCTTTTTTACATTCACCGTACCATGATTGATCCTAGAAAAAGAAATTCTAAATCCTAAAATATGAAAGTAAAGGTGCTACAACAGAAAAGAGCTCTATTGAACTACAGTTAACAAGGCATGACCAACCAACACAAAATTATAAGTTCGGGAATTAGTATAGAACCCAAAGAAGAACACAATTGCCTGCACTTAGGAAACCACAGATTCACTCAAATATCTAAACCCTATGCCATGACAGCACTCCAAAGTGTTTACATGGATCACCTTCTTTCCTGCAAGCAAAAAGGCACGCCACTGGATTAGTTTGGTAGGGGAATAATCTGCAGAAGTAAAGGATTAGTTTTGTAGGGAATAATTTGCAAAAGTAAATAAGCTACACAGTATAGATTACTCCATCTTATCAAATTTTGGGACTAAGTTGGCTAACTCATAAGTAATATAGCAAATTAAATCGTTTCTACATGTCTGTCTCAAGCAGTTTAAATTTACCATCAAAATATAGTGATTAATGGCTGCTGAACATAAGCAAATCCATCCCTTTTATGGATTAAGTGAAGCTTGCCAGTACAGCTGAACGATTCAATTGCTACCAGTTAAACTATTCGTAGGATCCAACACAAGAAAAGCTTATTAGAGAGATTGAATAGTAGGAAAAACAAAACAACCAAATCTTTTAGCGGAAATAAAAGAAACTCTCAAACTTAGATGGAATGCACCGGTCAGACTATCTCTGTTTCGTTGGTCTGACTGCCGGTAGAACCACCGCCTCGTCGCTGTGTCTTTGTCGGATGAACTGTCGGAATTCAGAGATATACCCACCGAAGATGTTCTTTAAAGTAGATCAACTTTATTGCATTAAGATATGTTTACAAAGCGCATACAAAGCACTCATCTCTCAAAACTAAACGCCAACTTTTCTCTCTTCCAAAAGTTATTATACTAGAGTCTCAACCACTCATCTATTTATACCTAAAACCTTCTATACAAAGTAGAAGTAGAACTTCTAGTCCTACTAGGACTCAAACCTTCAATTACTAAATCTAATTACAATTTACCGAATTAAATTCTCCTTTCCACAAGCCGAATACTGCAGCAGGCTGAGTACTGTAGCAGTAGTCCGAATACTGTAGCAAAATATTTCTTCTAATTTCCTTCTCCAATTTTACTCCAAATTTATTTGTGATTTTTTCGCTGCTTGCGCATGCGACCTTGTGTAGCCCGTTTCGAACACCTCCTACACGCTGTCCATCCACCGTGTGCCACACCTTGTGTCCAATCCCGTCACTTGACATCCTTGATCGTTCTGGACGTCGGCTCCTCCCTGAGCATAGTCACGATCTTACCGTTGACCAAGATTGACCACAAGTCATTTGCACACCTATAGACAAAACAATCGTTTTTAGGCACAGATATCGCAACCTGACCCATATTAGTCACACACACTCACGTCAACATTGGTAGATATTTTTTAATAAATATTTATTAAATAAATCATTCACAAAGCCATTTGTTTATCATAAAATATTAATCATGACAATGATTTTACACTATTGCCATCTCATATTGCAACATTGTGGTTTTTCATCTAGCAACTTCTGCCAAAGACATAACATCAGCCTGGGTAATTGGTAGTGTGCAGTATAAGAATCATCTATGCATCCAAATTGACAAAACTTGGTACTGTGAACAAATTCAACAAGTCTTGTCCTATTGAACTGCTCAACCTACAAATCCATGTTCACGTCTTCCATTTTGAAGAGCTGCATAGAAAACAGATAAATTAAATAAGATTCTTCTTTAAGGTGAATTATGATTAGGCATTTTCTGCCTATAGAGAAAGACTGCTATAGTAATCAATGTACCAGTTTAACGAGTGTTCAAACAAGAGATCAAATAAGGGAAGGTTCTTTTCGGTCATTATTAGATTGTCATGGAAGAATCATGTAGAGTTCAATTCGGTGAAGTTAATCTATTGCCTCTTTCAACCTATATATCTTTTCATGTTTTCTAAACCAACTGTTCAAAGTGGAAATTTAGGAATTTTCCTTTTAAGGGGAAAGCAGGAGGGCAGGCCCCTACTCCAATAAAAAGAGAACAGTTAATGCATAGAGTGAAGGATAAATGTTCTTTTTTTTTTGTAATTGTATTATGGCAAGCCCTAGGGATGCAACTTGTCCAAAATAAAATTATAAGATAGTACCCTCAGTTTTTGGCCTGTGAATTCTGGCACGATAAAACCAGCAATATCATAAGGTTAACACATCCTGGCCATTTGCATAGGCTGGATAGACCTCCTCCGGGCCCCGGCCACTTCTGTGATGTTGATAAGCACGATCAGAATTATCCAATCTAGGAGGGTCGGCTAGGATAAAAATTGAAACATCAATACATTAAAACACCAAGATACAAGCTAGATGCCCAACTGATTGCAAGATGATTCTACTACAACATAGATAGCTAAGGATGTTAAAAATAACCAGCAAAAATTCATATCTCAGTATTGGAGCTAATTCTTATGGACATAAACTTAGGCTATGTATGATCAACTAATTTTACTTATGCGGAATTAAGGTGGGTAATGACCGGTGCTTGATGAGGCCACTAGTGCTGCTAGAATCCGCGTCAGTGTTGTAGATGTAGAAGTCAATGCTGACAGCTTGAAACAGCGAGTTGCACGGCTGTGAATTGCCGTGCGGTGGAGATAGAATTCGCCCTTCAATCCCCTTCAACGCGTCTTAGGATCAGTAGACTTAGGGTTTTAGATTGGCTAGGTTGTGCATTAGTCGTCACCAACGAACCGAGTAGCGTTTCCTTATATATGCGTTGAGGGGATCAGGGGCAATTCCCGTGGAGGAAAACGGCGCGTCCGATCGTCGCGCTTAGGAGAGGAACGTGTGTACGAGAATGAGAGACTCGGTCCTCAATGTTAAGCATGTGTGGGCGTGGGACGGATCGAGCCCATCACACGCCTCTGGCTTGGTGGCCAGAGATCAACCAACATTCTCTCACTTGATCTTAAAGCTAACGAGTCCAGTCTTAGTAGAACAGCGAACCAAAACAATGTGTCATAGCAGTTAATAAGAAATCACTATGACAACAACACCTATAGCCACCATAATACCTTGATAGGAATCAGCTTATTCTAATTGCGTGTTGATTGACTCTTATGCCTTTATATCCAGGATCTTATTCAAAGGCATTACATTACACTTGTGCTGGCCAACAACAAAATCATATTTTAGACTAAGTCATAAGCCTTTGATATATGGATCCACAAGCATTAACTTAACACTAATATGCTCAGTTTTAATTTGATCTTGGGACCTATCTTTCACAACATAATGTCATTGTGTTTGGCAGAAACTCATGACGTTGCTACTCAAATAAAAAACTGCGGTCTTAATATTGCGCAATTTCATTGTCACAGCAAATGAGTGATTTAGAAGAGCTGTCTACCACTCTTAGTTCTGAAAAATATTCATAAGTCATACTCCTACTCAAATATCTTATCATATGTCACAACCTTAGTTTGCATTGTCGACTATGCAATGGAATAATATTTGGAGCCATTTACCATGGTTTTGCTCCTAATGCAATGATGAGAACATAACAAATGTGGATATCATCCACACATCCTTGAAAATTAACGTATGAATAACTTAACTTATTAGACTTCTTAAATGTGAATGTGTTACCATAAGCGTCCTATAAATTATACAAGACATTTTAATAAACTTACAGTGATCCTAATTGTGAACTTAACTTAAATCTGCCAAAGTTCCTGGTATGTAATGCCAAATCTGTACGCATCCAGACTTAGCGCTTATAAGGCTTCTGACAACTGAAGTATAAGGAATCATCTTTATATTATTTGACGCTAACTAATTCCTCTTAACTAATAGAGCAGGTATGACAGAGTAAACTTAAATCTTAACCTGATTTTGTCATATGTATGAATTCGATGATAAGTCCAATATTTCTTTAGACTTAGACTTAAGAATAAATCCCTTTATCTGGTGCACCACATGCTTGCTGATGGGTCATTAGTCATATAGAGTACTAGTACAGTTAATTTCCACCCTTATATAATCATCCACCTCATTCATCTTGGACCTGAATAACTTAATCGGAATTAGGGTACCATTATAATTAAAGATTGTCTCGACTCTTGGTTAAATCCATAGACGAATTTCATAACTTTGCAATCTTTATGTACCTTGCCTTCCACAACCAATATCTTAGGTTGTGTTGTGCACACAAACTTATGCAAGTGAACATTAAGTATTACAAATTAAACATTCATCTATTAGACCAACTAGTGTCAGGACAATCTAAACTAAATCAGTCCAAACAAGTGAGTCTTTCTAACAAGCAAGGAAAATTATCACACTTAGTTCCCTCTTTCTTATGAAAAACTCTTCTCTGCAAGTATAATCCCAAATATCTTAATATTCCATCTAGAATCTTGCTTATTCATATAGACGCATCTACACGCTCTTATGACTCCTTCAGGAATTTCTAATTAATTCTGAACATCACTAATGCTCACAGATAAACATTTTATGTTATTATAGACCACTTAAATGAGGCGAGATAATCATTCATAATGGAGCTCTTATCATTAATCTCCCACAGATATCAACATTTCTTTAAGCTCCCACAGATTTCGTCATTCTCTAAAGACATATCTAATTTATTTAACTGGGTACTTGTAATATCCCCATAGAGAATAGGAATTTTGCATAAGACTCAGAAAAATTGTTGATAGAGAACATAATAAAATTAGTAAATATATCTCCCCTAATATCCTCCTTCCTTTACCGAATGCACCATTTAACGTTATGCTGATTTTTTTGATTCGACTTTGAATTTTCTAGTGCTTCTCAACGGTCACTAATGAGAGAAACATAAAACATAATGGAAGAAAACATGAGACTTTAGAGTTAGTGAGAACTTAGAGAAACTTATGAGATTTCCCCTTATATTTCTCAGTGAATTTTAAGCTTTAAATTAAGGAATGAAATATCTCTAACTTGATGAGATGAAGTAACACATTATTTCATCTCCAACGTAATGAGATGCATAAGTGTCTCTAACTTAATGGGATGAAGTAACACATTATTTCATCTCCAACGTAATGAGACGCATCATTCTCCCCTTCGAAATGTGACTTTAGCAATGATGTCACAATTTCAATGAGGTCTCATTATTATTTAATACGCATCATCATAGACGTTCAACACAAAATCATAAATACAAAGAAAATAAATTATTTCTCGCTCGAAGTCGAGGCTCACAACATTATTATTGAATTCAATATAATATCCCTTATTATCAAATCCAATATTGTAGCCATACTTATGGAAACAAGATTCCTAAATGTAAAAAACATGGCATAATGAAGCAATAAATAAAGTTCTTCCTAAACTAAGGGAGATCAGCGACTGCCTCCTCTCATTAAGCTCATTCCTGTTTAGCTGGCTTTGCTCCCCTTTTGTCATGATCCTCGTGGAAGGCAATTCCTGTATTGAATAAGTGCGGTGTATAATTGCACCTAAGTCAGTTCACCAAGAATTAGGGCATAATATTACATAAATGCATCATTATTACGAGTAATATTGCAACTAATTGTCGATGCTTTATATCGGCAACAATAATATAGGGCTACCCGTGAGATCTAAACTTGATGGATTGTAAAGGAATACGAAACAATTTATCCTGGTTCAGACCCTCGAGGTGAGGTAATACCCTACTTTCAGCTATTGTGTTTTGCCTTTGAGGTTTCTTTGGTGAGATTGTATGCCTGTTCTTCTCTTCTGCCCCAGGGGGCTCCTCGCCTCCCCTTATATACTGAGGAGGCAAGGTTACAAGGTAAGAATCCCAGTCGGATTTGACCAAGGGATTTCCTTTTAGGAATACAGCATACCCGGCCTGACTAAGACTATATCCCTTTCCTTATCATAAAAGGTAATATGCACTGAGTCCTGTTGCATCCGTAATTACAAGATTGGGCCTATTCTCTGTCCGAGTAGCCAGAAAGCTTCCCATGAGGTACCCAGGGCCCATGGCATCCATAGTAGCCCCTGATACCTTCATAGTTGAGTCATAGCTGGTGCCGAGTGCTCACCCTCCTTGGTGAAGATTTTCCGAGTGCCTTGCTCCTGAGTACTCATTGTCCGAGTGCATCTTCTCCAAGTCCTGCTTCATATCAGCTGGCAACAAGGCTATGAATGGCTTCATAGGAAGATATGAATAGTGTGTGCCGAGTAGGCGCACCTATTAGGTGTAACCCCTGAATTTGTGCTTAATTACGAAACAATTAAACATAAAGTCAAAGATTTTTAACTTGTAAGCCTTTCCCGAGTAGTATACTACCCAGAAATTAAGCTCTTCAACATCATGTCAGTTGAAAGTATTTTTGCTCAAGGCAATTTTGGCTAAGCATGTAAGCCGAGTGCCACTTCATGGATTTTTAACCCAATATGTGGTCAGGTGTTTTTGAGAGATACTTGCATCCCTAATTTTAATGGAGATCAGTTGTTGATCCTTTTAAGGATATATCCTCAATACCTGTCGAATAATTCAGATATCTGAACACATGTGTCTAGCAATTAGGCTTAACATGAAGCATATCTGATTATTCTAATCGGTTTCTGTAAAATAGCATATGTACTGTGATTTTAACATAGCTAACAGTCGGCCCAATATGACATGCTATTTAGAAACTCATATCTTACAGCCCATCACCAAGCTAGTCGGCCCAGCCCCACTAACCCGATTTAGGCCTTATAAATCAGCGGGAGAGAGAAAAGATTCCCTTTTCTTCCCCAATCTGCCGAATCGCTTCGTCTTCCCGAAACCGTGCCCAAATTTCATGCCTCCGCCTCACTAGGGTTCACTGCTACTCACGCTCCCAGCTCGAAACTCTCTGAGATCCGCCTTCCATCGTCGATTCCAAGCTTCTCAAGCCTTTTCGCAAAATCTTTTCCTCTCCAGCAATGCCGAGGGCACCATTTGAGATCCCCGAGATGACAGTTGGATTGTGGCCGATGTCAGACTGCAGTCTGGTGAAGTTGAAGCTATTGGAGAAACGGATGATCTTGCAGCAGCAGGAGGTCATCCACTGCCGCACCGCCAAGGGGGAATCTGTTCTAGCCCCTAAACCAGGTGAAACTGTTATTTTCACCTCATTCTTCGACCGCGGCTTGGCCCTCCCCTCTTCGAATTTTCTTCACTAACTCCTTGCTTTTTATCAGATCGAGTTGGTGAATCTCAATCCCAACTCGATCCTTCAAATTTCTATCTTTGCCACCCTCTGCGAATCCTTTCTAGGGGTCAAGCCCCATCTCAATCTCTTTCGATACCTCTTCCATATCAAGCCCCAACCTTCTAAGACCAAGATCCAGATCATCGGGCAGGGGGGGCAGGCCTTCAGCTTAGAAATGAGATGAAGAGAATCTGCCTCAATGTGCTCCTAAAAACTTCTCTCAAGGGGTGGCACCAAGAGTGGTTTTATTGTTCAAATCTTGAACCCTCTCTTCCCCCTTTCTCTGGATCGCCTTCATCCATTCTGCCTAGCTGGTCCTCGGTGCCAACACATGAAGAGATGGGGCAAGTGTACCAGCTGATGGAGAAGATTGATCTCCTGAAGGGCATGGGCTTGACAGGTCCATGGGTAGCTAGGTGCTTCTTGAACCGCCGCACCCAACCATTGAAGGCCAGGAGCCACTTTAGTTGGGATTAACAGGGCAAGGACGACCTCAGCCGGGAGTATCTCGATGTCACTGACAAAGACAAGGTCACCGACACCTTGTTAGGCTTCTTCGTCAACGGGGTGGTAGAGACCGAGGATGAAGAGCGAGCCCCCTGCAAGCTATGTTACAGATCAAGCCAGAGGCCGCCCCAGCTACTAAGGCTAAGGCGATCCTGACAGTCGAGCCACCAGCACTAGCCAGCCAGGACGTTGTGGTTGAAGTTACAGCTTCAGCCCCCGAGCCAATCCCAGAAGCCCCTGCAGTAGTTGAGCTGATGCCTAGGACCCCATCGCCGGAGTTGTCGTCATCTTCTGAAGAGGGTGACCTCCCCAGGCTTGAAGCTTGTCTGCCAAACCTCCCCAAAACATTTTACTGGGTTACTCCTGAGGGGGTGGCGGAGAGTTTTGAACACGACGAGCAAGCAACCCTAAGAGAGAGGACCAATCTGATGTACGCTGCAATTGCTATGTCGAAAGGGATTCAGGTACACAATCAATCCTGCTGCGTTGGCTGATTGATGATTTTTATGAATCTTTTAATCTGTCTGTCGATTTTGACTGACTTTGGTATGTCTTGAGCAGAAGGTTGTCGACCGATCTAAAAAAATAAGCAAGGTCTTGACCGAGCTCGCCCCTTAGCTACTCCAGCTTCGCCAGCTCCAGGTGGCCAAGGACGACCTGGAGTGGACTAGCCAGGAGAGCGAAACATGGTTGAGGGGTCCGTGGACAGACTCAAAGATGAAAACTGGGCCCAAGCCGAGAAGATAAGAAGTAAGTCTCCTTATTGTTGTCTTCCCGAGTGAATCCCTGACACACTTCTCCGCAATATTGGGTCCTGATTGTCTTATGTTGCAGAACTTGAGTTTGAGCTCAGCGCCCAAACCAAGGAGAACGAGCGCCTTGAGAAAAAGTTGAAGGAAGTCGAGAAGGCCAAGGCGAAGGTGGAAGCCGACTACGCTAGTAAGTTTCTTGCCCGGTTGTAAATTGGATCCAACTGCTTGCTCCAGCCGACTGATATGACTATTGATGCATGGGCAGCGTCCAAGGCCAACTCGAAGATCCAATTCGGCGCCTTTGCAGAGGAAATCAAGATTATCAAGGAATCGCAACAGATCATCGTTGACTCCGTGAAGAATCTCCTTGACATCATGCAGCCGCACCACCCTGGGTCTAGCTCCAGCTCGATCGCCCAAGTAGCGGAACGCCTCAACGAAGCTCCGAGTATCTTGAAGAAGTACTCGGATGAGTGCGTTGAAGTAGGAGTCGCCCAGGCCCTTGCCATGACCAAGTCGCTCTACCCTAGGGTAGATATCGAGGCCATTGGTAAGGGCTTCACCGAGGGGATGACCCTAGAGGAAGGCATGGAGCTGGTAAGCCTGGTGAGGGCAACCTCAGAGGCGATAGCTAGGTACCTGATGATGTGAACATAAAACAATTATGTAGTTGGTGCTTACCAGAAACAATGTTTGAATATTGTAAATATTTTGCTAATGCTTTGCTAAATTCTGCCATGTACTTGTCTATTCTGAATCGCCATTAGTTTTACCCGACTAGGTAGTTTACGTCGAGTGGTTCGAGGTAAACTTAGGAAAAGCATTCACCTCGCAAACTATACTCGGGCAAACTTAGCATAATCATTGTAGAATTTCATGACTCAGATTAAACAAATTCGGATTTTATTAACAAAAGCAAGACATGTAATACATGTAGCCTCCGACTCACTACTCGGTTGAGACAAGCGATGCAGTGAGTTAGAGAAAAAAAACTTTATTCATATATATAAACAAAATACAAGACTCATGTATAGAAAGGACGTAGCTGTTCTATATTTCATGAGTTGCTGACTAGGACACCATCTTCTGTCTTTAGTCGGTAGGCGCCCGGACGTGTCACCTCAGCGATAATGAATGGCCCCTCCTAGAAGGGAGATAATTTATGTCTGTCTTTGGTGGTTTGAATTTTTCTCAAGACGAGATCTCCCACCAAAAAGGCGCGGCCATGAACATTTTGACTGTGATAACGACGCAGACCTTGAAGATACCGTGCCGACTGGATGGTTGCGATGTCCCTTGTTTCCTCCAACTGATCTAGTTCGACCAGTCGGTCTTCAGTTGACTTTGCATCTTAGTGAGCCCGGACTCGTGGTGAGCCGAACTTCAACTCGGTTGGTAACACAGCCTCAGCACCATAGATGAGGAAAAAAGGGGTTTGCCTTGTTGCCCGACTAACCGTAGTTCTTAAAGACTAAAGAACAGATGGAAGCTCTTGCACCCACCGCCCTGCATATGGTTGTAGTCGGTCAAACATTCTAGTGTTGATACCTTGTGTTGGAGGCAGGCCGCAACCCCTTTGGACCGTCCCCCTTTCGGAAGGCTCAAGACCGAAGCCACCTAACGAAGCCCCTTCGGTGGCCCAAGACCGAAGGCATGAAGGTGAAGGGCCCAGCTCAAAGGCGTAGGTCGCAGTATGCTCAGCGAAGTCGAAGGACTTCGGGGCGGAGTGCTGTGGCTGTGGGCGAAGGCCCTAGGAAGGTTGAAGAGGCGGCCCTGCGTGCAGAATCTTGTGGCGGCCGTCCCGACTAAGAAGAGATGGCCAAAAAGGCTGAAGGGCCCACTGAGGGCCTAGCCAGATAAGGGCCTCACCGGCCCGCGTGATAGCCCAATAGCCTATCAAGGAGACTGCAGTCAAGAAAAGATGGAACTACCCCTGTAGCTATCCCTATCAAGGGGCTATGATGTAATACCACCTGTAAATAAAACCCTAGAGTGTAGTTGTACTCCTAGGCCTATAAATAGGCACCTAGGCCATTGTTATGGCAAGGTTTTTGAGATCAATACAAAGGATTTACTACTATAGTCTACTCTCAATTCCCACTGTTGTTCTTCGACAACAGTTGGTGTCGTCCGTGGGGAACCCTCCCCCAGGTGAGAAGCTGAAGACAAGATGCCTCCGAAGAGGAAGTCGATGAGGCGGCGAGTAGCCCCACGCTGATATGGAGACACAGAAGTAGATCAACTCGATGACCCCACAGGTCGAAGCACAGGAGGAGCAGGTCGAAGAGGGAGCACCTTTGACTCCCGTGGCCATACCGGGTAGGAACGAAGACGCCATGGCGGTGCCGAGAACAGAATACGAGGCCATGAAGGATAGCGTCCAGAGGATACAAGACATGCTTCACCAGATGCAGGAGTAGCAGCAGCAATTGCAAGCATAGTCTCAAGCCTTTGGACTCCACCAAGCTCCGGCCTCGTCTACCCAGGCCTTTGGACTCCAAGCTTCGGCCTCATCTACCCAGGCCTTCGGACTCCATCAAGCTTTGGCCTCGTCCACCTAGGTGTTCGCACTCCACCAAGCGCAACCTCTGCCCGCTCCGGCCTTCCCGGGGCCTTCAGCCCACAATGCCTTTGTGATCCAGCAGCCGGCCGCGACGGCTTCGTCCGGCCCAAGCACCCCTGTGATGGCACTGCGGCCAACAGCTTCGCTAGCAGCTCCTTCGCCAGCCCCAAGCTTGGTGCAGTCTACGCCGGTGCAGCAGCCTCCCCAACCTCCTTCAGAAGTTGGGCTTACGCCATCCATCCAAGCACAACTGCAAGCTCTACTCCAGCAGCTGGGCGCTGGGGGGCAAGGCGCAGTTCCTTCACCACTGCCCGTCGAAGCCACCCCTCCCACAGGGGGATGGGCAGCCCCCGCCGTCACACATCATCACCCAGCCTAGCCGGCGCAAGCTTCACCAATCTTCGGGGTTCCTTACCCCAGCATCGCTCCTTCGTCGGCGTGTTCGCTGCATGCAGCGCCGGTGAATGATAAGAAGTCGCCGCTGAGCTAGGGGCTTCAAAGCCACCCAATCCCACCTCAATTCAAGAACCCTTCGATCGTCAAATACGCTGGTGATTTGGACCCCAGCGAGTTCTTGTTCGTCTATGAGTTAGCGATCGAAGCGGCCCACGGTGATGAGAACACCAAGGCGAAGGTCATACACCTCGCGTTGGATGGCTTCGCGCGGTTGTGGTACTTCAACCTGCCGCCAAGCAGCATATACTCCTAGGAGCAGCTGCGTGATGTCTTCATCACCAACTTTTGGGGCACCTACCAGGAGCCAAAGACCCAGCAGGAGCTCTTCGGTATCAGGCAAAAGCCAGGAGAATCCATCCGCGAGTACATCCGAAGATTCTCTCAAGCGAGATGCCAAGTGCAAGATATAACCGAAACGTTGGTCATCAATGCCGCCTCGGCCGGTCTCCTCACAGGCCCCCTCACCGAAAAGATACAAGAAAGCAGCCAAAAACGGTAGACGAGTTGTTTCGCATCATCGATGGCTATGCAAGGGGCGAAGAGGACACCAAAAGAAGGAATGAGATCCAAGTTGAACTCAACCAGGAAGGTTCTCAAGGCTTGGCGGGGGCGGTGTAGACCAGACCGATGTCTTCGCAACGCCCGTAGTCGGCCTGGAAGAAGTTCTGGGACGAAAAGAGCAAACAAGTCATGACTATCGAAGAGTTGAACACCCTTCGGCAAAACTTCAAAAGCTCGCAAGGTGGATTGGTGATAAAGAAGCCAAAGAGGGAGAAGGACAAGTTCTCTGCCTTCCACGGCAAAGCTTCGCATACCAGTGAACAGTGCAGAAACATCTAGTGTTTGGGGAGCGCTGGGCGAGGAGACCAGGGCCATCCTCGACAAGAGATCACCCCAGGTGAAGCTGTAGACTAGTCCGAAGGAAACATGCCACTTCAAATAGAAGCACCTCTGGACGGGCAGCGAAGGGTGATCGCTGCAATCACAGGGGGCTCCTCAGAAGGCTTGGACTCGAAAAGGTAGAAGAAGGCACACGAGAGGGCGGTTAACCACATCGCCACAACGCCCCAGACCAAGCCGCCCCCTTTTGCCTCAACTTCAATTACTTTCGGCCCAGATGGTGCTGAAGGCGTTTTCTTTCCACATCAAGACCCTATCATCATATCCGCCGATATATCCGGGTGTGAGGTGCGATGTATCCTGGTAGACGGAGGAAGCTCGGCCGACATTATCTTCACCGATGCTTTTCAGCAAATGGGAATTCCAGAGGCAGCGCTTGCTCTGGCCACAATCCTGTTGCAAGGCTTCGGTGGAAGTTCGGTTCGTGCGTTGGGACAAGTACAGCCCCAAGTATCGTTCGGCGAGGATGGCAATGCTCAGACCGAACAGATAGTCTTCGACATCATGGACATCTCGTACTAGTACAATGCCATTCTTGGCCGTTCCACGCTCAACAAGTTCGAAGCTGTGGCGCATCACAACTACCTGTAGCTAAAGATGCCAGGGCCGAAAGGTGTGATCATGGTTTGTGGCAACCAGCCGTCAGCAGGGGCCGCCGAGCAAGCAGCGAAGAACATGCGCGAAATACACAACGTCCAAGACGACGGTAGGGATGGCGGGGGGCTATGGCTTGCACAAGTCTTTGCCCCAGGGCGAAGTCAAGAAGATCTCGGTCGATCCTGTTGACCCGCCGAAAGTCGTTTCCATCGGCGGGGATGTCGATGAAGCGCTAGCAGCCAATATCCTGGAAGTCATCAAGCTGAACCTGGACGTCTTTGCCTAGGGCCCGGATGATCTATCGGGTGTGAGCCGCAGCCTCATGGAACATCATCTTGCCATCAAGCCCGCTATCAAACTAAGAAAGCAAAAACTGCGCAGGATGTCAGTCGAGCGCCAGGTGGCGGTCAAGGCGGAGGTCAGCAAGCTAATCCGGGCCAACGTCATCCGCGAGGTGGAGCACCCTGAGTGGCTAGCGAACCTGGTGTTGGTCAAAAAGTTGAATGGCAAGTGGAGGATGTGCGTCGACTTTATAGATCTTAACAAAGCATGCTCGAAGGATGATTTTCCACTCCCGTGAATTGATCAGCTAGTCGATTCTATTGCCGACTACGAGCTGATGAGCTTCTTGGATGCCTATTCGGGATACCACCAAGTTTTCATGGCCAAAGAGAACCAGGAAAAGACTTCTTTCATCACCCCCTTTGCCACATACTGCTACATTTGTATGCCGTTCGGCCTGTAGAATGCTGGAGGCACCTTTGCCCGCTTGGTGTACGAGGTGCTGGTGTCGATGTTTTACACCGGCAATATAACTATAGGGCTACTCGGCAAGGGAAAACTCGGTGGACTACAAAGGAACACAAGGTGATTTTATACTGGTTCAGGCCCTCGATGTGAGGTAATACCCTATGTCCAGTTGTGGTGGTATTCCTTTGAGGATGTGTGTTGATCAATGATCTTCTGCCCTCATGGGGCGCCCTGCCTCCCCTTATATACTGGGGGACAGGGGTACAAAATAGGAATCCCAGCCGGATACGGCCAAGGGATTTTCTTCTTAGAGATATATCTTACCCGGCTAAGACTGTATATTCCTTTCTGTACAAGGCAAAATCTACCGGGTGCTATTATATCTCTAATTACAAGTCTTGGCCCATCCTCTATCCGAGTGGCCCATATGCTTGTGATGAGGTACCCGGGGCCCATGGCCTCCACAGTAGCCTCTGAGACCTTCATAGTTGAGTTATAACTGATGCCGAGTGCTCATCCTCCACAGTGAAAATTGCCCAAGTGCATTGCTCATGAGTACTTTTTGTCCGAGTGCTTCTTCTTCCCGAGTCCTGCTTCATGTCAGTTAGCAGCGAGGCTATGAAGGGCTTCATGTAGATGTATGAATAGTATGCGCCGAATAGACGCACCTATTAGGTGTAGCCCCTGACTTTGTGCTTAATTGTGAAGACAATTAAACATAAAGTCAAAGATCTTTAACCTTGTATTCTTTCTCGAGTAGATTACTACTGGCATATGAGACTCTTCGGTATCATGTTTACCGGAATATGATTTATAGTCTTTCCGAGTAGCATGCCACTCGTATATGGGACTCTTCAGCTTCATGTCAGCTGAAAAAGGGGGTTTATAGTCTTTTCCGGGTGGCGTCCCACTCGGGAGTTAGACTCCTCAGCGTCATGTCAGTTGGAAAAGATATTTGTAGTCTCTCCCGAGTAGTGCACTACTCGGAAGTTAGACTCTTCAGCGTCATGTCGGCTGGAATAATGTTGCTCATGACAACTGGTGGCCAAGCATGTAGGCCGAGTACCACTTTATAAAAATAAATCCATTGCGTGGTCAGGTGTAGTCGAGAAAGATACCTGCATCCCCAATTTTAATGAAGACCAGCTCGTGATCCTTATAAGGATATATCCTCGATACCTGGTGGATAAAACAGATACCCAAACACATGTGTTTAGCAATTAGGCCTTCATGAAGCATATCTGTTTACCTCATCGCGTTCCTGTTGGTAGCACCAGGACTGCGATCTTAACCCAGCCTGCGAGCGGCCCATATTGAGCGTGCTACTATAGAAACTCATATCTTGGTGGCCCAGTGTTGACTTTGCAGGCCCAAGCCCATTTAGTCGGCACAGGCTCTATAAAGGCTGAGGGAGAGAGAAAAGATTCCTCATCTTCCCCACGCGACCAATCGTTTCGTCTTCCTAGCTCCGCACCGAAATTTCGCTTCCCGCTCTGCTAGGGTTCATCATTGCTTTCTCTCCCCACCGAAGCTCGAGCAATTCCGCGTCCATTTGTCCATTCCAAGCCCCCGCCCATATTTCCCCCAAATCTCTTGTTCCCCCAGCCATGCCAAAGGTTCCAGATGTTGTTGGGGCATCAGACGATGGTGACGATCTCAGACTGCAGCCGGGCAACACTGGAGAGTTTGGAGGAAGTCGCTGCAGCTGCAGAGTCCGCGACATTATCCCTGGCGGTCCGGCCGAGGGTGAGTCAGTCCCAAATCCCCAATCTGGCGAAACTGTTGTTTTTGCCTCTTTCTTTGACCGGGGTTTGTTTCTCCCTTCTTCCAAGTTCCTTCGCCGTCTTCTTAATTTTTATGGATTGG
This sequence comes from Oryza meyeriana var. granulata, assembly GCA_003991445.1. Taxonomy (NCBI): domain Eukaryota; kingdom Viridiplantae; phylum Streptophyta; class Magnoliopsida; order Poales; family Poaceae; genus Oryza; species Oryza meyeriana. Next base: position 55,148 of record RYFJ01000325.1, read on the forward strand.
AGTTGGTGAATCTGAATCCCAACCCGATCCTACAAATCTCAATCTTTGTGACTCTCTGCGAGTGCTACTTGGGTGTAGAACCCCACCTCAACTTCTTTAGGCACTTGTTCCACATAAAGCCCCAACCCTCCAAAAATAAGGTTTAGGTGATTGGGGGGCTGGCCTCCAGTTAAGAAGTGAGATGAAAAAGATATATATCAATCTTCCTTTGAAGTCTTCCTTGAAAGGTTGGCACAAGGAGTGGTTTATTGCTCGATCCGGTACCCTCCTTGCCTACATTCACCGGGAAAGCCCCCGCGATTTTGCCAAATTGGTTGCGGAGCCAACCCCGAAGAGACGGCTAGGTGCGTCAGTTGCTGGCCAGATTGGAAAAGTTCAAGGAAGCCAACCTGACTGGCCCTTGGGTGGCCAAGCGTTTCCTAACCCGGCGCATTCAACCGCTGAAGTTGAGGAGCGAGTTCTGCTGGGACTATCAAGGGAAGGATGACCCCGACCGAGAAAGCCGAGAGGTGATTAGCCAGCAAGAAGTGACCGAGATCTTGTTCACCTATTTCTCCAATAGGGTGATCGAGACCGAGGATGCGGAGCACTGCACCGTGGCTTATAACCAGAACCAGCCCCGTCCCGAGGTAAATCTGCTCCTCTTCGGTAATGAATGCTTGTAGACATGTATCTGTAATTGCTCAGCATTGTGTGATGTATATTATTGAATTGCTTGTAGTGGTGCAAGGAGTTTGATGACGACTCCCGTCCATTATCGGCCACAAAATCGAAGAAGAGGCCGAGAATCCTTTTGCCGCCCAGCCACGACTCCGAGAGAGTGGGGAAGAAATCCACTGCAGATCGGGGCAAGGAGAAGGTGGTGAAGTCGAGTACTGGCCACCGGGAGCCTAAAGATAAGGACACCGCCGAACGCGGCGCCTAGGGCCATTGAGTCCCAGACCGGACCCGTGCAGCCGAGCTCCTCGACGCCACCTTAACCAAAGTGCCGCGAGTACGAGGTCGACCGCAGCACCTCCGAGTACCCGAGCGTCCAGCGGCCACTACCGCGGACGGGGCCGACTAGGACTAAAGTGTCGCCGCCGACTGCCGCGCCCTCCGGCCCAATAGCCAGCAGCACTCCAGCGCCGTCCTCTGGATCTCCTGAACCGAGGCTCAAGTTCTCCAAGAAGTAGGTCGTTCTGGGTCTTTTGAGAATCATGTTTATGATTGTGTCATCTTGATGTCGGATTCGTTGTGCAGGAGGCGGGTCGACATTGACCTCAAGAGGACCACACCGGCCACTCCCGCTGCCGATCCTACCCCAGCTGAGTCGGCGCTAGCGAGCACACCTGCTGAGCCAGCGGCGTTCCCAGTTGCAGAAACTGGGCCAGCCCCGACTGCAGGGCCGCCGACACCGGTTTGACCAGTGATGGTTTGCCAGAGCCGCTGCCCCAACTCCTGAGCCGGCGCCTTCGTCGAAGTTTGTCACGGGCAGCACCTGAGCCAGTTGCCGGTTATTGAAGCCGTGGCCGCAGCCCCTGAGTCGACCCCCGAGGCCCCGGAGGCCGCCGAGTCGGGGGCCAGGAGTCCGTCACCGTCCTGGTCGTCGTCCTCGTCGTCGTCACTGTCTCCGCCTTCGGATAGACCGGATTCTCGCTAGGACTCGAAGCTCCTCCTCGCAGGTTCCCGCGGACGTTCCATTGGACGGCGCCCGACGGAACCGCGAAGAGTTATAGGCATGACAAGGCTGCGGCGGAAAGGGAGCGCGAAAGCTTGCTGCGCGCCACACTCACTGCGTCCCAGGGGATCCAGGCATGACCTTCGCCGTATTTGCAGTCTTGGTTTTCTTGCTCGTATGAGTTATCTGACGACTGACTCTGTTTTGCTCTGTTTTTCCCCGAGTAGAAGCTCGTTGATCGCTCGGAGAAGATGAGCGAAGTCTTGATGCGGGTTGCCCCCCAGCTCCAAGAGTTAGACCAGCTCCGGGCCCTGAAGGCCGAAGTAGAAGGGCGCTGCTAGGAGAGGGAGTCTTGGCTGAGGGACTCCGTTACTCAGCTCAGGGCTGAGAATTGGGACCAAGCCAGTAAGATTAGAGGGAAGCCCCCAAGATGTATCTTTCTGACTAGATTCGTAGTATGTTTCTCTAGCTGTGTTGTTCCCGACTGCCCGGTTGTATCTTGGCCGCAATGTCGAGTCCTTGACTAATCTGTCATGCAGCCCTCGAAGCCGAGTTGAAGGGCCGAACAGAGAGTTAAATCCAGCTAAAGGAGGCCGAGAAAGCCAGGGCTGAGCTTGAAAAAGACAGGGCCGACCTGACAAAGGCCAAGACAGAGCTTGAGCAGGAGAGGGCCGAGTTGAAAGAGGCCAACAACAAGCTCGGTAAGGAAAAAGTCGAATTGGAGAGGACCATAGCCAGGTGGGAGGCCGACTACGACAGTAAGTTTCCCTTTTGACACTGATCTTAACCAATCCATTGATTACTCCACCTGTAGCTTTACTTAACAAGTTTACTTGTCGGTGAACCGGGGTAGCTTCTAGAGCCAATTCCCAGGCCCAATTTCAGGCTTACGCAGAGGAGATAAAGGTCGTCAAGGAGTCACGGGAGGCCCTCCTCAGGTCCGTGAGAGGGCTCCTTGACCTCGTGGATCCTCACCTCGTGGGAACCAGCTGCAGCAGGATCGCCCAAGTGGAAGTGCGCCTTGAGGATGCACCGAGTGCCCTGAAAAGGTACTCGGATGAGCGTGTTATTACCGGCGTGGCCCGAACCCTTGCTATGACCAAGTCCATCTACCCAAGGGCAGATGTCGAAGCCATAGGGGAGGGGTTTGCCGAGGAGACGACTCCCGAGGAGGCGCTGGAGCTGATAGCCAAGGTGAGGCTGACTGCAGAGATTATCACCAGAGATCTGGATCTGTAAAAACAGTATGTCATGCAGTCGGTGTATTGTGTTCTTTTGTAAAGACATGTGTAAATATATGTGCAGTGCCGCCAAGCTTTAAACTATTACTCAGTTGTCATTAGCTTTACTCAATTATATGGTCTGCACCGAGTTAGTCTATGGGAACTTAATAAAATCGTTCACCGCAAAAAGCTATACTCGGGCAAACATAATAAAGTCGTAGTGAAGCTTCGTAACTTGAGTAAAATAGGCTCGTATATTATTGACAAAGCACATAAGATACATGCAGCCCCCGACTCACTACTCGGTTGAAGCAAGCAGCGTAGTGAGTCAGAGAGGAACTGTACACATGGAAAAGTATAAAACTCAGGTATAGAAAGGACGTAGCTGTTCTATGTTCCATGAGTTGCTGATGAGGGTACCATCTTCAGTCTTTAGTCGGTAGGCACTTGGCCGCGTGACCTCGGCTATAATGAACGGCCCTTCCCAGATTGGGGATAGTTTGTGCCTGTCTTTGGTGGTTTGTATTTTCCTCAAGACGAGATCTCCGACCAAACAGGCGCGGCCACGGACATTGCGATTGTGGTAGCGACGCAGGCCTTGAAGATACCTTGCCGACTGGATTGTTGCGATATTCCTTGCTTCTTCCAACTGATCTAATTCGACCAATCGGGTATTATTTGAAATGTCTTCTGAGTAGGCCCGGACTCGCGGAGAGCCGAACGCTAATTCGGTTGGAAGCATAGCCTCGGCACCATAGACCAGGAAGAAAGGGGATTGCCCTGTTGCCCGACTAACCGTGGTTCTGAGAGACCAGAAAACAGATGGGAGTTCTTGTACCCACCGGCCCGCGTATGGTCGTAGTCGGTCGAATATCCTAGCCTTGATACCTTGTAAGACCATACCGTTGGCTCGTTCAACCTGCCCATTGCTCCGTGGGTGTGCCACAGACGCATAGCAGATCTTGATGCCGAAGTCGTCACAGAAATCTTGAAAAACGCTGCCCGTGAACTGAGTGCCGTTGTCGATGATGATGCGGTTGGGGACCCTGAATCGGTATAGTATACTCAAGATGAAGTCTTTTGCTCATGCCGCTGTTATAGTTGCAACGGGTTTGGTCTCGATCCACTTGGTGAATTTATCCACTGCGACGAACAAGTGTGTGAACCCTCCTAGCACTTTCTTGAAGGGCCCGTGTTAACGCCAAAATTTGGTACGATTAGTATCGGACTCGGTTAAGGAAAGAAATTGTGTCAGCCAATGGAAGATAATCTGGAAGAAACCGAGCTTGAGAAGGAATCGTGAAGACTACGACATGGCAGTTAATTACCTTATCTATTAATTAGGTAGTTTTAATAATTTTTAGGAAACCTGATCTCGTGTCCGATCAGGGCTTGTTAATTTTCCTTTTATAGTTAGAAAACTCCTGTTTCGTATCCGATCAGGACTGTATCAACTCGGGGTATAAATACGTATGCCCGGGGACCGTGTAAATGATAAAACAGATCAATACAAACTTCGGCGCATCGCCACCCTTTTCAACGGGTTCTTGCTTCTCGAGCCGGGCTGCATCGGTTAAGTTCGACCTCCTGCGAGAGGGTAAGTCTCGTTACCCCGACTACCGTATCGGCTAGGACTTCCTCGGTTAGGTCCGATATTCTAGTCAGCCTACGGTAGTCGGCTTACCACGATATATCTGTTTTGTCTACGGCTGCATCAGTTAGGTTTGACCTTATAGGCCGAGTAGATATATCACATCACGCGTGCATAGATTTATCAGCTTACTGGGTGTAACTTATCATCAGTTTGTGCTGCATCGGTTAGACCCGACCTACTAAACTGCGCGATAAGTTATTCCTGCTAGGTTGATCGGTTTTATGCAAGCGTCTTATCGGGATGTATAGCCGATAAGTTATCATATAGTTCATCACGATTGCATCAGATCTATCGGCTCATCGAGGTTCTTTTATCGTGATCAATCTGTGCTGCATCAGTTAAGTTTGACCTACTAGATTGATAATGATAGATTTATCCTTGTTAAGCCGATGGGTGTTTATGCAATGTTCTTTCGGAGTGCCTAGCCGATAGGTTATCTTTTATTAATCAAGGCCGATTGCATTGTTTAACACGTTTTGCCACGCTACATCGTTATCGGCTTTCCGGCCGAACACGTTATGTCAGTAATCGGCTAGTTTATTTATTTATATTGTTATTGGTTCCTTGGTCACATGGTTTATTTATTTTATCCATCTACGCCATCATCGGCTTCTAGTCGATGCGTAAGTGCTCTAGCCCGTATCGGCCATCGGCTGATGAGACGAGTCCAATTCGGCTTTCAGCTGATTGGCTCATTGATCTAATATTTTCTATCTCCTTGTCAATTGCAGCGTCAAATTGACTGGCACGCCTACGAACCTCAAATTTTAGGACCTGCACTGGAGTTAAGCAAATCTCCTAGGCCTTCGCGTGTCTTTAAGGCGCCGAACCATATCATCGGCTCGTTCCCAACGCTGCTGGTGATTTTCGGTGTCAACAGCCTGACCATGTCAAGCCCCCATACTGCAAAGGGCCAAGAGATTGGAATTGTTTGGAGTTCCTGGGCTAGGAGATTGGTTTGTCTTGCGTAGAACTGGCAACCCTCACATGTGCAAACGATGTCTTTGGCATCTGTTACTGCTGTTGGCCAAAAAAATCCCTGCAGGTAAGCCTTTTCGACTAACGTCCTGGATACGGCATGGCTGCCACATACGCCCGAGTGGATTGACTGCAGTATCTACTTGCCCTCCTCGGTGGTGACGCAGCGCATGAGGACACCGGATGCACTTCTTCGGTACAAGTCTTCTCCGACGACTAGGAAACTCTTGCCTCGACGTTTGATTCGTTCGGCTTCACTGCGGTCTTCTGGGAGTTCATCATCTAGAAGGAATTTGAGAACAGGAGTCCGCCAGTCTTGACATATGTGCAGCACCTCTTCTGTTGCCGGGTAGGTTCACCTCTTGACTGCTCTGGCACTGGTTTCTTCTTGACTGACAGCTCCATGAGTTGCTCAATAAAGATTCCTGTCGGGACCGCCTCTCGCTTGGATCTCATGTTTGCCAGCTCGTCTGCAACGTCGTTGTATTGTCATAGGACATGTGTTATCTCCAGGCCATCGAACTCGTTTTCCATCTTGCGGACCTCCTGACAGTATGCCGCCGTGGTGTTGTCGAGGCATGTCCAGTCCTTCATGACTTGGTTTACCACAAGTTGGGAGTCTCCTCGCACAACCAGTCGACGGATGCTGAGTGATATGGCGATGCGGAGCCCGTGGATGAGTGCCTCGTACTCGGCGACATTGTGGGAAGCCGGGAAGTGGATTTGTAGGACGTACTTCAGTTTTTCGCCGGTGGGGGACGTCAGTATGACTCCAGCCCCGGCGCCGCCGATCCGTAGAGAACCGTCGAAGTACATTGTCCAGTACTCTAGCTTCGCGGTTGATGCGGGCATGTGAACTTCTGTCCACTCGGCCACGAAGTCGGCTAGAGCTTGTGATTTAATTGCTGTTCGCGCTGAAAGGTGATGTCAAATGCCATCAACTCGAGCGCCCATTTAGTGATTCGGCCGGTGGCCTCGCGGTTATGCAGGACGTCCCCGAGTGGAAACGATGTGACCACCTTGACTTGATGTACTTGGAAGTAGTGCACCAGCTTCCGGATAGTGATAAGTAGGCCATAGAACAGCTTTTGGACCTGTGGATATCTTGTTTTTGAATCGGCAAGAACCTCATTGACAAAGTAGACTGGCCATTGAATTTTCTGGATGTGACCCTGTTCGGATCGCTCGACCACCAGCATCGTGTTGACTACCTGAGTAGTTGCCGCCAGATATAGCATTAGCAGTTCTTGGGGCATGGGTGACGCCAACACGGGGGGCTTGAAGTTTTCGAAGGCTTGCTGGGCTTCGGGAGTTCATTGGAAATTGTCTGCTTTCTTCAGTAGCTTGAAGAAGGGCATACCCCGTTCGCCCAGTCGGGAAATAAACCGGCTGAGTGCCGCCATGCAGCCTGTCAGCTTCTGGACGTCCTTCTGGTTAGTCGGGGGAGCCATATTCATGATTGCATTGACTTTCTCCGGGTTGGCCTCGATATCGCGATGCAAGACGATGAAGCCGAGTAGCTTGCCGGATGGCACACCAAAGGCACACTTTTTCGGGTTCAACTTCATCTTGAATCTTTGAAGATTTTGGAAGGTTTCTTCCAGGTCAGCGATGAGGTCTTCTTTGGACTTGGTCTTGATCACCACGTTGTCGACATAGGCTTCCACGTTGCGCCCGATCTGAGTGTGTAGACACCGCTGGATTATGCGTTGATACGTTGCTCCAGCGTTTTTCAAACCGAATGGCATAGTGATGTAGCAGTACACACCAAACGGCGTGATAAAAGACGTCTTGAGGCAGTCCGAGTCCTTCAGGCTGATTTGATGATATCCCGAGTAGCAGTCAAGGAAGCTGAGAAGTTCACACCCTGCTGTGGAATCCACCACCTGGTCTATCCTTGGTAAACCAAATGGGTCCTTGGGGCACGCCTTGTTGAGATCGGTGTAGTCGACGCACAGGCGCCATTTACCTTTTTCTTCCAGACCAGAATTGGGTTTGCCAGCCAATCTGGGTGATAGACCTCTTTGATGAACCCGGCTGCGAGAAGCTTGGTTATCCCCTCTCGAATAGCATCTTTACGGTCCTGAGCTAAACGCCGCAGCCGTTGCTTGACTGGCTTGGCGTCTGTCTTCACGTTGAGGGTGTGCTCGATCACCTCCCTTGGTACGCCCGGCATGTCGGACGGTTTCCATGCGAAGATATCTTTGTTGGTTTGGAGGAAGGTGACAAGCGCGTCTTCCTATTTGGGGTTGAGTCCGGTCCCGACGAGAGTAGTCTTGGAGGGGTCGGAAGGATCTAGGGGGATCTTCTTTGTGTTAGAGTCCGCTGAAATTCCCGACTTTGCCTCTTTTTTGGCCGGAACTGGGTCTTCCTCGACTTTAGTTGTGACGGCTTGCCAAATGCTGTTACGCCCGACTGCCGCCTCTTGGGATTGAGCCAGTTCGCAACTCTCCTTGTCGCAGGTGAAGGCTTGCTTAACGTCGCTGTGGAGGGAGAGGACTCCTACTGGCCCTGGCATCTTAAGCACCATATATGTATAGTGTGGTACCGCCATGAATCTGGCGAGCACCGGTCGTCCGAGTATCGCGTGGTATGCAGTCTCAAAGTCGGCGACCTTGAAGCAGATGTTTTCTGTGCGGAAGTTATCCCACGTGCTGAAGGTAACTGGCAAGGTAATCTGCCCGAGTGGTGTTGAAGACAGGCCGGGAATTATCCCGTGGAAGGCCACCGTACTCGGCCGCAGATTTGAACAAGGAATCTTCATCTCGTCCAGGGTCTTGGCGAAGAGGATATTGAGCGCGCTGCCTTCGTCTATTAGAACCTTCTTCAATCTGATGTTCTTCACGACTGGGTCCAGGACGAGTGGGTAACGCCCTAGGTGTGAAACCCGATCTGGGTGATCTGCGCGAGTGAACGTTATCGACGTCTCTGACCAGTGCAAGTATTGGGGGGGCGTCTGCTATGGAGATTGAGTTGATGTCGCGTGCTGTAAGCTTCTGCTTTCGCTTGGACTCGTAGGCAGACGACCCTCCGAAAATGTGGTTGAGCTCGGCTTAGGGATCTTGAAAATCGTCAGCCGGGCTCTGATCCGGCTTATCCTTGTCCTTGTCGGCGCCAGATGATGAAGTCTGCTCGGAAGCAAACTTCTTAAGCATGAAGCAGTCTTTGGCCGCGTGCTTGCCCTTGGGATGGAAGGGGCAAGGCCCATTCATGACTTTCTGGTAGTCGTTGTTGCGTTGGGGCCGTGACCAAGTTTGCTCCATGTTGGCCACCTCGTTATCTAACTTCCGCTTGCGGCCGCCGGTCTTGTTTTGAGATGGCTCGTCAGCTTTCGCCTTTTGTTCTTTCTGTCGGGATTCCTTCTTCTCGTCGAGGGCCTCTGCGACCGCTTCAGCCGAGTCGGCGTATTTGTTCGCCATGTCGAAGAGAGCCCGGACAGAGGATGGTGGCTTCCGAGTGAATTTCACGATGAATGGGGCATCCTTTACTCCCTTGCGGAAGGCGGTGATGATGGCCTTGTCTCTGATCATTGGGATCTTGTTGCGCTTCTCGGAGAATCTTTTGATAAAATCGCGTAGAGACTCATTCTTCTTCTGGTGTAGTTGATATAAATCATGCTTAGAAGACGGCCTCGTATAGGTTCCCTGAAAGTTGGCGATGAACCGCTCCCTGAGTTCTCTCCAGGAACCGATCGACTGCCTCGGGAGCCCTGTCAGCCATCTCCTCACCGAGTCGGCTAGTGCCACTGGGAGGTAGTTAGCCATGGCTTTATGGTCGCCCCTGGCAGCTCGTATTGCCAGGGTGTATACGGTGAGCCAGGACTCGGGGTTGGTTTTGCCGTCATATTTCTCTATCCCCGTAGGCTTGAAGCCTGACGGCCAGTCGACGTCCTGTAGCTCGTAGGTGAAAGCTGGAACGCCTTCATCTTCGTGAGGGCTCCGGCTCCAATCATGGTGGTTAAACCGCTCGTGGTGGAGGCCGAAACGCTCGTTCTCGTCCTCCAGTCGGCGGTGCTCTTCCTCTTCACGTTGGCGGCGCTGGGCATTGATGTCGTATTGGAGGTCGCGTTGTAGGCGGACTCGGAGATCTTGGTTGGGCCAGCGATCGTACTGGTGACACTGCCGGTTGTCGTTGGTGATGTTTGCCGTGATTCCTCGTGTGGCCGACTTGAGCTGGCCGCCAGACGCCATGTTGATGTAGATGAGCCTGCTGCCGGAGAACCCGACCTGTTGGTCGGTATAATTGTGTCGCCCGATTGCTGTTGCTGCTGACAGGAGGCAGCTGTGATCATTGCCTTGATCTTGGCGATAGTCGGGGTGGCCTGGTGATTAGGCCCAAGCTGGAGCGTATCTAGAAGGGCTGCGGCGGCCACGACATTCTGTTGTGGCGTGACGAAGATGTCGTGGTCGCTGACTTTGGTCTGGAGGATTTGTTGCTGAGCGGCTCGCCCAGCCTTGCGTAGCCCATCGTTGCAGGCCTTGCGGTCAGCTTCCTCCTGTTGTCGTAGTCAGCGTGCCTCCTCCTACTGCTCCTCTTGTAGTCGGCGCACCTCCGGTGGTGGTGTTGAAGCCATGAAGATCTCGCGGGGCAAAAGAAAGCTTGCCAGACTGGAGTTCGAACTGGTGTTCGAACCGTTATCCGACTTGGAGTCGGAATCCGAGTAGTTTATCGGAGTAAGAACGACTCCGACCTCCCTAGATCCAATCTGAAACGGCGCTTGGCCGTGTCCAAACTGAATCGCAGGAGATCGGGTTTGCCACGTAAGATGTAGATCTGCGGCGTTGCCGAACCTGTGCGGGAGATTGACGATCTCTCCCCTTCTTGGCCCAACCCAGGCTGGCTCAAGGCCTAGCGCAAGTCGAACGTCAAAGGGAAGAGTTGTCCCAAAGTTCGGCGAAGTAGAAGATTGTTGCGTTGAGTTGATGATAGTTGGCGCAGCGTCTTGTGTGCTGATTGGCACGGAGTCGGCTGGTTCCTCGGCCGGTTGGATTGGATCTGGTTCGGCCAAGGTGAGATTGCCGATCTGGTCGGCGATGAAGTCGAGGCTTCCAAAGGTGATTGTATCTCCAAGGGAGAACTTGTCGCCGTCGACTCCGAAAGTGGCATCCATCGAGATTGTTGGTGTAGATCTCGCCGAAGCCCCTACCTGGCGCGCCAACTGTCGATGTTTTACACCGGTAATATAACTATAGGGCTACTCAGCAAGGGAAAACTCGGTGGACTGCAAAGGAACACAAGGTGATTTTATACTGGTTCAGGCCCTCGATGTGAGGTAATACCCTACGTCCAGTTGTGGTGGTATTCCTTTGAGGATGTGTGTCGATCAATGATCTTCTGCCCTCATGGGGTGCCTTGCCTCCCCTTATATACTGGGGGACAGGGGTACAAGATAGGAATCTTAGCCGGATACGGCCAAGGGATTTTCTTCTTAGAGATATACCTTACCTAGCTAAGACTGTATATTCCTTTCTGTACATGGCAAAATCTACCGGGTGCTATTATATCTCTAATTACAAGTCTTGGCCCATTCTCTATCCGAGTGGCCCATATGCTTGTGATTAGCGATGAAAACGGACGGAAAAACTCCATTTCTACTTCCGTTTCTATATTTTTTAGCGGAAACGGGATCGGGTTCGGAAAATGCGGGTTCGGAAACGGAATCGGGATATGCAGGTGCACGGAAACGAACCAATACGGCCGAAAATTCAACGGAAACGGTCGGAAGCCAGGAACTTAAGCCAGAATACCGCACATCTTTATACTCACAATCACAATCACACACATCTTTGGCAACAAAAAATAGGTAAAGCATGAATTCAGAGATTCAGACGCAAATGAAAATAGTTTAGAATTAACTGTCCACACACTAACACTAACACTGTGACACATGACACACTTAGTTCAGATCACAACTAACAAATTAAAATGAGCTGGCCTGGACGCTGGACGCCTGGACCTAGAGGGCGGGCGGCCGGCGGCCGGCCAGGAGCCCAGGACCTGGAGCTAGAGGGTGACGGCGGCTGCTTACTAGAGCTGGAGCCTGGAGGGCGGGGCTAGCCGAGCGGGGCCGGCGTCGGGGGCCGGCCTGGAGACTGGATCTGGAGGGCGGCCGGCCGGCCAGGAGGCCAGGACCTGGAGGGCGCGGCGGCGGCTTGGAGGCGGAGTGCCGGAGCCCTGCGTGGTTGCTTACTGGAGCTGGAGCCTGGAGGGCGGGGCCGGCCGGGCGGGGCCGGCGTCGGGGGCCGGCCTGGACGCTGGATTCTGGAGGGCGGCCGGCCAGGAGGCTAGGACCTGGAGGGCGCGGCGGCGGCTTGGAGGCGGAGCGCCGGAGCCCTGCGCGGCGGAGCGCCGGAGCCCTGCGCCGCTACACCCAAGCGACGGCCGACGGGACACGGGAGAGGGAGTCGAATGAGAGAGAGAGAGCGGCGTGGTGGAGGACTGGAGGCTGAGTCTAGGTTTTGTTTAGATGGGCTAGTGTTGGGCTTTTGGGACAAATACAAGTTTTGATGGGCCTGCCTGGATCCGGGTAAACTTCGGAAAAATACGGTAAAATTCCGACCAAATACGGAATTCCGAAAATACAGACGGAAAAATGCCATTTCTACTTCCGTTCGGATTCCGAGACCTTCCGTCCCGAGACCCGTCCCGTTTTCGGCTTTTTCCGACAATACGGAAACGGTCGGGTCAAATGTAGAAAAACGGGCGGGTCGGGGCAGGAAAAATTTCGTCTGTTTTCATCGCTACTTGTGATGAGGTACCTGGGGCCCATGGCCTCCACAGCTGGAAGCGCAGATCGGCAGGAACATCGAGGCGTATGTCGACGACATAGTCGTCAAGAGCAAGAAAGCAATCGACCACATCTCCGACCTGCAAGAAACATTCAACAACCTGTGCAAGGCAAAGGTCAAGCTGAACCCTGAGAAGTGTGTTTTTGGTGTTCGAGTTGGCAAGCTGCTGGGGTTCCTGGTGTCCAAAAGGGGCATCGAGGCGAACCCCGAAAAAATCAAAGCCATCCAACAAATGTAGCCGCCCAAGAACTCTTGCGAAGTACAAAGATTGACGGGACGCATTGCGGCCCTCAGTCGCTTTATGGCAAGGTCGGCAGAGAAGGCGCTGCCATTTTTGAAGACTCTTGGAGGAGCCAGCAAGTTCGAATGGACGGCCGAATGCTAGGCCACGTTCGAAGCTCTCAAGGCCTACATCCAGGAAGTACCAAAACTCACTAGCCCGAAGGCGGGGGCCGAGCTGCTGTTGTACCTAACGGCCTCACTGATGGCGGTGAGTGCGGCCTTAGTACACGAAGGCGAAGGTGGGCAGGCACCTGTATACTTCATCTCCGAAGCACTACAAGGAGCAAAGCTCAGATGCTCGGAGATCAAAAAACTGTCCTACACCCTCATCATGGCCTCCCAAAAACTTCAGTACTACTTTCAAGCACATAAGACCACGGTGCCGTCGCAGTATCTCATCGGAGAGGTTCTCCGAAACAAGGAGGCCACAGGTCGCTTGGGCAAGTGGGCTGCGGAGGGCCCCGTTCGACCTCCGTCACGTGGCCCGAACATCGATCAAGTGTCAGGTTCTTGCTGACTTCATCACTGAGTGAACTTCGCCTGCGGACAAGGCAGCCCCGCTGACGAACGAGGACTGTTTGTCAATGTTCTCCGATGGCTCCTGGTCGCACACTGAAGCAGGCATGGCCGCAATCCTCATTTCTCCCACAGGAACAATCATCTGCTACACGGCAAGGCTTTAGTTCCCCACCACCAACAACACCACGGAGTACGACGCCGTCCTCCTTGGGCTACACAAGGCAAAGGCGTTGGGGGCCCGGCGATTGGTAGTCAAGACAGACTCCAAGCTGGTCGCGGGCCACATCGACAAGACCCTCGAGCCCAAGGACGAAGGAATGGCGAAGTATCTGGAGGCCATAAGAGCCATGGAAAAGGCCTTCGCCGGCATCACAGTCCAGCATCTCCCTAGAGGGGAAAACGAAGAAGCGGACACGCTGGCGAAGGCGGCGGGCATTGGGGGCCTTTTCAGCTTGGGGTTTTCTTCAAAGTGATCTACACGCCAAGTGCAAAGCATGAAGAAGACTCGCTGCAAGTAATGGACATTGACCAGGGCGTATAAGACTGGCGAACACCTTTTGTACGATTCCTTTCTATGATGAAGGCGAATCAAAGCGGCTGCAAGCAAGAGTGCAAAAGTATAAGATCGTCGATGGGTAGCTGTACAAAAGCGAAATCCTGGAGCCGCTCCTTCGTTGCATCTCCGAAGCCAAGGGCGAAGAAATGATCAGGGAGGTGCACGAAGGTTGTTGCAGTGCGCATCAAGCACCATGGGCAGTGGCAGCCATGATACTTCGCCAGTGGTTGTGTTGGCCAACGATCTTGTGGCGGTGCGACGAACACATCAAGAAGTGCCCAAGATGCCAAAAGCAAGGCAAATCGTAGAACGCACCACAGTACAAGCTAAAGCCGCTTCCCCCAATATGGCCTTTCGCCAGGTGGGGACTGGATATCATAGTGCCATTCCCTGCGGCCCAAAACAGCTACAAGCTCACAATCACGGCAGTAGAATACTTCTCACGGTGGATTGAAGCAGAGCCACTAGCAAGTATAACCTCGGCAGCAGTCCAGCGATTCATATGGAAGAACATAATCTACCACTTTGGCGTCCCAAGGGAATACATCACCGACAATGGCAAGCAATTCGACTCGGTGAAATTCAAAAAAATATGCAAGGGGCTGAACATGTGGATCAACTTCACATCCGTCGCACACTCGCAGTCGAACGGGGCAGCCGAAAGAGAAAACGGTAAGATCCTAGAAGCCCTCAAGAAAAGGCTCGATGAAGCGCCGAAAGGAAGATGGCCCGATGAACTCACATCAGTGCTCTAGACGCTTCGCACCACTCCGATGCGACCAACAAAGTTTAGCCCATTCATGCTCATATATGGCGGAGGCCATGACCCCGAGAGAGCTCGGTGCAAACTCGCCCGGGTCACGATGTCTGGGGACGAGGCGGGGCGGGAGGCAGCCTTAGAGCTGCTCGAAGGAGTGAGAGTCAAAGCATTACAGAACATGGAGAAATACTCCGCTTCGACCACAACACAGTACAACAGGAAAGTGCGGCCGAAGGAGATCTTGTTAGGGCACATGGTGCTCAAAAAGAAAAACAATCCCCTGGCAATGGGAAAGCTTGAGTCGAAGTAGGAAGGACCATATCTAGTGGCTCACAAATCACGTGAAGGGGCTTACAAACTGGCGACCATGGAAGGCGAAGAGCTCGACCACACATGGAATGCTGCTTCGCTGAAGCGTTACTACATGTAAAAAAACTAGAGTAGGGTCATTATCCACAATGGAGGCCTGAACCAGTATAAAATTCCCTGTGTCTTTGCATTTGTCGCAAGTGACCCAAAAGGACAATGCCTGATCAGCGCTCTGTTGAACGGGGGAAGCGGAAAGATCGAAGCATCACTCGATCAAATGCTGAAATTGTGCAGCTTCATCCAAACGCACAGTGCGGAATATAACTTACCAGACAAGAGCCAAGTAATAATTTGGCGTCATCTGTCGAAGGTAGGGGACGGTGAGCGGCCGAAGCATCGCTTGGCCACAGAAAAATGCTACTAGCGCAAAACACGAAAAGCTAACCCACCCGACGAGCGCCAAGCAATAACATGGCGCTCTTTGCGAAGGTAGGGGACGGTGAGCGGCCGAAGCATCGCTCAGCCACAAAATTACAAGACGAACGCGTAATCCGAAGACAAAACAAATCGCGAAGCCCAACCTAACAGCGAGCATTTAGTAACAGCTAAAGCGTTGTCCGTTGAGGGTAGGGGACAAAGAGCGGCTGACGTGCTCTTTCGTCACTAATCCGTGATGCGGACGAAGTGATGAACTCACAAGATATCGAACAGGCGTCGGCTCCACGACAATCAAAGCCATGTGATGTTGAAAGCAACAGAAGTAAAAGAAAGCTAATCAAATAGATTTTATTCGAAAAAGAATGTCGAAGTACAAAGAATACACATCAAATTACAGTACAATGTTACAAGTCTATTCTGAAAAGGATGATGCCTCGCTATCGGACGAGCTGTAATCTACAGGGCTAACTAAACTCCCAGTAGGATTGAGGGTAGAAAATCTTGGCCAAAATATGTACTCGCCCGAGGCACCCTCGTCTCCCGAAGGAGTGTCGTCGCTTGTGAGGTCGATGATCGGGGAGTCACGAGCAGCTGCTCCGTGCTCCGCCGAATCGTCGCTTTCCAGGACGACGATCGAAACCTCGCGAACAGGGGAGCCAACAGGGATGAAGCCAACAGGGATCGAATCGTCGTTTTGAATTCTTTCTTGACGGGCTGACAGCTGAAAATTTCGCCAGAACTCCACCATATCACCACAGCGAAGTTAGTAGTCCTGGTCGAAGTCTGATACGTCGCACCCAGGGTTCTTCCGTAGCCACTTCGCCACAAAACGAAGGGCATAGCTTTGACCGTTTATAACCACAGCCGGGGCCTGGATACCTCATCTTCCCTGGCGGCCGAGACGCGACGAATTTGAAGTTCAACGCTGTCCGTAGGTAGTCGAAGCAAGGAAGGCACAGCTTTTGGTTAATAGACACCTAATGTACAAAAGATTTTTCCATTCATAAGAAAAGGTGAGGCCGAAGGCCTTACAAAAGCAAATTTACAAGGAGCCGGTCTTCGGCTGAAATAGCTATCCTAAGCTATTCAAAAGAAGAAAAAGACAAGTCGGGCGAAGGAGGCCGTCACACCTGCAGCGGCGCCTCAGCCTCTGGCACGTCTCCACCGCCTCCGGGCATCGTCTCGGCGGCCTCGTGTTCCCTCCGCTTCTCCAACTGGTCACGAAGGTGCTCGGCGGCTATCTCCTTGCCCTTCGGTACCCGCCAACCTTTTCGGAAAGATCGGTAGTGGGACCGGACCTCTCCCCGCCCTCCCGCACGCTATTGTCTTTGATGTCACGAGTGTAGATCACGGGGAGGTCCTCAAGGTGGTTCTAGCCACCGGCATGGAGGGCCAAAAGGATGCCGTAGCCCGCCGTACGGGCGCAGCAGTCGCCAAAGACGTTCGAAGCGTCGCCCACCGCCCCCCCGGCCACAACGCACCAGTCGGTGAACGCCTCGGTGAGGGATTCGTCTTCGGGCAGCGGTGGAGGAAAGGCGCCCATCCTTGTGAGCGCCACACGAAGCATACGGCTGGCCGAAGCCCGAGTACAGGCCTCGACCCCTTTCGCCTCGGCAAGCTCGGCGCGAAGTCGTTCCACTTCGACTTCGCGGTCGGCGAGATGGGCTCAGAGCTGGTCGGCCTCAGTCCTCAGGGCGGAGTTTAAGGCCTTGGCGTCCTTGAGCACCTTCTTGAGAATGCCCTGCTCCTGTGCCAGCCGCTCGGCCTTCAACGCCTCCTCTCATTGGCGGCTCTTGAGGCTATCCAAGCGGGCATGCGCCATACGCTCGTAACTCCCAGCGAAGGAAAGCGCCTAGAAAAACGCAAAGCTACAAGCTAAGCAAAGCAAAATTCAAGACCCAAAATACTGGCCAAAGAAAAAGGGCTTGGAGGAAACAAACCTTGGTCAGGAGACCGCGAAGAGACAGGCCCGCCTCATCAAGGTCGAACCGGTCATCGATAACCCCAAGGAGCTGAGGCCCCCGACGAAAGAGTAGAGCTCGTCGTGGATGATGAAGTCCACGACGATGAAGCTTGGCACCGGAAGGACGTTGTCGGACGCAGAGAGCATGACGGTTGACCCCCCGCTAGCCTCCATGGTGCCCTGTCTACTACTACTGGTGGGCTCGGACATGCCTCGGGTGAACACGTCCTTCGCCGTGTCCGTGTTGTCGTCGTCTACAATGACTTCCTCCTCGGTGGGCAGGGGGGACTCCACTCTTGCCCTTTTCGCCACCAGGCTTTGGTGCACTGGCGAAGTCGACTCGGAGTAGCTGAACACCGAGCCTAGCACCACTGGTGCGAACTGGAATTGGACCACCCTTCCAGCGCTCCCAGGGCGGGCGGGGGCGGCCAAAGACGCACGTCCCGCCAAAGACCCATGCTCGGGTGATGGCCCGGTTCCTGCTCGGCCGCTAACGGGCATCACGACGTCGGGGCTAGGGGTTTGGTCGACAGCCCCAAGGTCTGTGTCACCTGCATCGCCATCCTCATTATCGTCGTCCGCTGCCGACGGCTGACCCATCCTTGGGGCCATCCGTCATGGCCCTGCTGCGTCGCCCATGGCCTTCTTCCGCTTCTTCCCCGCCGCGTCCCCGCCATCATTGCCCTGAGGATGGACGGGGTTCTCGCGTGGGGGCACCTCCTGGTGAAGCCGTAGGCATACACGGTTCACCCTTCCCTCTTTAAGGAATTTCATGATCTCCTCGTACTCCTTCGGAGTCATATCCCCGACGAGGTGTTTCGCCAGCCTCTCTTCTTCGCCCAGGGAGATAACTGCAAATCGTGCAAAGTCGCCCGAATCAGAGCTGATCGGAGCGAAATTCAGTAGGTGAGCGGAAGATCGAAGCAGATCAAAAAGAACCTACCAAGACAATTATCGGGGACGGCGATGGCGGGGAGATTGTAGATCTGGTTGTAGCGGTCAATGGTGATGTTCCACGATCGTGCCAGCGGAGTGATGCCCATCATGAGGTACTATTCGATCAGGTCACGAACGCTGAGGCGGCTCGCAATCTCGTAGAGAAGCGAGCGGCGGGCCTCTAGCGTACCTAACGTAGACACCTTCGGGCGTCCGTCGAAGCGGGGAACGCTCAGTGACGTCCACAAGGCCTTGAACTCGCAGGAGCCGGTGGCGTAGGAGATCTTGTGGTAAAACCACCACCTCATCCACAACTTCTCCCACTTCGGCATCGAAGTGGGAATAGGCCACAGATCGGCTTGGTCCAACCGCGTGATGAAGTTTACGTAGCCGAACACACTCTTCTGCGGCCCAGCCGGCGTCGCCACCGTTTTGCTATCGAGGGCAGCCTGGTAAACGACGGCGAAGAGGTCCGCCATCGGGACGAACTCCTGGGTCTAAGCCATCCACTCGAAGACGGTGACGCAGACGAAGGCGCTTGGGCTAAGCTGCGGCAGCTCCAAGTTGAAGAGGGCCGGCTCCTCGGGGAGCAGCTTGCAGCAGGGAAACCGAAGCCTGGCATTGAAATAGGCAGTGAAGACCACCGTCTCATCGTCACCAGGCGTAGGAACGAAATCCTCACCGGGCGCTTGGGCGAAGCCTTCCGCAAGGATCCCCCTCTGGCAGGAGCCGTCGATGTCTAACTGGCAGACGAGCTAGGGGCTGAGGTAGACGGTGTTGTCATCGTCGATCGACTCTGGGTCTATGCCGCCGGCCTTCGCCGAAGTAGGTTTCTGAGGAGCCATGGGCGCCAGGTTGGGCGAAGAAGGCTTGGATCGAAGTCACAAGAAGTTTGAAGCGCGGAGAATGGCGAGCGCAGGTGAACAGTGGAGAGTGTTAACTTGGGCAAAAAGACAAAGTGGCGTCACGGGGAGGGGGGGCGGCCGTGTCTATATATAGACGAGGCCACCCAGCATCGACCAATCACGACGTGCCATGTGGCGCCTCGGGAGGTGAACTGCCGCGAGCGCAAAATCGGCCAATGGTGAGACGACATGCGGCACGAGATGAGAAGCCCACACGGCGCATCGAAAGGCGACCCGCCTTGTCGCCGCATCAGCCGGCACGTGGCGCCTAGGGAGACGAGCCGCCTTCTTGCCACCTCGATTGCCTCATGGCATCAAAAGGGGCAAACCGCCAAGAGGTTGCACAAACCATCGCGTGGTGACAAGTGTCATGGCCCGCGGATATTGCCCTCATCATCCCACACGGCCGAAGAGCCCCACTGAAGCGCAGCAAGTCGGAACCGAAGGTCTTGTGCTATACTCGGCCGAAGTAGGGATGACGAGCGGCTTGCATGGTGTGAGATGGTATCCATGAGCTCGGCCGAGTCGCAACTCACCCTTGCACGTGAGGGGCTTGTTGGAGGCAGGCCGCAACCCCTTCGGACCATCCCCCTTTCAGAAGGCTCAAGACCAAAGCCACCTAATGAAGCCCCTTCGGCGGCCCAAGACTGAAGGCATGAAGGCGAAGGGCCTAGCTCGAAGGCGAAGGTCGCAGTATGCTCAGCGAAGTCGAAGAACTTTAGGGTGGAGTGCTGGGGCCACGGGCGAAGGCCCTAGGAAGGCCGAAGAGGCGGCCCCGCCGGCAGAACCTTGTGGTGGCTGTCCCGACTAAGAAGAGATGGCCAAAAAGGCCGAAGGGCCCAGCCTAGATAAGGGCCTCATCGGCCCACGTGACGGCCCAATAGCCCATCAAGGAGCCTGTAGTCAAGAAAAGATGAAACTACCCTTGTAGCTATCCCTATCAAGGGGCTATGATATAATACCACCTGTAAATGAAACCCTAGAGCCTGTTGTACTCCTAGGCCTATAAATATGTACCTAGGCCACTATAATGGCCAGGTTTTTGAGATCAATACAAAGGATTTACTACTATAGTCCACTCTCAATTCTCACGGTTGTTCTTCGACAACACCTTGTAAGACTATGCCATTGGCACGCTCAATCTGCCCATTGCTTAGTGGGTGTACCACAGAAGCATAACAGATCTTGATGCCGAAGTCGTCACAGAAATCTTGGAAAACGCCACTGGTAAACTGAGTGCCGTTGTTCGTTATGATGCGGTTGGGAACTCCAAATCTGTATAAAATATTCATGATGAAGTATTTTGCCCTTGCCACTATTATGGTTGCAACAGGTTTTGCCTCGATCCACTTTGTGAATTTGTCCATTGCGAAGAACAAGTGTGTGAACCCTCATGGCGCTTTTTTGAACGGCCCAACCATGTCAAGCCCCCAAACTGCAAAGGGCCAAGAGATTGAATTGTTGTAGTTCTTGAGCTGGAAGATGTGTTTGCCGAGTGAAAAACTGGCATCCCTCGCATGTCCGAACTATGTCTTTAGCGTCTTTAACCGTAGTCGGCCAGAAGAAACCTTGTCTGTAAGCCTTTCTGACTAATGTCCTTGATGCAGTGTGGTTGCCATAGATTCCCAAGTGGATGGACTGCAGTATCTACTTTCCCTCATCGGGAGTGACGCTGCGCATGGAGGCTACGCATGGGGACTCCGGATACACTTCTTCGATAAAGGTCTTCACCGATTACGAGGAAACTTTTGCTTCGACGTTTGATCCGCTCGGCTTCGTAGCGATCTGTTCACACCGAAAATCACTAGCAGCGTCGAGAACGAGCTAAGGATTTGGTTCGGTGCACTAGACATGCGAAGGCCTGGGAGATCTGCTTAGCTCCAGTGCAGGTCCTAAATTTGAGGTTCGTGGGCGTGCCAGTCAATTTGACCCAGCAATTGACAAGGAGATAGAAAAAAGTTAGATCATTGATCCAATCGGCCAACAAGCCAATACAGACTCCTTCCAGCCGATTGCCGGTGGCACTTGTACATCAGCTAGAGAACCGATAATATAAAAAGATAGAAAACCAGCCGACTTCCCTCGAGCCAACTGCCTGACTACCGACAGCACTTGTGTATCGGCTAGGAAACCGATAACGATATAAATAAATAAATCAGTCGACTACCAATAGAACATGTGCATCGGCTGGAAAGCCGATAATAGTGTAGATAATCAAAATAATAATCAAGACAATGCAGTCGGCTTTATCTAGGAAGAGATAACTTATCGGCTATACATCCCAATAAGATGCTTGCATAAAATCTATCAACCTAGCAGGAATAACTTATCATTAGTAGTTTAGTAGGTTGGACCTAACCGATGCAGCACAAACTGATGATAAATTACACCCAGTAAGCTGATAAATCTACGCACGCGTGATGTGATATATCCACTCGGCCTAAGAGATCAAACTTAACTGATGCAGCCGTAGACAGAATAGATACACCGTGGTAAGCCGACTACGGTAGATCAGCTAGAATATCGGACCTAACCAAGGAAGTCCTAGCCGATAAGGTAGTTGGGGTAACGAGACTTACCCTCTCGCAGGAGTTCGGATCTAACCGATGCAGCCCGGCTCGAGAAGCAAGAACCCGTCGAAAAGGGTGGCGATGCGCCGAATTTGTATTGATCTAAGAGATAGTTTACATGGTCCCCGGGCATACGTATTTATACCCTGAGTTGATACAGTCCTGATCGGATACGAAACAGGAGTTTCCTAACTATAAAAGGAAAATTAACAAGCCTTGATCGGACACGAGATTAGGTTTTCCTAAAAATTATTAAAGCTACCTAATTTATAGATAAAATAGTTAACTGCCATGCTGTGGCCTTCACGATTCCTTCCTGAATTCAGCTTCTTCTGGATTAGCTTCCATCGGCTAATATAGCCTCTTTCCTTAACCGAACATGATAACGAACCGTACCAAATTTTGGTGTTAACACGATCTTCTGGGAGCTCGTCTTCCAGGAGAAACCTGATAATTGGAGTCCACCAATCTTGAGAGATGGTTAGTACTTTGTTTGTTGCCAGGGTAGGTTTGACCCCCGACTGCTCGAGTACTGGTTTTTTCTTGACTGACGGTTCCAATAGTTGCTTGACAAAGATTTCAGTCGGGACCGCTTCTCGTTTGGATTCCATGTTGGCTAACTATCTGCAGCTTTGTTATATTGGCGCAGTACATGTGTAATCTCTAGCCTGTCGAACTTGTTTTCCAGCTTTCGTACTTCCTGACAATATGCCACCATGTTGTCATCCAGACACATCCAGTTTTTCATGACCTGGTTGACCACGAGTTTAGAATCCCCGCATACTACCAGTCAGCGGATGCCAAGTGATATTGCGATGCAGAGCCCGTGGATGAGTGCTTCAAACTCGGTGACGTTGTGGGATGCTGGAAAGTGGATCTGGAGGACGTATTTCAACTTTTCCCCAATGGGTGACGTCAGAACAACGCCAGCCCCTGATCAACCGATCTGTAGAGAACCATCTAAGTACATCATCCAGTATTGTAACTTGTCTGTTGGTGTAGCCATCTGAACCTCCGTCCACTCGGCTATGAAGTTGGCTAGTGCCTGTGACTTGATTGTTGTTCGAGGTTGGAAGATAATGTCAAACGCCATCAGCTCAAGCGCCCATTTAGCGATTCTGCCGGTGGCCTCGTGGTTGTGTAGGACATCCCCGAGTGGATACGATGTGACAATTATGACTTGATGCAATTGGAAATAGTGCACCAACTTCCGGACAGTTATGAGTAAAACATAGAGCAGCTTCTGAACTTGGGGATATCTTATCTTGGAATTGGCTAGGACTTCACTGACGAAGTAAACTAGCCTCTGTACTTTTTGTACATGCCCAGGCTCTGTCCGCTCTACGACCAACACCGTGCTGACTACCTGAGTAGTTGCTACCAAGTATAATATAAGTGGTTCCTGGGGTATAGGTGATGCCAATACCAGTGGTGATGTAAGAAACTTCTTGAAGTCTTCGAAGGCTTGTTGGGCTTCGGGTGTCCATTGAAAGCTGTTGACTTTCTTGAGTAATTTAAAAAAGGACATGCCCCGTTCGCCGAGTCCTGAAACAAATCAGCTGAGTGCCACCATGCAGCCAGTCAGCTTCTGCATGTCCTTCTGGCTAGTCGGGGGTGCCATGTTCATGATAGCGTTGACTTTCTCTAGATTAGCCTCGATGCCTCGGTGTGATATAATGAAGCCGAGTAATTTTTCCGAAGGTACTCCAAAGACATACTTTTTCGGGTTCAACTTCAACTTGAATCTCCGAAGGCTTTGGAAAGTTTCTCTAAGTCGGTAATGAGTTCTTCCTTGACTTTGGTCTTGATTACCACGTCATCAACATACGCCTCCACATTGCGCCCAAGTTGAGTGTGAAGACACCGCTGGATAGCACGTTGATACGTTGCACCAGCGTTTTTCAACCCGAACAACATAGTGACATAGCAGTATGCTCCAAATGGCGTGATGAAATAAGTCTTTAGGCAGTCCTCCTCCTTCAGACGGATCTAATGATATCCCTAGTAACAGTCGAGAAAACTGAGTAACTCGCACCCCGCGGTGGAGTCGACCACCTGATCTATCCTGGGTAGACCAAATGGATTCTTGGGGCACGCTTTGTTCAAGTCGGTGTAGTCGACGCACATGCGCCACTTACCGTTCTTCTTCTAGACCAGAACTAGGTTTGCCAGCCAATCCGGGTGATAGACCTCTTTGATGAACTCGGTTGCAAGGAGTTTGGTAATCTCCTCCCGAATAGCATCTTTGCGGTCCTGTGCGAAGCGCCACAGCCATTGTTTGACTGGTTTGGTGTTCGGCTTGACGTTGAGGGAATGCTCGATCACCTCCCTTGGTACACCAGACATGTCGAAAGGTTTCCAAGCAAAAATATCCCTGTTCACCTAGAGGAAGGTGACGAGCGCGTCTTCCTATTTTGGGTCGAGTCCGGTCCCAACGAGTGCAATTTTGGAGGGGTCGAAAGGGTCCAGGGGGATCTTCTTTGTTTTTAAATCCATTGAAATTCTTGACTTAGCTGCTTTTTTGCCAGAACTTGGTCGTCCTTGTTTGCAGTCGTGGTGGCTAATCGGATGTTGCTCCGCCCGACTGCCGGTTCTTGAGATTGGGCCAGCTCACAGCTCTCCTGATCGTAGGTGAAGGCTTGCTTGACATCGTTGCACAGGGAAAGTACTCCTGCTGGTCCTGGCATCTTGAGAACCATGTATGTGTAATGAGGCACTGCCATGAACTTGGCTAGTGCTGGCCGTCCAAGTATGGTGTGATACGCGGTCTCGAAGTTGCAACCTCAAAACAGATATTATTGGTGCGGAAATTCTCTCGCGTGCCAAAGGTGACTGGCAGAGTTATCTGTCCGAGTGGAGTGGAAGAGATGCCAGGGATTACCCCGTGGAAGGGCGCTGTACTCGGCCGCAGGTCGGATCGAGGAATCTTCATCTCGTCGAGCGTCTTGGCGAGCAATATGTTGAGAGCGCTTCCTCCATCGATAAGAACCTTCTTCAGCTTGATACTTCTAATGACCGGATCCAGAACGAGTGGGTGACGGCCTGGGTACGTGACTCGGTCGGGGTGGTCTGTGCGGTCAAATGTGATTGCCGCCTTTGACCATCGCAGATATTGGGGGGCGTCTGCTAAGATCGAGTTGACTTCTCTGGCTGTTAGCTTCTGTTTTCTCTTGAACTCGTAGGCAGACGGCCCTCCAAAGATGTGGTTGAGCTCAGCCTAGGGATCTTGGTAGTTGCCGGCTGTGCCTGAGTCTGGCTTGTCTTTGTCTTTGTTGTTGCTAGATGTTGAGATCTGCTCAGAAGCAAATTTCTTGAACATGAAGCAATCCTTAGCCGTGTGTTCCCCTTAGGGTGGAAAGGGCATGGCCCATTCATGACTTTTTGGTAGTCATCCGTTCTTGAGGATCACGGTCGACTGCGCTCCACAGCTTCTACGACGTTGTTCGACTTGCGCTTGTGGTTGCCGGACTTGGTCTGTGTGGTGTCATCGGTGTCTTTCTTGTCCTTCTATCGGGGCTCCTTGTTGTCCAAGGCCTCAGCGACCGCATCAGCCAAATCAGCGTATTTGTTGGCCATCACATCATAGAAGAAGACAATGAACACAACACATTCTACAACATGTTATCAGCGGCTCTACCGGCTGGGTTGATGTCTAATCCTCTCGCGCCAATCAAACTACGATAATAAAATTGGTTGTTTATCAATTTGTAGATTGATTTTAGACTGGTGGATGCTTATTCTTTGGTTTTTTTAGATGCATGTTTTTGTAGTAGATCTGTTATTAGCAATATATTTATTTCCTACTTTTACTCTACAATTGTATCTGTTGATAACCTAAGAAAACCAGAGTAAAACCGTGTGCAATAAATTGTAATTGATCGGTTTTTCCTGTTCTGGAAGCAAACCCAGTTCCGCTGGGCCGAACTGGTCGTCTTCCTCGCGTTCCCCCCGCATCTCTATGTTCTCTCTCTCTCTCCGATAGATGCCACACCGGGAGCTGCCGCCGCCATCGTGGAATCGCCCGCACTGCTGGGTTGATCTACGCGCGTGGCTGCTGCTCGCCATCGCTGCTGGAAGTGCCATCGGCCCTTGCCGCTGGTGCCTCTACGGGAGACCACTATCATCGGAGGAAGCCCCAAACCCACATTGTCACCGCCGCTGGTTTTTCGATGCCGAGGCAGGGTAGCCGCCGCCGTTGAACTCTCACCGACGCCGCCATTGAGCCATGGTGGGAGGACGATGGGACAACCGGCCGCCGCTAGAGGATCGAGACTCCGCCGGGACGCTGTGGCCAGAATACTTCCATGACGCCACCGCCGCAAGACCTGATACTAAGGACGGGTAGCCGCCGTCGTCAATTTCTTACCGACGTGCCTTCGAGCCGTGGTGGGAGGTCGATGGGACGAACAGCCGCTGACCTTGGATTGGAATCCGTCGGGATGCCGTGGTTGGATGCGAATCGGTCGCCGTCGCTAGAGCTTCGGTTGTCGACGTTCAGCTCTGCCTCGCCACCGTCTTGAGGATGTGTGCGTCATGGCAGAGCTTCGCTGCACAACGCCGAGCCACCGCCGCACCGATTATCGCATGGAAGCGCCGCTGTCTTACCACCGGGCAATCGATGGGTCGCCAGCCAGCCTTCTCTCTGTGCACCGCCTCTATCTCCACTGCCACCGATAGTTGGTGTCCTCCATCGCCGCTGTCGTGCCCATCCGGCCGGTGCGCTGGGGGGTGGGCGTCGCCGCGGGTGCCAGTGGGGATAGGGGAAACCCTATTTCCCCCTTTTCCCTCTCTCGGTCATTTAGGCAGGTCGGCTGGGCCAGCCTGGCACCGTCCGACCGCTTTGGGCCAACAGCACCGACTGGCCTGCACACAAATTAATAAAAATCCGAAACCATGGATAAGCCTTGAATTCGAAATTCGACTCATTTGGCATTTGGACCACGTTCTGTGCGCGCGGCCCAATAAGATCATGGCCCGACGATATTTTTGGCCCGATTAAATTTGGTTTTATTTATAATTGCATTTAAGTCCCTGGAAAGGTTGATTTTTACGCCGACAGTTCACTGTTCATGTAATATTTATAGTTTGAACCCTTAATTTACCAGAAATTACATCAATTTGTGTTTAGTGGCTGTAAACTTGTTGTGTAGACATTTCTTTAGTTGGTTTCTTGCATGTGAGTCTCAGGACTCGTTAATAACCATGTGATGGTGTTTTTAAGAATTTATTTTCTTTTAAATTTGATGCAACTCCAACTATATAATCTAGATATGATTCTAGGTTAATATGCTTCCATAAAAATGTGTAGTCACCTAGTCTAGTGACCCCTTCCTTGGAAGCATTATTTGGGTTTATTTTTTCTTGCATGTGTGATATTTTTCTATGGGCATAAAATTATTAATTTAATGCCATAAGGCCAATAAAAATCACAGAAAATCAATAAATGCAAGATAAATTCTGAGAAAATACCAGTAATTACATACGACTACGATACATTGTTCTATGACTTTCTTTTCATGCAAGTTAACCCGGCGTTGATTTTTTGCATGACAACAGGCCATATCTGACGCAGACTTCAACAAGAGAGAGTTCCCCATTCTCCCCGTTAATGGGGCGAACTACCAGACTTGGGCCATGGACTGTGAAATCCACCTTTCCACAATGGAGCTATCTGAGGCCATCCGTCGGCAAAGGGCTGGTGTAGCTCTGCTTCTAGTAGCGAAGCGGGCAAGGGCACTTGTGTTCATCAGGAGGCACATTCATGAGGATCTCAAGCCTGAATACCTTGAGCTATGTGAACCTCTCACGTTGTGGGAGGCCCTAAGGGACTGCTACACCGCGGAGAAAACTGCCATTCTCCTGAAGGCTAGAGCAGACTAGGCTCAACTTTGATTCTGTGATTTCAAGACCGTGAAGAGCTACAATAGTGCCGTGCACCGCATTGTCAGTCGTCTTCGCTTTTGTAACCAGGTGGTGACAGACGCGGATATGATTGAGAAGATTCTTGACACTTTTCACCCCAAAAACTCGATGATGCAAGAGCAGTACCGCGAGGCTAAGTACGTCAAATACTCAAAGCTTATCCAGTCGTTGTTGAACGCTGAAATCCACAACAAACATCTGATGGCCAACTACAACGCTCGTCCTGTTGGTTCGCAGTCTATTCTAGAGGCTCATGTTGTCCATCAGAAGGGTCAGAGTTCTGGACATGATTCTTCCAAGGGGAAGGGACCCAGGAATTGCACACTGCCAAATGGGGCGAGGTTCAAGAAGGCCGCCAGCCGGGGCAAGAAACCCTGTAGCCGCAAGGGGTGCAAGGCCAATGCTGGTGCTTCTAGAGGATCTCAACAGGGTAGTGAGGGTTGTTTCAAATGCGGCTCAACGAAGCATTGGGCGCACAACTGCACTACAGAACCTCATCTCGTTGAGATGTACCAGGACTGGAAGAAGAGGTAGGGCCAAGAATCTCACTTTATCCAGGTGCCAATGACCGGTGAGAAGCCTACTCCTAAGGAACCTATTGCAGTTCATAAGGAGTCTACTACTACCGCTGCTGCTGATGGTGCTGCCATGGATGTTGATTCCAAGGCTGCTGCAGATGCTGATGCCGGCCTTGGGGATGACTATGGAGACCTCGAGGACTTCAACATGGAGGACAACAACCTCTTGGGTGATGACCAGGAGGACATACATGGGGAGATGCTATAGTTTCCAAGTTATCTGTCATGAGTCTTAAGTCTAGGTTATCATTTTGGTCAATGTAATCTTTTCTTTTTAGAAGAACAATGAGTCGTTTATGTAATAAAGATGCTATGCATCCTGTTCAGTGGGTTTAGGATGGTCCTTTACACTAATAAAGTTTTCCTGTTGAGCTATATTGGCCTTATCTTGTTCTATGTTCTTGCTTTTCACCTCATTGATAATGAACTGAATCAATATAATCTCTCATATAGAACAAGCATAGTACGATTCAATGGAGCCCGAGACATGCTTGGTTGACAGCGAGGCAACACACTTGATACTACGGGAGACTAAGTACTTCACGACATTACGTAAGCGGGATGAGAGCATCCTCACCATTGCTGGGAGTAATGGTCGCATAGTTGGCTCAGGGCGAGCCACTGTCGTCCTCCCTAGGGGTACAAGGATCTTCATTGAAGAAATGTTCCTATACCCAAGTGTTGAATGCACGCTCCTTACTTTTAAGGATATTTGACGTTGCGGCTACCACCTCACCACAACATGTGAAGGAGATGAATTTCTCTTCATGACATTGTCTAAGGACGATGAGGCCACAGTGGTTGAGAAGATGCCAGGGAGCTTCGATGGACTGTACTATACTAAAATAAAACCCCAAACGAATATGTTGTGATGCAGACAATCTATAGGAACCTAGAGTCTTTTAAGATCTGGTATGAGAGATTAGGTCATCCTGGATTGACTATGATGCGAA
The DNA here is from genome assembly GCA_003991445.1 of Oryza meyeriana var. granulata. Classification (NCBI taxonomy): domain Eukaryota; kingdom Viridiplantae; phylum Streptophyta; class Magnoliopsida; order Poales; family Poaceae; genus Oryza; species Oryza meyeriana. The sequence goes on from RYFJ01000325.1 coordinate 84,142, forward strand.
AAATAGTCACTAGCTCGCTAGGTCATGGCATAAACACTAAAAACTTCCCCAAGGAGTTTGTGTGTCCTGCTTGTGCAATGGGAAAACTGATCATTCGACTATCCTTTGAGAAGTTGAGGGTTGAACCCCTACGGTTCTTGGAGAGAATCCAAGGGGATATCTATGGACCCATATACCTTTGGTCTGGGCTATTCAGATATTTCATGGTGTTGATTGACGTCTCTACAAGGTGGAGCCACGTATACTTGCTGTCTACGAGGAACCACGCTTTTGCCAGATTTATCACGCAGATCATCCGTTTGCATGTGGAGTTCCCCGAGAACCGCATCAAAATGATTCGGATGGATAATGCGACATCAAAGACATTCAATGACTATTATATGGCCTTAGGCATTAATGTAGAGCATTCTATTCCTCATGTTCACACTCAAAATAGCCTTGCTGAGTCGTTGATAAAAAGAATCAAGTTAATTACTAGACCATTGCTACAGGGTAGCAATTTGCCCACTACATGTTGGGGCCATGCAGTATTGCATGCTACAAAGCTAATCCAGTATAGACCGTCTGCATATCACTCTGCTTCACCACATCAACTGGCGCGTGGTCAAGAACTGGTGGTTTCCCATCTGCGTAAGTTCGGCTGTGCTGTGCATGTCCCGATCTCACCATCCCAACGTACGACTATGGGACCACACCGTAAGGTGGGGATCTATGTGGGTTATGAGTCTCCGTCCATAATCTACTACTTGGAGCCTAAAACTGGGGATCTGTTTACGGCTCGGTACACTGATTGTATCTTCGATGAAGAGCATTTTCTAGCATTAGGTGGAGGAAACTATCTCGACTCTAAGGAATGCCGTGAAATAGAATGGAACTCGAGCAGTATCCATACTCTTGACCCGCGTTCGCCAGACATTGAACCGGAAGTTCAACGTATCATACACCTTCAAAACTTAGGTAATGACTTGCCATACGCTTTCACTGATCTAAGAGGAGTGTCGAAGTCACATATCCCTGCGGCAAATGCACCGGAGAGAGTGGAGATACCCATGGAGGGAGACTCTACTCCAGCCCCTAAGCCTAGGAAGTGAGGGAGAAACCCGGATGGTTCGACTCAGGCTAAGCGGAGACGTCCGCAAGAGCTGAATACGGAGCCACCTGCATCACACTCCCATTCAGTAGTCTCTAAGGAGACCCGTCCAAGGGACGGACATCAGAAGGGTAGAGGCCCTAATGGACTAGAGCGCGCACCTAGTCCTACTGGTGAATCGAAACCCTCGCCTATTTTGGGAAACCAGGATGAGGAAATAAATAAGGAAATTGCCACAAACTATGCTGTTTCAGGAGAATTGTATGACCGAAAGACTACACATGTCGATATAAATTTCGTTTCTAAAATCGCTAACATGATAGATCATGATCATGAACCTAAGTTCATGGCAGAGTGCCGTAAGTGATCGGATTGGATCAAATGGACAGAAGCGATAGAGACGGAATTACGCTCGCTTGCTAATAGGCGCGTCTTTGGGCCGGTAAGCCTGACGCCCCCCACTATGCGCCCTATTGGATACAAGTGGGTTTTCGTCCGGAAGCGATATGAAAACAATGAAGTGATGAGATACAAAGTGAGGATTGTAGCACAAGGGTTCACGTAGAGACCCGGCATCTATTATGATAAAACCTATTCTCCTGTAATGAGTGGCATAACGTTCCGATACTTGATGTCTATGGTAACTGGCATGAAATTGAAAATACAGTTGATGGATGCGGTGACCGCATATCTGTACGGATCATTGGATTCAGAGATTTACATGCGTGTCCCTAACGAGTTGAAGGTCCCGGACAAAGCAAATCGCAACATGTACAGTGTGAAATTGGAGATCGTTGTATGGGTTAAAACAGTCTGGTTGTATGTGGTACAACCGGCTGAGTGACTTCCTTTTGGGAAAAGGATACGTCAATAGTGAGGACTGTCTCTGCGTGTTTATCAGAAAGTTCCAGAAGGGTTTCTGTTTCATCTCAGTTTATGTCGATGATTTGAACATCATTGGCCACGCAGAGGACATTGAGGAGGCGGCTGCCTATCTCAAGACGGAGTTTGAGATGAAAGACTTGGGTCAGACCAAGTTTTGCTTGCGCCTACAGGTCGAGCGTCTCCCTAACAGTATCTTAGTGTACCAGTCGACCTATACTAGAAAAGTCCTTAAGAGATTTAACATGTCAAAGACTCATCTTTTGAAGACACCTATAGTTGTGAGATCCCTTGATCGGGATAAAGACCCATTCCGTCCTAGGAGTGAGACTGAGGAAGTGTTGGAACTGAAAATCCCATACTTAAGCGCTATAAGAGCACTGATATACCTTGCGAACTGCACCAGGCCTGATATTGCGTTGGCGATAAATCTGCTAGCAAGATATAGTGCGTCTCCTACTAGGAGACATTGGGTTGGCGTTAAGACAGTACTCAGATACCTCCAGGTTACGTAAGATCTCGACCTCTTCTTTCTAAGTCAACGAGATTTAACCATGGTGGGCTATGTAGATGCAGGATATCTGTCTGATCCCCATAATGTCCGTTCTCAAACTGGTTTTGTGTTTCTTTGTGGTGATACGGCCATTTGTAGCGGTCTAATAAACAGATTTTGGTAGCGACGTCTACAAACCACTCAGAGATTATTGCACTATATGAAGCCGCACGAGAGTGTGCATGGCTTAGAAGGATGACTCACCACATTGAGCGATCATGTGGTTTGAGTATCCCCGATATCCCCACCATTATTTATGAGGATAATGCAGCATGTGTCCCACAGATGTTGCTAGGCTATATCAAGAACAATATGACGAAGCATATTGCTCCAAAATTCTTCTATCCTTATGAGCTTCAGAAGCAAGGGGAAGTGAAGATCCTGCAGTCCAAGTCGTGTGACAACTTAGCAGATTTGTTCACTAAGTCTATCATAGCTTGTATTTTCTGAAAGTTTGTTCGTGAAATTGGGATGAGAAGACTTAGAGACTTGCAGGGTTTAGGGGGAGTGTAACCCCTGAACACAATCTAGTCAATGGATCGGCGGGTCCACAATGTTGTACTCTTTTTCCCTTAGTTGAGTGGAGCTTGTGATCCTCACAAAGGTTTTTAACGAGGCAACGGTGTATGACGCATGGCGGTAACTATGTACTCTTTCTCCTAGCCTTTTTTTCCACTGGGTTTTGGTAGGAGTTTTGACGAGGCATGAGTTTGTCGTGGATAGGTCCAAGGAGAGTATTACGAATCCTTATCTCTTTAGGAGATAAAATTCTTTCTTGTGGACCAATCCGAATTAGTTAGAGATAAATTTATGATTCTTATCTCTACCGTCCTCTACTTATAAATAGAGGGGTAAGAGTACTTTCATTATACACATTGATCATTGATTAATAAAGAGAGAACAACATCTCTATATCTATGTCTCCTGTGTTCATTGTCTTTTTCTATGGTGTGATTGTACGGGAAGGGATATAGTCTTCTACGTCTTCTCGACGCCTCATCTGCTGCGGGAGGGAAGGGAGCGGATCTGGGCAATTCGTCTACGTAGCCGTTCTACAATATTGATGACCAACTCTTAATCTGAACTATCAGTTTCATTAGGACTATAATTAACACTAAGGTGTATAGTTGTAACTGCTGTTGTGTGCATGCCCACTCGGTGCTGTTATGACATCACTTTGTTAAATCACACTTGGTACTAAATATGTTGACATGTCGTGTCTAGCGTGTGCAATAACTGATAGTATGTGGTAATCACTTTTTTCAGTACTTAATCATGAGAAACTAGCATATGTAATGTTGCTTTAATTGGTATAGAATATTGTTATGTTTCAAAAATCTTGCATATTTTTTCTCCCTCATTGCTCCCACTTTAACAAATCATCGAATTTTCTCTGGTGTAGCTGCCTTAAAAGGTTGGATATGGTTTTTTTTAGTGTGCCCTCTAACAAAAATCAAAAATTTCTTTGTATTTCTGGTGTGCCTTCAACGGTTGGATACAACACTTTATACGCTACCATGTGCCTTCAACGGGGCAGCCTCCGTCCACTCCGGCGAACACTGCGCGTGGCGGCGGCACCGCCTCCAATGCACTGGTAAGATGAACCACAACCCTGTACTGTGCTTGTTCTTCCAACATGAACAGTTTGTGTTGCGCTATGCGTGCCCTTGGATTTGTTGGGATTTGGGATGCAACCTCGATTTCGTGCACAAGTGCAGTGATAACCCCAACAAATTTGAGTAGTGAAGAGATTGAAATGCCACTTGAATTAGATATAACAGAACACAATAGATTAATTAGACCGCAAGTACATCGATTGATAGCTCAGCATCACCTGCATGGCGACCATACTTTAGGAAAACCTCAGTGCGGGGAAGAACACTGCATAAAGTAACTGCAAATAGTAGGAAATTACTGGAAGATCTCTTCGTATATTATGTTTTTCACCATTCCTTCGTCCGGGCATTCTTCGTCAGCGATCAGGATCTTCAGGCCATCTCTGCTTATGAGACTAGAGACTGCCACATAGAGCTGCCCAATGCCCATGTGTGAAAACTTGCCTAGGCAGATAGAGGCTGACCTTGTTTAGAGATTGCTCCTGACTCTTATTGATTGTCATGGCAAAACACATTGAGAGAGGAAATTGCTTTCTGTTTAGCACGAATGGCCATTTTGGTTCGGTTGGTGACATGACGATTTGTGGGATACATACCATATCGCCAATGTGTGTTTCAGTTATAATCTGTGCCTCAATAACCTTATCCCCAAGTCGTGTAATTGTCATTCTAGTACCGTTGCATAGCCCTGCACTTTGGTTGAAGTTATGAAGAAGCATCACTGGCAGACCAACTTTGAGCTTAAGTTTGTGGTTTGGGATCCCGTGGTGCTCTAAGCTGTTTAGGAACTCTGTAGGATACAGCATTTCCATCTCATTGCTGTAAGACATTGATTTGCTCACACTGTCATGGCTAAGGTAAGTTACGTTGTCATCTTGGATTTGGTCCATAATATACTCATTAAGCTCATTGGCATTCTCATTCACTGGACACAATATTGCTCTTTCTTCTATATACTTCTGCTTGCGGCAATTGTCTTGTAGATCAGGATAGATACTCTCAACGATTTGAGCTTTCGGGTCATCTCCTTTTTGTAGTAGCAGGTCACTAGGCTGATCGGAATATTGAATGTTGAGTGTGATGTTCTACCTCCTTGAAGCAGAAGTGCTGGACTTGTATGATCTAATGTTCTCTTGGTAGTTTGTCGATTTTTCCTCCATCTCTTGTCAATAAACTCATAAGGTAAGGTGGCGGTTCTTTTAATGGTGGCAAGGTAACCTTGCCTTGCTTGCATGTAGTGATCTTTCTGCATGCCACATAAGAGCATGGCAGTGTTGGCACATGCATGTTGGCCCCCCAAAGTCCCATATCTTACTAGCACTCGAAATGCTACCTTTCCTGATTTCATTTTTGTTGGTTCTAGTGCCTTTTCCGTTCTTGAGTGTGTTCTGTTCTTTCCTCTTTATTCTTGCTGTTCTTGCTAATTCTTTTGATCGTCTTGCTTCCATCAGTTGGCTGCATATTATTATTGCCCTGTCTATAACTGATGATTCCTTGAGTTGCATTAGTTGAATATTGGAGTCTGTTGGTTTCACTCCGTTCTTGATGTTTTTTGTAAATTCCGTTGAGTCCTTGGCAATGTTGCCACATGCATTCTGGCCGAACCAAGTTCCAGCCAACGCTATTTTTCAAGTCCATATCGCTGATTGAAATTGGGTCAGCTCTTCCCCTTTTTTTTCATTTATATCAGTTCTTGCACGCTCATCCCCTGCTTGAGTTGAATGTGTTCTTTCTTCTCCATCCGTGCTGTTGTTGCTAATTCTTTCGAACACCTTGCTTTCATTGTTTGGTTGTACTTCCTCTTCTCCCCCTGACTTTCTTGTTTCTTCTAATATATTACTTCAATACCGATCCTTCATTTTATTGATTTTCCTGCCCTTTCTACTCCTCTTGAGTATGCTTTTCTCTTAAAGCTTACGACCACTCAATTCTCGTTACTGGCATTAATTGCTTAGATCCTAATGGATCATGGCTTCCCTGCACACAAGTGAAATATCCTTGGATTGACTGACACAAAATAATGTGCTAAATATCTACAAGCATGATGTATCGTTTGGGCCCAAAATGACACGGACTTTTGATGAGGTAAGGTACATCACAAATTGAGTCAATCAACAATGCAATTCTTAAAATGGATATTAGATTCTTACACACCGGCACAAAATTCCCAAATCCCTGAATACCATCCCTCATGTCACTCACATGTCAGACATAGGATCTACTTATGTACATACAAGTGATGGCAATATAAGGGGCTGTAAAAGTGCAGTGGCAAAATTGAACCTATAACCAAATAGCCAGAAGCTGACTTGCTCAGCAGAACAAGTTAGGTCATGTAGAAGTTAGCAACTGAATCTAAAGTCTAAACTAGTGTTTTAAGAATGAATACACTCGTGGACCTTTAAATTAGACTCTTGTTCTTACCTAATTGACTGCAACTGTTTTTTCCTTCATTCTAGCTTATCTTTGTGATGTTATTAACTTATGTGCTCCAATCATTTTGCCCTACTACATTACAAATCCTCACTAAAATTTTTGCAGGTATAAGAAGAAAAGAAAGCTATGTAATTGGTAACGGATGTGACTGACCATCATGAGAACCAAGTTGTTTATAATGAAGCATAGACTCAAGTGCTTCTAATAGATTTTGGACTCTGGAGCAATGTAAACCATTTTTCAGTAGTGTTTTCCGCATATCTTGTTCCTTAAGAGCAAACTAAAAGACTAAATATTGGATCAAATGAAATCTTTTCATAATGCTGAGAATATTATCTTTAAACACTACTGAAAGAAAATACCTCTACTTGTTCCGATTTGTTTCCTCTGTATGGAGCTGCATTCCCTGAACTCTTGACACTATATGATGGAAAAAGAGTAAGAGTAAGGTTAATTCATGGGAGAAACAGTACATTAAGTTGCAGCAGAAGAGTAAATGAGAAGTATAATGCCATTACCTGCTAGACTGCTAGCTTCTTCTCCAGATCAAACTGCACACAGTGTTGTTGTTGAGTGTTTGAGCACAGCTATATGTTTTCTTGACTGACAAATGCGAGAACCCTGAAGTGATTTTGGATTTTTCACTGCAGTGGATTCATTGATCCTTCTTCGAGCCCCAGTGAAGGCAGTAGATGGTGCAGGGGGAGGGGGCACAGGGCAGAAGGAGGTCTATGCAATGGAGGCTGCAGCAGCTGTACGTGCCCATTTACAGTAGCACAGGTGTACAACAGCAGATTATTCACTCTCTTTTAATCCGGTCACTACTTTTTAGATGGTGTTTGATTTCTTTCTCGCTTTTTGTTAGCATGTTTTTCAAAACATAAAATGGTATGGTTTTTTTAAAATTTCCTATATAAAAATATCTTAAAAATTAAATAAATATATTTTTCAAATTTATAATAATTAATATTTAATTAATTATATACTAATAATATTTCTCGTTTTACGTACACAAGTAGGTAGTAAGAGGAGCGCCTCCTAGACTTTCATTAGAAAAAACCAAGCACTTGAGTCTAATCTGCTGCTTCACAACTCACACCACACCTGCTCACACCTCGTTGGATTCTCTCCATCCCTTGTCTGTGTTATTCCCACTGCTTAAGCTGTGCGTCAGGCCAAGTCTTGTCCGAGCTTTTGCTCTGCATCTAGTGATTCCCCCTAAGATGTAGGATGTGTTCTAGGGGCCTGTTTTCTCACTGGATAGCTGAATGGTTGAATGATTTAGGTGGTATCTGAACGTGTTTATGGCTTAAGTATTTTTTCTCGTTTTTTGTAAGCATGTTTTCTAAAATGTTAAATGAAACGTGTTTTGCAAAAAAAATTTATATAGAAGTTTCTTTAGAAAAGCAAATAAATCTATTTTTAAATTTATAATAACTAATAGTTAATTAATTATGTACTAATAATATTTCTCGTGCGGCTTATAAGCCACTTCTATAAGCCGGAACAAACAGGGCCTAAGTGACTATAAACAAATAAACTAACTATTATAAAGTTGAAATATAGATTTAAAACAGTCTTCCAGGAAATTCATATAGAGAAAGCTTTTACGAAAATCACATCATTTAAGAGCCCAGAAGCCAGCCGCTGAATGAAATGGTTCCATTTCTTACAAAAGAACACAAGTTTATTTTTTCAATTTCTCTCTTGTTTCTGTTGTTGACTTGGGGGTACTTTTTCGCTGTACTGTTTTTTCGTTTGACAATTGACAGAATATCAGTAAAGCAGTATTATAGTGGTATCAAAGTCTATATTTATGGGAATAATTCTGAATGTTGATAAAATCATTACTTTTTAATATGTTCACCAGAAAGATTATAATTCTTGAGAGGCTTAGATTATAACTCTTGGTATGTTCAGGGCTTTAGGCCCTCAGGGTTGTACAAGCTACAGAGAAGAGAAAAGTAAGGGTAAGTGCTTGTTTTCAATGATTTATTAAGGTGCTCGTGGAATGTGGGTGTTGTTCTCTGTTTGCTCACTGAAATTAGCCATAAAACATAAGTGATTTGTAAAAAGAATGTGAGTTTGCCTAGCAAGTAGCAACACCATTTCACCGTGCTAGTTGAGGCCTAGCAGCACATGCTTGATGCTCCAGGCCTCCAGCCATCTGTCGCCGAGGTAGTTACTCTCGTATCTTTTGCATCGTTCGCTCTTCTTCACGGATGATTTTGAGATCACTCAGGACAACTAGGAAGAGAAGCCTACTGGTAGTTTCATTGCTTGTTGTAGAAACAAACGCTGGAACACAGGACTTGTCAATGCATAATTACTTTACAGTTTTTTTTGAAGTTTATTATTATTATCTTACAATTTTCTCTTGTTGGTTTTCTCACCTTGCCCACACATGGTGTCCCTAGTTCAATTTTCGGTCTTACAATAAATTTTACGAAACTACAGAAATTTTGACAAAATTACCATGTGACAATTTTTCACGGCCTGGACCGGATGTCTATCTCCATCTAACTTGCAAAACCTACTAAGACTATGTTTAGAACAAGGGAACGAAAAATAGAGGAATAGAAAAAAAATACAAATAGGATACAGTGCAAAGTGGAAAACTACGGAATTTAAAATACAGAAAAGCAAAACTTGGACTCATTGGATCACAGAAAACATTGAGTGAGAGAAAGACACATATAGACAATAATAGAGCAAAGGAATTTTTTTTTCCGTTAGCTCAGCTTGGATGTTTCTTTTCTTGTGAAAGTAGAGGAATTGTGGTCTTTTGAAAGAAAACCAACATTAACTTTCCTTTGTCTCAAACAACATCATAGGGAAACATTCCAAAGGAATAGAAATATCCACAAATCCTCCAAAAATTCTAGGTTAGGGATAGTTTGAAGATAAGGAAAAAGAGAAGAGAAAGAAGATCATACAAAACGAGATGAGCCGAAAGCGTGCTCATTAAAAACAGAATTTTTTTCTTCTTAAATAGCACTTCCCAACTATTCCTTAGCTATGAGAGAACTCTTTAGTGTACTACTTCGTCTTATTTTTGTAAGTATCACTTTAGTAGATAGGGAATAGGACTAAGAGTATATTTCCAAAACTATAAATATTTTACAAACCTTTCACAAAATTGTAAATTTAACACATTTTCTTAAACCCGTTAAAACGTAGAAACGGCTGAAAGTAAATATATCCATTCCCTGTGTCTCTGCAACTGGGCTTTGATCAGCAAGGAGTCAAACCCTCCTGCCGCCGGCCCACACGCTCGCTCCGCCGCCGATCGGCGCTCCGGCTGCCGACGCTCGCGGGCCGGTCGCCGCCTCCCTGTGCTCACCTTCGCCCTCCCTCGCTCCGGTGGCTGACGCTCGTGGGCTGGCCGCCGCCTCCCGTGCACACCGTCGCCCTCTCCGCCAGGATTCAGGTATTCTCCCTGGGATCGAGGATTCACCGATTGGTTGTTAAAAACCCAGCATCCCCTTCCGTGTAGAAACCATAGCGATCTATGCTTTTGTTCAGCTGCACCCTGCATTGGCCGTAGGAGAGGAGATCGAATGTAATGTGATAGACTGACAGCGGCATTTCATCTCAAGTGGGTAGAACCACAGTGATCTATCCGTTTTTGTTGATCTGTGACGTTTCGGAGTAGCATTAGTGCATTACTATGATCTGATGGAAGTTAGGCTTACTCCTATTTTCTAGGGGAAAATTAAGTGTTTGCCACCAGACTCAACTCCGTGGCGTTCCTGCAGGTGCAGCCGTGCAGGGGAAGTGGCAAGAGTGCCTGCTGCTGCTGTTCGTGCCGGCATTCTAACTGGCAAGTGGCAACTGCAACACTTATCACTTATCTAGCTACATTTGTTTTGAAATGGTTTTCTTCATCTGTGCTTCATATTTTGGCAGAAATTGCATTTGGTAATTGGTACTATGGAAGAGGGCAGTGACTATTATCTTGTCAGGAAGGGGGAGATGATAGCTGTTTACAAAACTTTAAATGATTGCCAGGCTCAAATTTGCTCATCGGTATGCGTACTTATACTAATATTATTATGATTGTATGCGGTCTGTTTTCATCCATTCTGCTCGTTTCTAATGTAAGTTTTTGGTTTTGCCGTTGTGAAAAGGAAAAAAAAAAATCAAACTTATCGTTGCTCCCTCAACCCTCTAACGCAATTTTAGTATATTCATGTAATAGGGGTTTTACCAAACCTTATGTGGTCTGTTTTCTCTATTCATTTGAATGGATTGTTTTTATATCTTGCCATGGCATGTTGTTATCTTAACTTAAGGGAGACGAAACAGGTCAATGTTAGCCCTCTTTGTATGCTATTTTTTCTGCTAAAATATATCAATATTTTGGTAAAATTTACTTCTATTTCCAAATTTCAAGTAAGATTTGCACAGTTCCTCTGAACACTACATCTCCATTCACCACCTCTACCCTCTAATAGACTCTGGAATTATAAATGCTGTAAATTTCATGCTGTCTTTGTATATGAAGAGTATCTTACTATCATTTGATATTTCTGATTTTGTTTTTAAAAGGTATCTGGCCCTGCTGCAAGTGCCTACAAGGGTTACTCTTGGAGCAAAGAAAAGGAGGAATACCTCTGTTCACGTGGGCTAAACAATGCTACATATGTAATCAATGCAGCTGAACTTAGGGAAGATTTATTTGGTACCCTTGTGCCCTGTACTTTTCAGGTAAAGTGCCAATACACTTATATGTGCGTTTTCCATCTTTTTATGACATGTTGAAATCTGACAAAAGCTAAATAAGCTCCAATATTGTATAATGGGATTTTTTTAAAAAAAAACTTAGCTTTGTTTTACTAATTCAATTCTCATGCTTTGTCTTTCTTTGTAGGAGATAACTGGTTCTAGTTCAAATCAATCAGCTCCAAATCATACTGGTGTCCTTAACAATACAAGATATCAGCCTGGGGCACAATCTGTGGATCTGAACTATGTAAGTTTTGCTATTGCCAAATTTGCGAGCACTTCAGGTATCAGCAATAAAACCTCATCCTGCGTTATTACAGGATGCCATGGGGTCTGGTCAAGCCTCAGCTGAGCACTATAGCCAGCCTTTTAACCAAGGCTACTCTGTTCAGGGACAAGCATTTAATAGGCTGGTAAGTACCAAGGTGCTACTGTGCGAGTATGCATATGTATGCTCCTAGCATGACACTATACATAAAGAGTGAATATGAGGAAAATGATCATTATTTCTAGCTTATACTTCCCTTGGTAAGTACATTTGGCATAGGTGATGACAATGCAATTAATCATACACTTCAATTTTCAGGGCATGTGATTCAGTGATTCCTAACCACATGTAAATGAAGGACGGTGTGAGAACACCAATATATACACATTTAAACTAGTGTATAAAATGTCCATTCGCATATCACATAATCATGAGTTACATGTGGCTCCCATCATGCATAGGCATGCATAAAGAGATACGATCTCTGTTTTTTTTCCTTCAATTTGAGTAGGAAAACATGTTCATGCTTATCATTATGGTACCACATGTATTTGTATGTTCTGCTGAAATGCTTCTCCACATGTTCCTGACAAACCTTGATAAAGGATACGCTGCTTCTCCACATGTAAAGTTATTTATATAGATCTCAAGACACCTGTTATTACTTGGGATACTGGCATTTGGAATATGATGGCCTTTTATTGCAGGAAGCCGGATCTGGTTCTTCTGGCCATTTCTCACCAAATAATCTCGATCAGAGTGGAGCTGCTGATGCACAACCTGTCTCGAAACAATATGTAAAGTTTGGTCTTGTTTGGGCTGATTAATTTTGTACATCTACTACAATACTTAGATGTATCAGATATCTACAGCTATTTTACATTCCTTAAAAAAAATGCAGCTATGCTATCCAACGTGCTGTCTTGATTATGTTCAATATTAAACAAGAAAAACATATGAATGCTCTATATGCTTTGCTATTGAATGCTCTTAATCTCTAGTTTCTCTTAATCACTAGTTTCGTTTTTCTATTGTTTCAACCAGATAGGTCTCCTATCACAAACATGCTCTGCCACTAAATCAATTTTCACTCATTAATTTCTGACATCGTATCTATGAGGAAATAGTGGCTTTCTTACATTCAGACATGAATATGCATTACATGATTTGGATAGGAAGTTTCAAGCTTGTTGTGCTTTTTACTTCTTAATAGAAAAAAGAATAAGTCCACTTCACCCCTAACCTATTTAGGTTTGTCTACTTAACCCCCTCACCTATAAAACCAGGTATTCTGCCCTCAAACTATCAAAACCCATCTAAATAACCCCCTTGGCAGTTTCAAAGGTGGTTTTGCTTACTTGGTGTCACACATGCTCGATGAGGTGGCACTATGTCATTCCCTCTTACTTTGTTTCTCTCTTCTCTCTCTGTTATACTTAGCTTAACTAAGGTGTGATCTGCTCCTTTCGCCATTGTACAGATCTACTCCACTATGGAGTAAAAGAGCAATTTCTCTTATCAAATGGTGAATTTTAATCTTCTCAACAAAATCCCTAGAGTAAGAAGATGTCTCTCTTTGAATGGTCAACGGGTCTCGCCACCTGGTTTTATTTTGAAAACCAAGTTGTTAGAGTGGAGTCAATGACATGTGGATATGTTGAGTTATTTTTGAAATATCCTTGCCATGTCGCCATCCATGTTCGTGCCACGTAGGCAAAACTGCTTTTAATACCACCCTAGGGGGTTATTTAGACGATTTTTGATAGTTTAGGGGGTAGAATACCTGGTTTAATAGGTGAGGGGGTTAGTAGATGAACCTCAATAGGCAAGGGGGTTAAGTAGACTTACTCCTAGAAAAAATGAGTTGTGAGTGCATGGCTTCACCCACTAATGTTCAAATCTTGGTTTCCCCACTTACACACTCAGGTTCACAGATTTATCATAGGTCTACACCTGTTGAATGTGCATTAAGGGGGCACGCACGCAAGTTTGTGCATGTGGTGTGCTTGCGTGGTGGTGTTTGTGCGTGTGCATCTTCCATGTATCGCAAAAAGAAAAAAAATGTTCAGGCCTCCTGTATATTCTCCAAAAAAAATCATTTTAAAAAGGCTGAGTTATCAATAATACATTCTCACAAGACTGTTAACTCCTTAATTACTTTTCAACTGTGCTTATTTCTTGCATCTCTTTTGGCTGCTTTACTGCAGACACTTTTGTAAATGGATGATGAAATAAATATAATCTATGCACTTGGGGCCCTTAAAGTTGTTTCAATTGTGCTCAGCTCCTGCATCTAAGTTTTCCACTTATTGATCCAATTGTTACAACCTTAAAGGCGAATTCTAGAGCTAGAAATTTATGTTGCCATAAGGTTACCTACTCACCTCACCGTACATAGAAGTCGTCTGCTTGGTCATTAATAGATGCTATTTATTCATGTAAAAGTTGATACTGAGTTTTGCACATTATCTGGTTGTTCAGATGGTATGTTTACTTCACTTTGATGGTGCATCAAAAGGAAATCCAGGAAAAGCGGGTGCTGGGGCTGTGCTTATGACTGCAGATGGGAGAGTGGTATACTTAAGTACTTAATGCATTTCAAAGTCTATTTGCGGTTGGTTTTCACTTTGATTTCATGTGCTTACTTATCCTTGAAGATATCCCGACTCCGCGAGGGTCTTGGTATTGTTACCAATAATGTTGCTGAATACCGGGGCCTGATCTTAGGACTGAAATATGCTATTAGGCATGGTTTCAAGAAAATCAAAATATATGGCGACTCTCAACTAGTCTGTTATCAGGTATATCTTTGTTCTCTGCTTCTTCATCCCTAATAAAGTCACCTCCTTTTTATGGTTGTCTGCCTGTCTGGCATGTTGGCATTGTCATGCTGCTTAATGTGCTTTGCAATTATGAAATAAGTACTAGATGTTTATAGAAGAAAACATTTAAGATCATGTTTAAATCAAATCATGAGCAGAGCAGATGTAGAAACTGGAAACAGTCTGCCACGCCTCTCCCTGGCGTGGTCGTTTGCCTTGGCCCTTAGCACAATGCCCATGACAATATCATAAATTAAGAAAGAATTCATGAAAGTAATACTATACAAGTATTTTTCATAGAAATTTATTCATACCGTTTTCACATGTTCAAACTACTTATTTTAGACAAGATGATATGTTTGGTCGAACTTAATACAAAAGGGTATCTGTTTTCTTCTGACGGCTTTCTCATATATATCTCAAATAGGTGAAAGGTACATGGCAAACAAAGAACCAGAACATGATGGAACTGTGCAAGGAAGCAAGAAAACTCAAAGAAAACTTTGTCTCATTTGAGATCAACCACGTGCGACGGGTATTATTAAATTCCCTTCCTGCATTGCATTGTTGCATTAACGCCTGTACCTATTTACGAACCCACTTGTAAATTGCCGGTATAACTTAAAAGCACGAACAGTGAGGCAACATAATTTTGTCTCGTTTTGCGCCAGCGGCATCTCATTCTTACTAGACCTTCACTGCAAATCCGATATTCTGTATAGATGTTGTCTCTAGTGTATGCTTAGTTGGGCAAGCTAACACATCAGCTATATTTCTAAGACACTGATGCTTTTGGTGTTACTGATTTTGGCCACTTTCTGCTTGTGAATGAAGGAATGGAATGCCGAGGCAGATCGCCAAGCGAACATAGCTATTACTCTTTCAAGTAAGATACATTTACCTGTTCTTTTTCTTTCCAATTCGCATGCATGCTTTCATAACCATGAATAAACGCACACTGCAGGTGGCGTGGTCTCCGAGGAGCGTGGCGATGGCTTTTAGTTGTAGCCTTCTTCCTCTATAACCTTATAGATAGTGGGAGTAACTACTATATATAGTTAACTAATTAGCAGGTGGAGTCGTGGAGACCTATAATGGAACTAGTATGTGTAGTCAACTAATTGGCAACTAGAGACCTAGTGTTGCATCAGGCTGCTCTGGCCTCTGGGAGTCCAGCTTGCAGTAACCTGTTGAAGATGATCCGTGTGAAGGGTACACCTCGATGATGAACACTTTGAGTTAGCGGGCCTCATTTTGAACCACAATCTAGGCTGCAGCTAGTTATTCTTCGTGTAAGCTTCGCTACTTGGGCCTTCACACTGGCGCCGCCCAAGACTGATAGTGATGAACTGATGATGCAGTTGTTAGTTTGCCATTTGTTGGTTTTTGGTTTTGGGGGCTAAGAACTCAGTTTGGCCTCATTACCTAGGAAAGCATCTGCATCTGCATGTAAGGTAAGCGCTCCATTCTAACAGGCATGTGAATGAGCTTTGTGAATGAAATTGAAAACTCCGCGGTTCTTCAAAATGCAAAGGAGCCATAGTTGAGGGGAAGAAAATGCATCGACTTTGTTTGATCCAGAGTTCCAGATAGTCTCGTGGTTTTATATTTGTGTTTGATGAGCAGTTTCTTTTCTGAAACGATGATCAGTTTCCTTTTTCTTGAAACGATGATGAGCAGTTTCTACAGCTTCTTTTACTTTAGGGCTCCTTTGGATTGAAGGATTTCTATAGGAATTTTGAAGATTTCAATTTCTTAGGATTTTTTCCTAACTTGCTTGTTTGGAACATAGGGTTGAAGCTAAGCAAATTCCGTTGGATTGTAATTCTACACTTCAATTCCATAGGACTATGGAATTTACAGAGCTCAAACCTCATTCTATTTTTCCTATGAGAAGTTCAATACACCTTCTATCTGTCTCTCTTCTCTTTCTAGAATCCATCAAAATTCCTGTGTTTTTTTAGTGAGTCATCCAAACACTCTCTTTCAAATTCCTGTTTTAAATTTCTGCGAGTTTCCGTAGCACATGTCATTTTAACTCTACAATTTTTTCTATTCATGTGTCATTCTAACTCTACAATTTTTTCTATTCATGTGTTTTTAGAATTCTGTGTTTCAAAGGAGCCGCCTTTGGGCAATTTGTTCTGCCCTTCATTGCGAATACACAAGGCCATTACACTGTCATTTGTGCATTATAAGCTAAAAGCGGATTAATAAAAGGCTAAAAACCAGACAACATTACAAACGATTGTCATAAACCAGTAACCACAAAACACAAGAAATTCCCCAATTTTCTGTGTTCCTTACATTTCAAAAGCAGTAATTCTAAACCCCCTTAATCACAAAAAGTCGGACCTTCCTTTTCTTAATGTCTTTCTAAACCTTTGTTCACAAATCACAGCCAGAAGCATCTCTCTCCTTACATTTCAAAAAGTACAAAAAGTACAAATCCTAAACCCTTAATCAATCACTAATCGTGACTAAACCCCTACGAGAGTGCTAATCACCTCCCTGACAAAATTGCACAAACTAACGTTTTTTTCTTCACTTTTATTGTGCATGTCGGCACTTAGGGATGTAATTCCCAAATACGAGCATATACCATACTAATGTCATGATCATTAAATAGTACACGCATCTACAACCTTATCATCACATCTACACATCATATATATATATAAATAGATAATATGATCCACATAATT
This sequence comes from Oryza meyeriana var. granulata, assembly GCA_003991445.1. Lineage (NCBI taxonomy): Eukaryota > Viridiplantae > Streptophyta > Magnoliopsida > Poales > Poaceae > Oryza > Oryza meyeriana. The sequence goes on from RYFJ01000325.1 coordinate 101,242, forward strand.
TAGCAAGTGCACAAGGTCAAACAACATACATAAGACCGACTAGCCAAATAAAAAAGTTCAAATGCAGCGGATTAGAAGTAGCAAGATATGTTCTTTGGTATGCTTATCTACCAAATCATCATAGGAAACTAATTAGGAATCACTCTAAAAAGAACCATCCTCAAAACCTCTGATATCCGGCGTAATATACTTGTCACTAGGCATCTCACAACCTACATCAATATCTAAAAACAACAATAAGATGTGGGTTAGTACGTACATACATATTGATAAGGCTTATCCAAACCTTGGGAAGTCAATATGTATTTGCAAGCTGAGATCAAAGAGGGCTGTATCCGTAGACTAAATTTCAGCATAAAGCAAACTTTGATTCACAGTAGTAAATAGTAATATATTGTAATAAAATTTATAAAGCGATATGTAAATAATAGTAAGTAACTTAAGCATCATCATAATATCATCCCTGTGCTCTTGCTCTGTATAGTAGTAAGTAACCATTTCATTCTCAGTCCACACTAGGCAAAATCAACATTATTTTTCATCATGCCTAATTCTTCTCAAAACATTTAACAAAACACCAATACTATATTTGCATCATTTTACCAAATCGTTTACGACCATGAGTACGATTAACCAATTAGTTTAGACTCTACAGAATTTATATACATTACCTATATGGCATACTAGTAATTATATTAACCATACCGAGCCGAGCCAGCTCGTTATCTTTATCTTAAGAGTAACAAGACAGATCAAGCCGAGCTGAGCCATCCAGCCCTACGCGCACCTGCACCTGCGTTGCGTGCGCGCTGCGTGGCGAGCGATCCGCCGTCTCGTCCCGCGCTCGAGCCGCGGCGGCCTCACGCGGCTGGTTGGACACATGCGAACGCGCGCACCTGGGGATCGGCCGGGAGTCGGTCGGCGTTGACGTCGCCGTATTCCTTTTTTCTCGATCTCTCCCGCTGATGCATCCACTCCAGCTATCGATATATATAATACTAACAGCTATCGATATATAATAACAGATGGTGATTGGAGTAAGCATCTGACAGGTTCTACTACTACGATGTGCAGCCTATGAGGTTACAGATTCCTCTAGGCTGAATTTATTACTGTACATCAATATACTATTATGCTATAATCTACTCTTTGGTCGAAATATATTAACTTTTAAATATAAATTTGAACAAATATCATTACTAACAAATCATGTATCCTATACATGGATAGGCGATCAAATATGTGACCGTTTTTCGCGTCTCTACTCCCCAACAGTACTTCTCGGTGTCTCCCACGGCTTCCTAACCATCAGCTCCGTTTGACCTAAATTGTTTGTGCCGCTCGATTAATTCTAGTGTTTGCGAGAGTAGATTGATTATAGGATAAGAAGATGATGGTGGTGGAGCACAATTCATGACTTGGTCGACCTCTCAAGGTTAGACATATTTTTTGCAACTAAGATGAGACGTATTATGATGATTTTTTCGGGTAGATTATATTTCACCCGTGTGATGCGCTCTACAATATTTGGCACGAGTGTCATTACCAAAATCAACTGTGAAAAAAAGCTAGCAGCTTAAATAAAAAAATAGCTACATATAGTGTGATTTTCTCTGAAAGTTAGATTTTCAAATAACATTTTCTGGTAGATTTCACCTATGCGATGAAACACTGACAAAAATCAAGTACACTTGAATTGCGAAACAACACAATCTAGGATCAAAAGCTACAAAGCTAGCAGCTGAAAAGAACAAAAATGGTTCAGCTACAGGTATGGATCAAATTCGTGCGGCCCGATCTGCGTCTGGCCATCCTCGAGCAAGTTATGCTTCCAGCTGTCGTGCCCGTCGAACACGTCCACGTAGTCCCTCCCCTCGGCGGCGGCGCTCCGCCGTCTCGCCACGCGGTCGAGCACGGCGTCGACAGTGACGTCGAACGCGTCCCTGAACGTCACCAGTGTCGCCGCGGGGTCCCTGTACGTGATCCTCGGTATTAGCCGGATCACCTCCTCCTGCATCCTCGCCACCGTCGCCGCCGGGATGCGCCTCAGCCTCTCCTCAATGCTCGCGTTCTGGCCGGCGACGTCGGTGTGGGGGATGAACACCGAGTAGCTCCGGTAGTCTCGGGGTAGGTGCCAGGTGTACTGGGTGTACGCCGACGCCGGGTGGAGGAACACCGGGATGCAGCCGGCGAGCATGGAGTCGAACGTCGACTTGCGGGTGTAGGAGTCGCCACGCGGCTGGATGCAGAAGGCGGCGGACTCGAGCAGCTCCATGATCCGCCCCGGCGAGTTGTAGTGCCCCGGCGAGCTGCCGAAGTGGGTGCAGGAGGACGACATGGTGCACTGCTCGATGATCTGGGCGCGCACGGTCTTGAAGCTCCCGGGGCGCGGCGCGCCAGCGAACGCCCAGAGCCAGCGGCGGTCGCGCCGCCGCATGCGGTCCTGCCACCGGAGCACGTCGGCGTCGGAGGTGGGGTGGAAGTGGGACGGGAACGGCACGCCGAAGTCGATGCCCTTCCATGGGTTGGCCTCGACGGTGAGCACCGTCGTGTTGCGGATCGCCGGGTAGGTGAGGAGCGCGTTGCCCCAGCCGTCGTCGCCGCCGCGGTAGAAGTCCCAGACAGGGCGCGCGGCGACCATGAAGTGGTCGCGCCCGCCCATGGCGCGCCACTCCGGCCGCCGGACCAACCAGTCGACGAGCTGCCGCGGCAGCGCGTCCCGGACGGCGAGGTCGCTCTTCATCAGGTTCATCGCCGCATCGAACCCGGCGTAGAACGGGACGAACACTGCGTCGGCCGCAGCGGCGTCGCCGGTGAGGCACTCGTACCGCCGCATCCGCGCGTGGTAGATCAGCTCCAGCATGTACTGGTCGGTGTCGTACACGTCCCGCTCCGGCAGCGCGCCGCCGCCGGGAAGCGCCGGGCCGAACCCGTCGTTCACGACGAGCTTGCACACGTCCATCGACCTCGAGTACAGCCGGCAGTCGCGGACAAGGTCGGCGTTGAACCGCGCCGGGAGCTCGTACATGTACACCCGCCGGCCGGCGCACCGGTCCTGGCCGCCGCCGACGATCCGGAATGACGTCAGCAGCGGGCGGGAGAACGCTGACGGCCGGAGCAAGACGTCGTTGCCGCCGCCTTGCATGGCGGAGTGGTGCGCGTAGAATATCATCGACCAGAACGCCGTCGAGAGCATGGCGAGGAAGCAAACCCGTGACGGCCGGAGCAAGCTCACCGCTCCGCCGCCACCGCTGCCGCCGGACTTGTCGGCCACGACATTTGCCGCCATCGGAGCGGACGTACGCACGCAGTTGTGTGTCGTTGACAGTGTGTGTGGGTAGGAGATTAGCAGTGTAGCTTAAGCAAGGCAGGAGTATTAATTCTACGGCTCCCATGAGAAATTCAGAGAGAGCTTGCCAGAAGAATCGAAAACTAGTTGGAATGCGAGGTTCAATGCATCGTGATGCTTTATTTAGTCAAAGTGATTAAGTTGACCTAATTGATTACTAGTTACCAAGACTTTGTGTGTGTTGTGCAATGACCAAGCTAGGGCCTAGTGATAGTAAAATTTAGTATACCGTTTAATGGATCGAGGGCTTGTGGTCGCTGTTAATTTGATGTAGCCCTGTTCAAATGCTGGCCCAGGATTGGGAGAAGCCCAACTTAGGAATATCAAAAACGGCCCATCTTGGCTCGGCCCAAAGATGCGGAAGTTATTTTTTTCTCTATTATTTTTCCAAGTACAATTAGATGCTCACATCCCCACACACACCACACTCGTGCGCCACACGCGCCTGCTTGAAATACTGTGGAAGGGCCCGCAGAGCACACATCCTATTTAAATCATTTCATAATGAAAACACTATTATATTGTTTAATTATTATATTCAAATAGTTTGTATGCTACATTTTTTATACAAGTAAAATACGTGCATGGTACACCAACTTGGATGGTGTACCACACAACCAAAATAAACTAGTATAGCGCTAACAACTAGTGTACCACTCAACTTGGATGGTGGGTACAAATAGGTACAACAACTTGCAAATCACTCGTTTCAATACAACAATTAGCGTAGTTCGTACGAACTAGGGCCAGAACAATCCACACAACCAAAATAAACTAGCATAGCGCTAACATGGATGCCACGTTGGCTTTTACGTTAACACGGTTCAGCCATGTTTTTCTTTTTATATTTTTAGAAAATACCATTTGACATTGAGGTTCCATGGCATCTCCATATACATGGGTTTTTTTCTATAAGAAAAAAAAAGAAGAAGCAAACCATGATCAAACTGTCTAGCGTGGAAACCAATGTGGCATTTGTGTCGGCGCTACATCATTTCATATTGATTGCATAGGCTATTTGGTCTTGGTTCACATGGACTAAGCAAGTTGTTGTACCGGAGTGAGCGATTTACAAGTTGTTACACCTATTTACACCCACCACCCAAGTTGGTATACCACAGGTGTAGTTTACTCTTTTTTATATTATACTAGTAAAGTGCTTGTGCGTTATAACGGGAAAAACTACTTGTTTAGGATCATGTCATCTTGAGAACCAATTAGATGGATTTCCACGCGATTTGAGGGTTTCTAATTATAGGGTTCTTCAATTTAGGGGATTGTATTGCAACAAGTCAAGCCATCTACTCCAATCGGACCAGCATTGCATTGCAGTAGAAGGTAATTAATCCTCTATAACAAAATGCCTATGCATTGCAACAAAACAACATGACAGGATGAATTGAACCACTAGGATCATCATGCACTGCTACACAATCTCATGATTTTTATTTTTCATGAGTAATTCAATTTTTATAATAGTAGATATTCAAACTTGCCCATAATACCATATAAACCCAACATCCCACTATGGCGAGAAGACGGGGATTGGAGACTTAGGGGTGAGCATAAAAACAAGAATCAAAGACCGGACCCAAAATAAAAGGGTAATTGCAGTCATTGGTCCTTAGTTCGGGTGTAAAATTTTAAAAGATCGAAGTAATTTTGATGAATTCGGTTGTTATCCTTGGCTAACCGAAGTGACCGGCTGACCAAAAATCTCAAACTCACGGCCTCTCTTCTTTAAGAGAGTTGGGCTACTAGGCCACATTAAGTCCACTACGAGAGCCTAGCCACAAGAGTGCACTATGAGAACCCAACCACAAGGTGAGGAAAAGAATGAGTCTGAACCAGCGATCCTTACCCTCCATTTTTTCCCAACTGTTTAGCCCCACGCCCCTACCAAGCCACCACTAATGATCGTTCGCATCCTCCTCACCACGTCTGTTGCCCATTGCCGTCTCCTTTGCGCTCACGCTCTCCTCATCCGTGGACCGTGGGGACCATCACCTTCCTATCTTCCTCACCCTTGTAGTCAACGCTGTCGTCGGTATCTAGTAGGAGAGCAACACCAAGAAGAGCTTCATGTTCATGAGATCCAGTCAAACCATGCGACTCCTAAGTAGGAATGGCAATGGGGACCCAAATCCCAATCCCCCGTGGAGAATTACTATATTAAGGTATGTAAGTGGGGTAAAATCATCACCCATGGGGCTAAAATAAGCCAAAAAGACTGGGGACGAGGCCGTTCCCCAGCCCTGAATCTCCATGGGGCCCCGAGGAGAGTAGAGACATGTAAAAATCCCTCAGCCGATAACCTATACTATAAGTAAGAGCCTATTTAGAAGGCTCAACTCGTAGGTCCATAGTATATAAACCGAGAAAACCATAGCTCTACCGTCTCTCTCAGTCACTCCACTCCTCCCCTATCCCCTCTCTCAGTCAGATCTAATCGGCCAAGGAGCGAGGCCTCCATGGCACCAGCCGTGCGGCCTCCTAGCTCGCAATCGCAGTCCTTGGCTCCCTGTTTTCTGGTCGGCTGTGGTGGCCTGAGTTGGCTCCAACGAGCTCATGCAGCAAAGCAATAGAAGCATTGGAAAAAGAGCCTAAGGCTCGCCGCATTCTTTTCCATGTTTTTCCTCATGATTCTTACTTCTGTGCTTTGTATGTGAATGGAATCGATTTATTTGTGTTGTGCTTTGCTTGGGAAAGGAGTTAGACAGACTCTATTGGATGGATCTATGTACATGCCCATTTGTTTTCTCAAATTTCTTGTTTTCATGTTGATTGAGAGCATATAATCCTCCGTTCGTTTTACATTTCTTCTCCCAATATTGAGCAATGTTCTTTATCTCTTTCGGTTGTGAGACCCCATGGAGCCCTGCCAACATGCTAGTGGATCAGAGTTTTGCTCTAATCATTTGATATACGAGTCGATTTATTAAGTTTGGTTGTTAATTTGTAAACATCCAATATAACAGCAGCATCCCATCCCCTATGAGTATGAACCAAATTTGTTTTCTTGTTGGAAATACACTCGGACGCACTCATGAACACCACGACATGTGTGGTGCCCATGAGACATGGAGGACGGATGAAAAAATCCGACAGAAATACTATCTTTTTTATAATAGTAGAGATAAAATTCATTAAAAAGCCTGACTACATCCTAGTGCCCACTATTACATACACTGTAATAGACGTAGATACTTAATTTTAATATGAATTTAGTGAGCCTCATATGTTTGTCGTTAAACCTCCATCTCTTAACCGTATATTGAAGGGTGTATACTCGCGCGGTGTAAGTACACATCTTTCATGTAATCCAAAGAAAAATAATGTCACTAGCGAAGACCAGTATGGTTTTTTTTTTATCGGCGTCAATGCCCGGACACGGGCATTCAACTTGTAAGTAGAAAACAAAAGATATGTCACTCGCGTGATCTGTCCTGTAAAAGTACTCAGCTAATTAATTTTCTTGCCTTATCTCCAAAACAGAAATCTATGTTTTCATCACGAGTTGCCAGGGCAACTTGTTTCGTGCTAAACTTTTACAAGATCCAAGCTATAAAGATTCATGCAGGCCAAGGTAAGAGGAAGTTTAATAATATAATAAACATCTAGCTATAAAAATTATCATCTTATTTACAGCCAACGTAAATAGTTATGACATGCAATAGAAAGGCTAACACACATTTCTCATTACAAGTATGGTAAACAGTTATTGGCTAGAATGTAGTCGAGACCACTTTTCTCTCTTAGGACGAGTGTGTAGTCTGACTATAAATTAGTAACCAGTTTTCTCTCTTTTAAGATTATGTCTGATCCATCTCATTATAAATTCAAGATGATAATTTTTATAGGCTGCTGATATATACTTATTATACTTGCTCTAACAAGCCTTCTTACTAGACCAGGACAAACAAACACATTCGAATGGTCATTATGATATATGCCCCAGCAACTCGAAACCCACTTCACTCCTAAATGCTATGTGCAGTTTGGAACAGAGGATTTTGGAGAAATTCCGCAAGCACAAAACTTCTTGAAGTTGTTTGGAACAAAGTATTTCAAAGAATTTTCACAAGCACAGGATTCTGAGAAATCAACAAGAAAATTAATTCTCTAAGATTTTTTTCTTCCATTTCTTAATTTGACATCCCAATCCGGCCAGCCCGGCTAAGATTTTGGGAAATCTGCTCTGTTTTTTCATACATAATCAATCAAGATCTTACATGCCAATATACCTTAAGGCAATTAACACTAAAATTACCAAAAAAAAGGAAAAAAACTGCACTTTTCACCAGATGCATAGAATCCAATGTCCTACACGAATCAAATAGCACACTATTACCTGTTGATCTTGTCACTTGCGGGCGTCGGGCTCGCCGCGCCGCCGCTTGGCCACCCGGTCGATGGCGGCGTCGACGGCGACGTCGAACGCGTCCCTGAAGTCGACGCGGCGCGACCTGGTGTCGGCGTACACCACCGTCGGGATGAGCCGGATCACCTCCTCCCTCATGCTCCTCACCTTCTCCGGCGGGATCGCCCTCAGCGTCTCCTCGATGCTCACGTTCCGGCCTGTCACGTCGGAGTGGAGGATGAGCACCGAGTACCTGCCGTGCTCCGGCGGGAGGTGCAGCGTGTACTGGGTGTATGCCGACCCGGGGTGGAAGAACACCGGGATGCAGCCGGCGAGGATGGTGTCGAACGTCGAGCGCCGCGTCATGGTGTCGCCGCGCGGCTGGAGGCAGAAGTGGGAGCTTTCGAAGACGCGCATGACGGCGCCGGGGGAGTTGCACCCCGCCGCGGCGGCGCCGTGGCAGTGGAAGAGGTTGCAGAGGCTCGACGCGCGGCACTGCCTGATGATGTCGGCGCGGATGGTGCCGTTGCCATTGCGCGGCCCGCCGGCGAAGGAGAAGAGCCACTCCCGCTCCGCCGCGCGCACCCTGTCCTGCCACGCGGCCACGTCGGCGGCGGTCTCCGGGTGGAAGTAGGTCGGGTAGGGGACGGCGAAGTTGTTCCGGCTCCACGGGCTCGCCTCGACGAGGATCGCCGTCATGTTCTGGACGGCCGGGTAGGTGAGCAGTTTGCTACCCCACTCCCAGCCGACGTCGCGCCGCCGCCGGAAGTCCCAGGTGGTGCGGCCGGGGACGAAGAAGTGGTCGCAGCCGCCCATGGCCCGCCACTCCGGCCGCCGCGTCAGCCAGCCGACGAGGTCCTCGGCCAGGGCGTCCTTGACCGAGCCGTTGTGGTGGAAGAGGTACCTCCCGAGGTCGCAGCTGCCGTAGAACGGGACGAACACGGCGGCGGCGGCGGCTGAGTCGTTGGTCAGGCAACCGTACCGCTTCATCCGGCCGTGGAAGATGATGTCGAGCACGAACTGGTCGGTGGCGAACCAGCCGCGCTCGGAGAAGACGCCCCCCTCGTCGCCCAGGGGCTCGCCCATCCCGCCGTTCACCACGTACCGGCACATCCCCTCCGTCCACGGCCGGAGCGCGCGGCAGTCGCGGAGGAGCTCCTCGTTGAACCTCGCCGGCATGTCGTACATGTAGATGTACCGCCCAGCGCAGGGATCCGCCGGAGCGGCTGCCACCGGCGCCGTCGACGGTGCCGGCTTGGCGGGCGCCGGCGCGTGCTGCTCCGGCTCAGGATTCTGGTCGAACGTGAAGCTGTTCAGCAGCGGGAGCGAGAGCGCCGACGGCCTGAACAGCACGGAGGACACGTCGCCCTGCATACCGTAGTGGAGGGAGAACACCAAGAACCAGAAGACGGTGGACAGAATGGCCATGTAGCATATCCACGACGGCCGGAGCAGGCCACCGCCACAGCCACCGGCGCCGCCGTCGTGCGCCGCATCCTTCTGGGACTCCGTCGTCGACGTGGTGGCGGGCGGCTTCATCGCGGCGAGCTCCCTGTTTTCGAGTGTAGCGGGCGCTTGGCTACGTGATACGTACGTCGTCTAACAGCGACTGTTCATGCATGAGTGGATGTCAACTTGCAGGAAGAAGAAGCGAGGTCAGAGGATGATATAGGCAAATCGTCTAGTGGGCAAAGTAGCCTTGTTAATCTATTGATTTGCACACCATTAATTAGTACTTAGTAGTACCAGTAAAGCTAGTTTATCTATCTTTAAAAGTTGAATCATACTAAAATCAGAAGAGGTTCTAGTCTATGATACAATTCCATATACACTAGCGAGAAGAAATGACAAAATCATATCAAATCAGAGCCGTTTGCCCGTTTCTAGTATGCCCTTAATGGTATAAATGCATATAATTAACAATATCTGTATATATCTCGAGTGACATCATTCCAAATATACTCGAGGTTATCTACCTACCTACACGCATTCATCTTTTTATCTACAACTTTTGTTCTTTTTCACTTAATATTTCTCTGAATCTTTTGGTCTTCGACGTAAGAATTTGACCATTATTTAAAACTTGCATAACATTATTATATGATTATACTATTATGATAGAATTTCCAAAAATGATAAATCTAAATGTTACCTTTTTTTAACTCTTGTTCTTTTGTGCTGAAATGTCAAATAGGTTTGTGATAATTATTTAAGAGTGTAAATGAATGAATTAACTAGTGTAAAGTTAAACAATTGATTAAAATATTATAAAAAATTCATGTATATAATTTTAAAAAAATTGTACCGTTTAGAATTTTAAAAAACATGCCTGTTAACCCATTCATCCATTATAAAGAAGAGATCTAATAACTGCAGCCACCCTCGAAGAATTTCTAGCTTCCCAAATAGTTTATATTTTCCTTCTAAACTGTGAAAGTCTCGATAGTTGTAAAGTGCAGAAATGAATTACTAATTAGATATACCAATTTATCCAAGCATTATTAGTCATGTACGTGATTAAGTTAAGGTTAGTTTGCTCTCGAGTCCAAATCAGACCGGTTACATCTAAGCCTCCAATTGTTCGAGTCCGTGTCTGTGTGCCTGGTGGCCTGCGTCCCTCGTCGAGTCACCGTCGGCCGGCCGACGGCGTTCTTGCCTTTTGCCTGGGTCGATCCCTGTGTACGGTTTAATTAAAACTGTTTTTTTTCTTTGAGTTGTTTCGTCAAGGGCTTCTTCTACTCCATCAGTTATATATACTATTTCTAGAATATTTTAGAGATATTAATAAACAGGTAAAAAGACTAGATTTTTCTTTATTGAGGACTATTGTCAATCCCGGATGAGATAGTTTATGTGCTGACATCATGTTGACAATTTAATACCCGTTGATATCAGACCTGGTACCGATTGATATTATTGGTATTAGACTTGTACCATAGGTATCATACTGACGTCAGTATATAAAGTATAATAGTTCTGGTTGGTAGGTGGTGTCATGGAGACGAGGAATATTTTTGACATTTCATTACTATAAACACCTCTTGTTTGCTTTTTAGCTTATAAGTCAGTGCAAAAATTTGAATTTAAAACTTAATTTTGGAGTTAATTTGGAGTTTTTTCATTGTAGTTTATTTTCTAATAGTTGCTTTTAAATCGCTAAAGACACATATGTAAAAGGTCTACTTATGAATTATTTTTTAAGTCATAGATAAGCATTAAGACTTATAATTAACTGTAGGCAAAATGATGACACTATATTTTAGGATAAAATTTAATATAAAATTTAAACACCAGAAGTAACAGTATTTTGATACGGCCGGAGTACCTAACTGCAGTGTGTCGAATTGGCGATACATTGATACCCTCTTGGTGGAAGGTCCAGATCAGAGATGAGTTTAATTTCATTCTACTTGATTCAACTCCTGTCTGTTGCGTGGTTTGCTAGCTAGCCGTGTGGTCTTCAGCTATTTTGTTGCATCTACGTATATTCCATGTATTTTGTATACACGCACTTGTTCTCCTTGATCTGGACATCTCTGGTCCGAGAAGGTGTTAGTTCGAAGCTTCGTTGTTCCACACATATAATACGTGCATATTGCTTGCTGCTGGTTAGCCGAGATAGATACATGCATATATTTAATCGCTAGTAATATTCTAATTTGCAAACTATAAAATGGTTTAATTTGGAATAAAACGGCTGAGCAGAAAGTGCATATTCCTTTCATGGCTTGAAAGGGTTCTCATAGCCGACAAGCTTCGGGTCCAGAGATAGTCACAAAGGACTTAATTTTATCCTCTTTGATGTATAGAGGAAGAAACAGCTACACGCCTCCAAAATATTCATTTGACATGTTGTATCCCAAAGGATAAACCCTGCAAATTCTATTATAGAATGGTGGCTTAACCTTCAAAGCAATCTTTCAAAGGAGAGGGAAAAAAAATTCTTCGATGGCATGCTATGTACATCCTCTATTCCCACATATATAATTATGATAGTTGACTGGCACTCTACAATAAACAAAACCTTAATACTTATGTTTAGCATGCAACACACTTTATAAGATAGCATCGTTTTAACTGTTTATGTATTTAAAAAAAAAGCTGAATGTTCAGAGGGTCAATTGCACTACTACATAATTGATTTTCACATACATACCCCTCTGAAGGTCGTAGGCAGGCCAATGAGGGCTGTCTGTGATAATCCTGATCCGTGGGGTCGCTATGGCCCGTCTGCGGAGATCGATTATCACAGGCACGATGTCCTCCCACATATATATCTAACCAGCCCGACCCCTTCTTCTCCAACTCGACGTTTCTCTCTCCAAAACTTGCCAAAATATTAGGAGGGGGGAAGGTTTTGAACTCGGATTTCTTGGAGGATTTGCCTACCAAAGGTTAGAATCATGTTTTCCTACTATATTTATAAAGTTTTCCTTTGAATTTAGGGTTTGGATGGTGTGAATTTTGCTTAGGAATGGTGGTTTTTTTATTTAAATGTAACAATTTTTATTTGTATTTTATCATGAAGTTGAACCAAAATATCTATGTAATATTAGTGCAATGGTATTTCTTAATCCATATATATACAATTTTAGTTCTTTTCAAGGCAAAATGAGGAGATTTGAATGTGTATGTGAACTCCTAGATTTACTTAGAGGGAGAAAGAGGGTAGGGATTTTTTTTCAAGGGAATATGTGTTTTTTTGTTGCAATCAATTGTTTCCTCGATATTGAATAGCTTGTTTTGTACGGTTTATAGATATTTACTTTTTAACTAGATATTTAAGTTTGAATGTGGGATATTATTTAATTTTGCTTGAATTCTCAGATGGATAGGACATGGATGTACAATACGCTAAGATTCAGCAGTCGTACATGAAAGAGGTTTCAAAATTTATTGAAGCGGCGAGAGCATATGCTTCGATAGTGAGTAGAAAGGAACTACATTGTCCGTGTGTTGATTGCAAGAATCAGAAAGTGTGGATTGTTCCAGATATAATCAGGTCACACTTAGTGAAGTGTGGATTTGTTGCGGATTATATGGTTTGGTCCCATCACGGCAAAGATGTCGACCTCCAAGGGGGTGGTAATCACGAAGAAAGAGGGCATGGTGACAATTTCGCAGTAGATATGTCGGACGACGAAATGATGAACGACTTTAATGACAACGTTAATTTCGATCTGGAGGAGATGCTATGCTACGCTACGCCGAACCGGAAGTGTTGACGGATTCTACGAGAGGGTTAGATAATTTTGAGTCTTTACAGAAGGGTGCAAAAGATCTATTTTACGAAGAATCAAAGGGTTGTTCTAAGGAGATGACAATCTTATGTTCAGTGCTTGAACTACTAAGATTGTAGGCGTGCAACGGATGGTCGGATAGTAGTTTTAATGATTTATTGTCTCTCTTAAGTAAGATCCTTCCAAAGCTTAATTTCCTTCCGGCGAACACATATCAAACGAAAAAACTCATATGTCCGTTATCACTAGGTGTGCAAAAGATTCATGCATGCAAGAACCACTGTATCCTGTATCGCAAAGAGCATGCAGACTTGGAGAGCTACCCGACATGTGGGACCAGTCGGTACAAATCGGGTAACGTGTCATAGGATTTTGATAGGCAAGAAGATGATTCATCTCCGCACAACAAGAAGAAAATTCCTGCCCTGATGATGTGGTACCTGCCAATGAAAGATCACGTGAAGCATTTGTACTCGAATTCTAGGGACGTTGAGCTGATGAGATGGCATCATAACGCACGAGAAGTGCAGGACTGATGGGAAGCTCTGCCATCCTACAGATGCTCGCCAGTGGAAAAACTTTGATGCAATACACTCAGATTTTGCCTCGAATCCGAGGAATATCAGATTTATACTGAGTACCGATGGAATGAACCCTTTTGGTGAATTGAGTAGCTCGCACAGTACTTGGCTAGTACTACTAACCATGTATAATCTTCCAACTTGGGTATGTCAGAAGCGAAAGTATATCTTATTGTCAGTCCTTATACAAAGCTCGAAACAACCTGGGATAGAAATAGATGTGTTTCTTGAACCTTTGCTGGAGGACATGGCGGATCTATGGGATGAGGGTATCAAGGTGTGGGATGAATACCTATGGGAGTACTTCACTTGCAGAGCCATTATCTTCGTCACCATCAATGACTACCTGGCAATTTTTTCCGTCTCAGGACAGATTAAAGGGAAGACGGGTTGCATAACCTGCATGGATAACACCGCATCTATCTATCTGTCATCATCTAACAAATTGGTGTACATGAGGCATTGGCAGTTCCTACCCAGCAGGCACAGGTATCGAACAAAGGAAAGACTATTTGACAAGACAGTAGAGAATGGGTCTACACCCGAAGTTTGCAATGGCAAATGGGTATTTGATATGACCAGCAATCTCAAGGTTGTTTTGGGAAAGACAAAGAAGAAAGCACCAAAAAGGAAGAAAAATGGGGAAGACAAAGACGAGCCAGCCATTCCATTCAAGAAGCACTTAACTTTCTTTAAGTACTTACCCTACTGGAAAGATCCGGAGATTCATCATTCCATCGATGTTATGTACCTTGAGAAAAATATCTTCGACAGCATTATCGGTATTTTGTTAGACATTCTAAGTAAGATTAAGGATGGTCTACGCTCTCGTAACGACTTGGTGACTTTGAAGATCAGGAAAGAGATTCATCCGCAACCACAAGAAAATGAAAAAATATACCTTCCGCCAGCAAGCTACACCCTAACTCCCGAGGAGAAGAGAGGGGTGTGTAAGTCTTTACATGATTTGAGAGTACCTACCGGCTTTTTATCGAACATCAGAAAAGTAATCTCGATTAAGGACTTACTCTCTTTGGCTATAACTCGCATGATTGCCATGTCATGCTAACCATGTTTCTCTCTATTGCAACCAGTGCAATTAAATCAACTGCGATTAAAGTCGTGATCACAAAGATCTGCTACTTCTTTAATGTGATTTCACAAAAAATTTTGTATCCTGAAGAACTGGGACATCTTCAGACATTTCTCACAGAGACTCTATGCCAGCTCGAGATGTGCTTACCTCCATCATTCTTCGATATGATGGTTCAGCTAATGGTTCACATCGTTCCTCAGATACTCGAACTAAGTCCTTTGTACTTACACCAAATGTAGACATACAAACGGTTCATGTCTATTCTGAAAGGCTACATCCGAAACCGTGCTCATCCAGAAGGGTCGATGGTAGAGGGATATTGTCACACCCAGAATTTTCATCCAAAATTCTGGAGTTTTATTGTGTGTAAATCCTCGTCTAGGAATCAACCGAGGCACACATGACAAAATTGATAATCAAAGTAATTGTTTCCATAGCGTAAGCATTTATTACCGAGGTGAATGGTACCTCTCAAAACAATAAGGTTCTAATAGTGGATAAATAAATAACAGCGTGACGATTCCCACTCCATGCACATGACCGGGCTCCCGCTCAGTCCTCCAAGTAGTCCTCTTCACTGTAGTCCTCCTCTGAATGATTGTTGATTGCAAGGTGAGTACATGAAATACTCCACAAGCCACACGGCAAATATGCAAATGTACGGGATAACAAAGGATGGCATAATATGGCTCAAGTTTGCGTAAAAGCAAGTAATAGAACATTTGAGAGGGTAATAAAACATTAGTTAAATAGCAGTATTGATCAACACTTACCGCTCACCAAAACGGTATGGGCCCAACCACTCCAACCTGGAGCTACACAAGTTCCACTGTTCAACCATCAAATTTTAGATAATGTGGGACTAATCACAGAAAACATTGCTAGGCTCGCCCTTAACCGTGGGCACGGCTATCCGAATAGTTCTACTCTGACCAGAGGTGTACTAATGTACCCACAAGACACAACTCCACAGCACATCACTGTGTCCCTAAATACCATCACGGTATCTCGGAAAGGAGTGGTGACAGGATTATCCATGTAGCTCGCACAATAGGAGAGCCTCCCGCCGAACCTCCGGTCTCCGGTAGGGGTGATCAAGTACCTACCGCAAGACGGTCCGACGCCCGAAGCATGGTCTTATTGTCACTGCCATGTGTGGACTTATTCCAGCCACAAACACGCCCTAGTGCCTCCTATTGAACTCGACACACTTCAAACTCATGCTATTCCATACTAGCTTGTGGTTAGCACGAGTGTTGCTTCGCAACAAGTAGTCCGCGAACCGGTCCTTAACTGTCATGAGCACCGCTAGCAACATTCCAACTTGGTGCTCACAACCCACCTTTTATTTAAGTTTTAGTGAACCATTAAAATGTCCTCGTACGACCACTGCCGTAAACGAAACATCATTTCATGTGACTGAATAGTAGTATAGGAGTTACTGTGACAACCCATAAGTTATTCTATTATTTACTAGGCATGGCTAAGAAGGGTCCTAGAGTTATTTTAGCTAACCAGTAAATAAAGGTAGCTAGTCAAAATTATCCCATAGGTATAATGTCAAGTGATCAAATCAAAGGGGTCATAAACAAAGGTTAGGGTTTCCCTGTCCCGATGACATTCCAAAATAAATGCAGCGTTGAAGTAAAACATAGCTTTAATCATAGGAACAATATGTTTAATGAGAAAGAGGAATCTGTGTGACTTGCCTTGCAGCTCCACACAGCCTTCAACACTTGTCTCAAAAAACTGCACCTCTTCCTGAACGTCGGTAGCTATAGGCAATAAACAAAACAAGCAAAAACAGTACATCAACACACATGAACAGTAAAATATTATATTTTTAATGGATATTTCATGATTTTTAAAGAAATTAGAGACTTGAACGACCTCAATCCGAGTTCGTATGAATTAGTTATGATTTTTGGAAGTTTTAACCATTTATAGCCTATTTAAAAGAATTACCCGATTTATTGTGTCATTATTGAATTAATTTTATTCGGGAAAAGGGACTTATGACATCACAGGAGAGAGGAGGCTCTCGGCTGACCAGTGGGGCCCACTATCGGCAAGAGGGAGGCGTCGGGTCCATGGTGAACCAAGTCCACCGTGGTCCACGAGGGGATTTGATGGCTAGGGTTTCTAGGGTTTGGATCGGACGGCCACGATCTAGCCACGTGTCAAGGTGATCTCACTGCGATCGGACGGATGGAATCTAACCGAGGAGATCCGACGGCTAACATCGATCCTGATCGGACCGGCTAATGGCGCTGAGGTGGCGCCGAGCTGGCGCCTACACGGCGACCATATCGGCAGCCATGGCGGCTACAGCGACGGCGGCGACGGCGGCGGCACTAAACCCGATGGTCGACGGCGATCGGCGACGCGGCGACGCACGGGGAGAGCGGGAAAGGGTAAAGGGGGTCGAGGTGATCATTACCGAGGGTGAAAGCACGAAGAACGGCGACGGAGACGGCCGGCGGCGAGCTTGAGGCGGCGGAAAGCTTCGGGTCTTCGTCGACGGCGGTGTTCCGGCGGTTCCCGAAGGCTAAGAGGCAGCGGCCTAGCTTCTACGGGCTCTAACGAATCTAACTGAGGCGGCGGCGGGCTTGAATAGCGGCTGGAGCTACAGCGGCGCGCGAACGAAGCTCAGCGACGGCAGCGGAGCAAGCGTGAGACGCGGAGAGACGGCTAGGGCTAGCTAGAGCTCGATCAAAAGGGCAAAAACGATCCTAGGGGTTCTGAGATCACTATTTAAGGCAGAGAGAGGCAGACTCCGGCTCGGACTCGACGGGTTTTGCGGCGGCGCCGGTTAGGGATTGGAGGCCGGTTCGGGAAGCATCGGGTTTCCGTTCCACGCACGATTTAGCTCCGGATTCTTGGGGATTAGGTAGAGGGGGATAAGGACTCGGTTTTCCCTCAACCAATTTGGAGAGATCGGGTTCGAGACGAGCGGATTAGGCGGGATTTGCAGCGGCGGTGCTCGGGTGCAACAGTGCGCCCAGGCAGGAGGAAGACGACGACCCGGCCAACGGGCCCCACCTGTCGGTGGCTGCGGGCGACGCGAGCGGACACGGGCCGACGCGTGCGTGAGCGAGGGGAACAGGCTGCGCACAGTAATGGGCCGAAAATGGCCTAGAGACTGTGAAGGGATTTTTTAAACCTTTTTCTTTTTGTTTTAATTTTGTGAGTTTATTTATTTTACCAAAAATACCTTCCCTGATCATATAATTCCCAGAAAATTCCAGAAATTAAATAATTAGGCAAGGAATTTTATAAAATTATCTTCAAGCCCATTTTTCTTTAGATTTTCCTCTAATTTTATTCTTTTCACTCCTTGAGACTTTTAATTTAATTTCTAAAAATTTCTTTTTCACAATATTTTATATAGGGATAATTTCAGGGTGTTACAAATATACCACTAAAGAAGTCATCGAGTGTTGCATAGATTACCTTGAAGATACCAATCCCATTGGTCTACCTATGCCCCATCATTAGGGGAGATTGTCCGGAAGGGAGACCGTTGGTAAGAAAAAGTTTCATGACAATGAGTTCGTTACTGTACGAGCAGCACACTATAGCGTCCTACAACAGCTTGTGATAGTTAAGTCCTACATTGAACAACACTTAAACCAAATTAGAGCCGGTAACATTGGACGATCGAAAGATTAGATTATGAAAGAGCACAAGCGTCGATTCACCGCATGGTTCAAGGATCAAAACCTACTAGATGGTGACTCCCTTGAAGAAAAAACATTAAAAAGTTTGTCCTATGAGCCCTCAAGTTTAGTAACATCATGGCAGGCGTACGAGATGTAACATACCAGAATTTCGACTTTCGAAATTCTAACCAAAACAAATTAACAAAAAGACCTCGAAAGTAAAACTCTATAATTTCCAAACCAGGGAGCAATAATCAGAGGTAAACTACTGAAGTAAATTTTTTTTAAAAAAGGGGAAAGCACTAGAGCTTTTGTAATTAAAATTTTAGTTTACTTAGGGACTTATCCTAGGTCACAATATACAATAATAAAAGAATATAAAGCACAGCTCTATAAAGCACAGCTCTGGAATCCATAAATCAAATTTCTAAAACCTTTTGTAGGTCAAATGGGAATGGAAGTAATTCGTCCAAATGGGTATAAGAGATTTTGACCAAATTAAAATACCTTAGGGTTGGTGCATAAAGATTTTAGGAGTTAATTTACAAGAAACAGAAAATGTAATATGACTAAATATGTATAGATAAAAGTTTGATATAAAAATATGGAGATAAATAAATTAATTACCATTTCATGTATAGGCTTTCTTTTGAATTGTTTTTGGATCTTAAAGTGCATTTTCATAATAGGATGCATATGCATTTGTATAGCCTAAGGAATTTCTAAAAATGATTGGTTAAACATAAAATCATAGAAAAATTCCTATAAACACTATCCCACATAATTAACCCACTGTAAATTTTACATGATTTTATCACTTCAGTAAGTACTTCAATAAAATCCCTCAAATCAGCTAGACTAGGGAGCTAGCTAAAAATGAATAGGTATACTTCTAAAATTCACCAAATAAAAATGAAGATGAATTAGGCAGTGCAATTCTACCAACAGGTGTGTCAACAAGAACCCTATCACCAGTAATTTTGGCTCAATTTAATTCCCAAATAAACCACATAAAATAATAAGAGCAAAGCCCTAGGGAATATATATATAACTGCAGAAAACTGTGTTACTAAGCCGATTTCATCTTTTTTCCACATTAAAAATATAAGACCTCTAGCTTTGAAACTTGGCAGTTTGGTAGAACATATATTCACCTACACACATAAATTTTTCCAACCCCAGACACTCTCTGTAACTCAGTGAATTTGTCAGTGCAAAACAGCTGTTGGCCCAACCCTCTACACTTGGTCTCTAGAGAATTCTCCTCTTTATTTCACTTCCAAGTGGGCCCCAGCCGCGGTAGACCCCACCAGCCAGTCATAGGCGCTTCCCCAGCTTGGCCCCACCTGCAGGACACCGTCGCCATGCACGCGGACACGCGTCAGGCCGTCGGCTACATGCCCACAGAGTGATGCCAGCGCTCCTGCCTCTGTTTTCTCGGCGCAGTCGACAAGAACTCAAACCCTCTCGCCACTGTACTCTCCTCGCCATTCTCTCTCACTTCTCCATGGAGAGCCCGAGGTGAAAACCACCACAACGCTGAGAACGCCGCCTTCTTCCTCAGCACTGGCGAGATCCCGATGGATGCCGTCCTTCTCCGGTGAGCCTCGCCGTAACTAAGTCCTAGGAACGTGATTGCCTCTGGATACCTGACCCATTTTTCCCTTCTTCCCCTGACCTCGAGGTTGAAGATGCCATAGTGAGCACTCGGCTCCGGTGACCATCGCCATGGCATGGCTGACGTTCTCCCTGACTGAAGCTCGATAGGCATCGATCTTTGAACAGCAGTGTCGCAACCCCAAGGGAAGCCCAAGGCCAGAGCACGGGAAGCTGCCGAGCTCTGAGGCACTAGATCCATGTCTTCTTCCTCTCCGCTGGCCGCCGTGCCCCCTTCTTGCTCTCTCTGACCACGGTGAGTTACATCTCGATTCCTCGCTCCCTCACCATCTCCAGGATCCTGCTAACTTCGTGCGTGCTTTGGTTTGACGATTCCTCTTGCAGATCGAGACGGCACCGCCGACTTGAAGCATTTCCACCACTGCCACACCATTCCTTCATTGCCGCCACCGTCCAGTGCTCCCCTACCTCGTGTAATCGCATGGTGAGCTTCCTAGGAACCTGCATGCCTCTCCCTAACAAAACAGTAGCCGCAAGGCCATATGCACCATATACCCAAGAACAACCGCCGCTCGGGCTCGTCTCCAGCGAGCCTCCGTCCACCTCTAGCCCCTGCACTTGCACCGACGTGTTCGCCTCATCTCTCTCTACCTTTTCCCTTTTGGCCGCAACCCAAGCTGCGCCACCATTCGCTGCTGGCGACGGCGAGAAGCTCGCCAGCCACGCTCGCCCCTGTTCACCGGCGCCGCTCTGCCTCGCTCTCCTCTGCTTAGTCTCGCCGACGTGCGGGGCCCACTCGCCAGAAGGGATTAGCGGGCGAGGACCTATTTGCAAAGAAGTTGAAACATGCTAGATAAATTAATAAGAGTGCCACTCTATGACATGTGGACCCAAGGACTTAAATGGAAATAAGTAAAACATCAAGCACCATTAAGAAAGTTCCTTTTTCCACGTGCCTAGGGAGTGTGGGTTGATTTCTTGGACTTCCAGGGGCCTTTTTGCATATTGCCTCTCACTGACCGGTGGACCCAACCTATTTAAAATCTGAGAAAAAGGTAAAATTTATATCCATTCAACTGAAAAATGTGCAAATTTGTAAAACCCATAACTAATTCATTTCAACTCCAAATTTGATGGAACAAAATTTGTTGGAATCACAAAATTATGAAATTTATTCCTATAGAATAAAATCTGGGGAAATCAGTACCTAAAATTCCTTAAAAATAATAAAAATCATAAAACACATAAACCTTATATATAAACTTAACTATTTCTCATTTCTATAAATTAAGGTTTGGTAAATTCATGAAATATTGATCTTTACTGCAGTGAACTAAAACCAAATTCCATTTATATGAAAGACACTTATATAAAACTTGTAATAGGTAAATACATAAATTAGAATACATAATATGTATTGACTTCCAAAATTCATAGGAAATTCATATTAGCTCCAAATAATATGAAACCAAATTTTTTGGCTTCAAAACATTTTGATCTCATTTCTGAAAAATAGAGTATTAGCTAAAATATTGTACATAAAACATCTTTATGATTTATACAAAGTATAAATGTTTCGTATAGAATATAAAAAGTAAAATAATTTCTAAAAATTATATAAACTCCATTTTACTCTAAATAAAACACACCCAGATGGCAGTAATATCCATAAGACACATTTCTCAAAGCATGTAGATTTATATTTTTTATGAAACTTAGACCTAAAACTCATATATACTAAAATATACATATAGGTATCATATACAGATCTAAAACTTACAAAATTAATATCTCCAAAAATAAGAGTTGATAAAATAGAAACCTCTTCACGAAAAGCCATCAAGGACCAGTACCAAACCACCGTATAAATTTCACACATATTAAAATAACTTCAAATTTTACCTTATATCGTATTCGGACGTATTTCTATATAGAACTCACAAAATTCATAACTCCCAAACCGTAAATGATAAAATAGAAATTTCTTGACCTGAATTCACTTTAGTTCAGTAGCAACCTATGGTATAAACCTCATGCATATTAGAGCATCTTGGATTTTTCGCATTATTTGCTATTTATACGATCATACGGTAATTTTCTTTTAGAGAACGAATTCAAAGTTGGTGAAGGAGTGAAGTGAAGGTTGCTCTAGGTATTCAAGAGTAAGGTAAGTATTCTCCTCTCCTCTTTGAACAAATTGAATCCTATGTTTTGGGGAATGAAATGTGTTGTTTATAAAATTGCATGCGTATTTGTGAATAATGGTATTTGAATTATGGTAAATGGTAGTTATAACCAATTAGTTGCATGATCCACCTTAAAACATTGTACTCCTTGCTGTTTGTAACCCTAGGCTTGGTTATAGTACTTGATTTGTACTCATGGGGTCTATGTTAAGTTAATACACTTGCTTATGCTTAGCCATGCTTAGTAAAGTGCTAAATATTACAGTGATCACTATATACATTTGAAAATGGAAATTTTATGACTTCTGGACAGAGGTGAAGCCTCTGATTATTTGTGAACTAAAATGATGAAAAACCTGATTTTAGACTTGGGCGGCAAGTGGTGTGCATATAGAGTAGTTGCACACCAATAGGGGGAGTGTTCGCCTGAGTCGATTAAGGACTGAACTCAGTGTCATATTCTCATGTTAAACAGTACAACCACATGTGCTAGTATGGGATAGCCATAGTGGATTATGTTACTTAATGTTTAGTCTTGCATTTTGGTAGGCAGAGTAGTATGGGCAGTGCCTACAAATGTACCGTAGGGCTGTTCAGAGGAGCTACCTACATCCCGTAACGGAATAGGCATCTAAGTTGGTCCAATACAACGTTGTGTGCCTCGTGGGGAGCAGGGTAGGCTGTCGCCACGGCGCTGGGTTAAGGCGTGGGCCCGCCACCCACGACATCGGGATAGCGCCCTGATGTGGAATAACACACCTCGTGCTGGTGCATGGCTAAATGTTAGGTAATGTAAAAACTGTGTTATGACCTCTAGACCACATTCAATGTGCAGAGTGTGGTGGTACCGACGGGTACCAGACAAACTAGAGCGATCATATCATGTGAGTGAAGTTGTACAAACTCTGCAGAGTCAAAACTAATTGGTTAGCCGTGCTCACGATCATGAGCGGCATGGTTGTGTCCATTGAGTATAGATTTATGCTTTTAAATATGTTTATGAAATTGGGATGAGGATTGGTGATTTATGAGAATTATTATGCTTATGACAATGCTTATGGTGACTTGTTGCCGTGGAGGGTAGCAAGCAGGAAAATTATTATGTTGATCACTTCCTTACTTGTTATACATGTTTCTAATGTTTTATTAAATACCGTTGCAAATGATTATGAACTAAAATTAGCTTTATGCAAAACTGAACCCACAAATAGCCATCTCCTTGATTTTAGAGCTCTCATGTAGCGATATAGGATTGTCCTTGCCAGTACATTATTTCGGTAATGTACTGACTCTTGCTTGTATGGTTATAATCCTTGCTGTAGGTTGAGTGCTACGGGAATTCTTTGCTTCTTCAGGATTGATTCCTTAAGGGGTCTACCCCTAGTCGGATTACCTGTGGTATGGGTAGACAAGCTTCCGCTGAATCATATTATTCGGTCATTTGACCTATGTAACTCTGATGTAATAAATTTAGTTTACTTACTTGTACAACCTTTTGCATTGGATACTACTTGCTAAGATGAACGTGTGGGACTAGAACTTTCCTGGGCTAGTCACACATTAGTAAAAATTTAGAAATGATGAGATGCTTGGATGTTGATTCAACCGTAGACCATGTCCCCAGAAGTGTGTATCATATTTGGTCGGCACCTTCGTGTGTTTGACGGGCACACTTCGTCGTTTCAGACTGGTGAATCAACTCTCCAAATATCTCTTTATTTCTGAATTCGGCACTTTGGATTTGTATTATGAATGGGTAAATATTATAGCAAGGCTGCGATGAGGATGGATGGTTACTGCACTTATTTGGTTTTTTTATTCGAGATCCCATCTATCTAAATATTTTACGTTGTCATAGTAATTACTCTCCATAATGTATTTCCGGGGTGCCCACACGAGATTAATGGGTACACATTTGTATATGAAGTCAAAGGATAAGAAGAGGATGGCACAAAGTAGCGGGGTTCAAGTGGATGCAATAGAAAATTATGGACAAAAAACCACCTACTATGGGTTCATAGATGAAATATGGGAACTGGACTACGGATTAAACATTCAGATCCCCTGTTTCGATGCCAATGGGTGAAACACCCAATAGGAGTGTTCGTGGACAACTTCGGGCTAACAATTGTTGACCTCGTCAATGTAGGCCAAAAGGACGACCCGTGGGTACTGGCTGAGCGTGTCGCACAAGTTTTCTATGTTACCGACCCTACGCATAAGAAGAAAGACATAGCTCTATCGGGTAAACAAAAAATCGTTGGTATCGATGGCGTCGAATATGCCGAAGATTACAACCAGTATGATGCGATGCCGTTGTTTACTGACCTTCCAAATAAAATCAAGACCATTGAAGAGACTTTTAATGAAGAAACCATGAAGCCGTACATGCGCACTAATGGCGTTAGAAAATTCATGAAAGGCTAATATTGGGTCCCATGTGTAACAACTAAATCGTGTGTTGCCATGTAATTAGGATTAATGCTTTATATATGAATGCATATTATTTGATTCATATTAATGAGGAGTTATGAATTTTTATGCACATTTTACACTTAATTTGGATCTTACTTGAGTAAATAATTACATATTACAAATCCTAATTAATTGTTTGATTAAATAATTACTCGATTTGTGGGCACCTCAGAAATGCATTATAGAGAGTAACTACTATGACAACACGAACTATCTAGATGGGATCTCGAATAAAAACCAAATAAGTACAATAACCATCCATCCTCATCGCAGACTTGTCATAATATTTACCCATCCACAATACAAATCCAAAGCACCGAATTCAGAAATAAAGAGATGTTTGGAGAGTTGATTCACCAGTCCGAAACGGCGAAGTGTGCCCGTCAAACCACACGAAGGCAGCGACCAAACACGATACACACTTCTGCGGACATGGTCTACGGTTGAATCAACGTCCATGCATCTCATCATTTCTAAATTCTTACTAATGCGAGACTAGCCCAGGAAAGTTCTAGTCCCACACGTTCATCTAGCAAGCAATATCCAATACATAGGGCACTTAGCTAAGTAAAACGAAAGTATAGATACAAGTACATACTAACTATTAATTACATAAGCCGTACAGGCTGAATAATTAGTCCATCGGAAGCTTGGCTACCCAAACCCTCAGGCAACCGACTAAGGGTAAACCCTTAGATAGGACCGTCCTGATCGATCTGTTCATCCCCACAATCATCAAACATGTCCTCATCTCCACCTGTATATGAATCTATAGCAGCATTCACAAAAACAAATAGAACTCAGTACGCAAGGTACTGGCAAGGCCACAATCAGACCTAGTTATACATGTAGGCTATAATCAAGGTTAAGGCTGTATGAAGGGCTAAATTTTACTGCATAAAGCCAATTTTATTTCGCAATAATTTAAAGGAGAAGTTCATAAAATAAATTGCATAATAAACTGATAGAGTAGTATCATGGCATCCCTTTTCATGAATAATAATATCTTCACTGCCCTTCTTGGCAGCAAGACTATAAAGCAACTTAGCACATCATCTCCTTTTCATTATCATATCATCAATCACCAAGTATAATTCAATAAAATTCTTCATCATCCCATCCCATTTCATAAAGCATTTTAGAAACATAAATCTATACTCAATGAGCACAACCATGCCGCTCATGACCGTGAGCACGGCTAACCGATTAGTTTTGACTCTGCAGAGTTTGTACATCGTTACCCACATGATGTGATAGAAGCCAAACGGCTACACTCTAGTTTGTCCGGTACCCGTCGGTACCACCACACTCTTCACGTTGAGTGCAGTCTAGAGGTCACAACACAGCTTTTACATTACCTAACATTTAGCCTTGCACCAGCACGAGGTGTGTTACTCCACACCGAGGCGCGACCCCGATGTCGTGGGTGGCGGGCCCACGCCTTAAACCCAGCGCCGTGGGAATCTGCCTACACGGCTCTCCACGAGACACACAACGTTGTATTGGACAAACTTAGACGCCTACGCCATGAGGTGATCACAGTCCCTCATGGTTCACATAGGTAGCTCCTCTGAACAGCCCTACCGTACATTTGTAGGCACTGCCCCTACTACTCTGCCTACCAAAATGCAAGGCTAAACATTAAATAACTTAATCCGCTATGGCCATCCCATAACTAGCACATGTGGTTGTACTGTCTAACATGAGAATATGACACTGAGTTCGGTCCTTAAGCAACCCAGGCAAAACACTCCCCCTATCGGTACACAACTATCACATATGTGTACCACTTACTTGCCCAAGTCTTAAAACGGTTTTGCTTCGGTTTTAGTTCACAAATATCACGGATATTCATCTCTGATCAGAAGTAAGTAAATTCCCATTTGAAACATAATTAGATAGCCATGATATATTTTGTAAGTAGCTATGCATGTCTAAGCATATATACCAATGTATACCTTATAGCAAGCACTCAATAAGTACTTCTACCCATCCTAGGGTTACAAGTAGCAAGTCATCAACATTTCAAGGCTGGTTATGCAGGAAATGGGATTAACTAACTTTGCCCACCATCTATATACTTTACATAGCCAAATAACAATGCAAGTTGAAATAAAATCATTTATAATCCCAAAATTTAGGAGCAATATGTTCAAAGGTAGTGGGATTCTTGCCTTGGTTCAGGTCTACTTCAGGTTCTTCAAAGTATTCTA
The DNA here is from genome assembly GCA_003991445.1 of Oryza meyeriana var. granulata. Taxonomy (NCBI): domain Eukaryota; kingdom Viridiplantae; phylum Streptophyta; class Magnoliopsida; order Poales; family Poaceae; genus Oryza; species Oryza meyeriana. The sequence continues at coordinate 128,021 of RYFJ01000325.1, forward strand.
CCTCCTCGAACTCCAAAGGCTCTCCTTCTAGTTTTAAATTTTAAAGTTAACACCAAACCGATAAATAATGCAAAAATGCAAAATGCTCTAATATGCATGATTTTTGTGCAGTGGCTTGGTACTGGTTTTATACTCTCTTTGGTGGAATTATTTTCATTTTTGCACTTACAATTTGTGAGATATGATTTTTACGATTTGTATGCGTCCTTTTGGAGAAATAACATGTACTGATTATGTGCGGCCTAAATCTGTGCAAGCTGAGTTCATAGATGGAAAGTATACAGTTTTATAAGAATTACAAAATTGGTTTGACATTTTTCTGAGTTATAATGAATTTCTTATGAATTTTCTAGTCAAAAGTCCCATTTTTACTCTCATAAATTTTTAGGTAAATTTTCTGTACAGAAAGTGCTACTTTTCATTTTATCAGATTTTAGAGGATAAACTTACAAAACCCACAAAACTGGTTTCACCCAATTTGGAGTTGTAATGAATTTTCAAAGTTAAATCCATTTTCAATGTAACAGAAAAGCATTTATTCATTTCTTTTATTTTTCTGGGTTTTACAAAGGATGGGGTCCACATGTAGATGAAACAGAGCAGAGCAGGCACTGAAGCATGGAGTGGACCGTCCGATTGCAGTTTGGACCGTCCGGCGAGGTGGAATACAGGGGCACAGCCACAATAGAACGGACCGTCCGATTGCAGTTCGGACCGTCCAGCCAGGCGAAACAGAGGAGGACTGAGCCGGCGAGCTTCTCGGCGGCGGCGACGGTGATGGAGGCGTTGGCTGCAGTTGGGGCCAAAAGAGAAAATGCAGAGGAGTCCAAGGCGAAGCCTTCGGTGGTGGTCTCGTCAACGGAGGTGGCCGGAATTGACGGCAAAGGCGGCGGAGGCGGCGGTCTCTTTCGGCATGTATATGGAATGCATATGGATGTCATGTTACAGGTTAAAGTGATGCATGCATGCGGTAACGGAGGTGCCAGGGATGCTCACTGAGGGTGTTGCGTAGCTCGGCGAAGCTGGAACGGCGACGGTTGCTCCGGGAGAGGTCCAACAGCGGCGGAGTGCCTCGGGTAAACGGCGACGGCTGGATCTGGGCCAGGTAACAGAGAAATGAAGTAGGCATCACCTTAGTGAGTTGCTGAGGTGGGTACAGACACGAGGAATCAGAGTTTGACTCAACGTGGTCAAAGAGAGAGCAAGAAGGGGGCACGGTGGCCGGCGGAGAGGAAGAAGGCGTGGTTCTACAGTCTCGAGACTCGGCTGCTTCTCGTGCTCTGGTATTGAGCTTGTCTTGAGTTTTCGATGAAGCTGTCCAAAGATTAGCTCCTGTCTTGCTTCGGTCCGGGAGAACGCATGCATGCGATGACGATGGTCGCCGGAGCCGAGTGCTCACGATCGCGTCTTCAACCTCGAGGTCAGGGGAAGAAGAAGGGAAAAATGGGTCAGGTATCCAGAGGCGATCACGTTCCCAAGACTCAGTTGCAGAGAGGCTCACCGGAGAAGGACGACGGCCGTCGGGATCTCGCCGGTGCTGAGGAAGAAGGCGGTGTTTTCAGAGCTGTGGTGGTTTTCGCCTCGGGCTTTCCGTGGAGGAGTGAGAGAATGGCGAGGAGTGCTGAATGGCGAGATGGCTCGGGTTGCAGTCGACTTGGCCGAGGAGAAGGAGGAGGGCGCGCTGGCGCCGCTCTGTGAGCATGCAGCCGGTGGCTTGGCGCGTGTCCGCGAGCGTGGCAACGATGTTCTGCAGGTGGGGCCGGGCTGGAAGGGTGTCTGTGACTGACAGATGGGACCCACAATGGCCGGGACCCGCTTGGCAGTGTCAGAGCAGAGAGGAGACTTCCTCTAGAAAGTGAGTTAATGAAGTAGTTGAGGAGCTAACTTGAGCTGGCATTTTGACTGGGGTACAGTATACGTAAAATTGTAGAAAATTTACTGTGGGCAGTGAGTGACAATTACTAGCTCTGTGCCAAAATTCAGAGTTGTGAGACTGGTGGATTTTTCCTGATAATTCTTCAAAGTTCGGAACAAAATTCAGCCTTCCCTGTCAGAGTCAGTAGGCTTTGTCCTGTTATTTTATGTATAATTTTTGTGAAGATTGTATTGAAATTTTTACTGTAATTGCTTCACATTCCAATCCAGGTTTTGGTAGGTTTTGGTGAGGAGGTGTCTGATGGATTAGTTCTGGAAAAAAAATGCCAAGTAGGCTGTCTGCAGATAACCATTTCCAGATTTTGCTGAGGTGAAAGTATTTATTCGAGACATTTATGTACTTGATAAAATCCAGTGAAAATTACAGTGGTTGAACGAGATGGTGTAGTTTCTAGGGTAATTTTCTCAGATTTTTATTTCTCCAAAAAGTTCCCTTATGAATTTGAATTGACAATGTGATTATTAGTTTTTCTTCACACGAGAGCAAACATAGGTCTCCATATATTCTGGGTATGTTACACGATTAAATATTTATAATTTTTATATACATTACGCTACTACTTCACAATCCTAATAATTAGTTATTAAATAATTACTCGATTAAATATTTATAATTTTTTAATACATTTTAAACACTACTACTTCACAATCCTAATAATTAGTTGATTAAATAATTACTCGATTAAATATTTATAATTTTTACATACATTTTAAATGCTACACCCTCACAATCCTAATAATTAGTTGATGAAATAATTACTTGATTAAATATTTCAAAGTTTTATATGCATTTTATACGCAATCATAGTACATTAGTTATCAAGTCGCTGATAGGTGGGCCCTACTTCGATGTCCCATGCGGGCGGCTTAGCAGCCCATATGCGAAGATCATTTTCGCATATGGGCCCTAATATTATCGCAGGCGAGCGGCTTAGCTTGATCTTCACATACGGGCAGCATTGTTATCGCAGGCGGGTGGCCTAGAGGCCTGTATGCGAAGACCATTTCCACATAGGGGCCTCTAAGCCGCCCGCCTGCGGAAATGCTCCCTCCTATATAGGGACACACGGGAGTCGAAATTTTTCTAACTCCCTTGGCGCGTCCCCGAAACCCTAGCTACGCTATCAGGTTGCTGGTTCGTCATGCGCTGCCGTCGCCTCTCTGCCGCCCTCGGCTCGCCGTCTCCACCGGTGCCCTGCACAGCCCCCGAGCCCGGCGCCTCTCCAACCCGGCCACTCGGCGCCGCCACTGCCACCCTGAGCTCTGTCCGCAAGCCCGGCGCCGCCACCGCCACCCCGAGCTTTGGCGCACCCTGCTCGACCCCGGCGTCTCCTTCCCGGCCACCCCGACGCCGGCACTGCCACCCCCAAGCTCTGGCGCCCCCGACCCAACCCCAGCGCCTCCATCGCGGCCACCCCAGCGCCGCCACCGCCATCCCCGAGCGCCGGCGCCTCGGCTCGACCCCGGTGTTGCCTCCCAGAGCTCCGGTGCCTCCACCCCGGCCACCCCGCCGCCGCCACCGGGGTAATGCCTTGTTGGAAATTTGGATTAATTTACAGAAAATTATGATTATGCCTTGTTGGAAATTATGCATTGTAGGAAATTCTGATTATGCCTTGTTGGAAATTTGGATTAATTTGTATGGAAATTATGATTAATTTGTATGGACATTACGATTAATTTGTATGGACATTATGATTAATTTGTATAGACATTATGATTATTCGTATATATGAAATTATATTTTTATTTGGTTGTAATTTTATTTCAAAGTTCTCATTTGCTCTATGAAGATTATGGTCGTTTGGATATTGAATAGTACAAAACTTTTGCAAATTTGGCCTACGATTCAAATTCAACTTAACCACGTGAGGAGTGCATTTTTTCCGAGTTCTGCAGGTGCGCTAACGACCGAAGGACCGTGTGTTGACTCGACAAGCGCGGTCCTTTTTGTCGTCGATGCCCCTGCATGACTCGGCTAATTCTACCATGCCATCCACATATATAGCCAAGTTTGATTAAATTTTGTCACTATTTAATATGTGAATAATGACAACTAGGTATAGTGGATGTACAAGATACTATCTATCCCAACCTCATATCGTCTGAGAGCAATTTTCTTATGTATAGACTTATGTATAGATATATTGTTCCATTTTAAATCTGTATGCATTGTTTTTATTCAATATATTTTCCATATGCTATATGAAGATCGTCGGTCGTGTCAATATTTAATTTTTGCTCTGTGAAGATTATAGTCGTTTGGATATTGAATAGTACAAAACTTTTCTAAACTTGGCCTATGATTCAAATTCAACTTAACCACGTGAGGAGTGCATTTTTCCCAAGTTCTGCAGGCGCACTGCCGACGGAAGGACCACGTGCCGACTCAACAAGTGTGGTCCTTCCCGTCGATGGTGCCCATGCATGACTCAGCGTATTCTACCGTGCCATCCACATATGTAGCCAAGTTTGCTTAAATTTTATCACTATTTAATATGTGAATATTAACGACTAGGTTTGGTGGATGTACAAGATACCATCTATCCCAACCTCATAACATTTGAGAGCAACTTCCTTATGTATAGATATATTGGTCCATTTTAAATCTGTATGCATTGTTTTTATTCAATATATTTTCCATATATATATGAAGATCGTTGGTCTTGTTGATTTTTAAATTTTATAAAAAAAATGTTTTGAATACAACGATGGACGGAAAGGACACGCAACACAAGATGGAACAAGTGGCCGGGACAGACTAGGACAAGTCATCTAGCGAGACATCGTGACGTACCCCCAGTGATCCGCATCCCGTTATAGAGAGGGCAAGAAACGAAGAGGACATTGACCCTGATTATATTTTGATTGAACATGCCGTAAGTATTTCACCGTGTTACGTCAAGTTACTAGCGATAATAGTTCCGGTACTATTGTCTAACATAGTGTTCCGGCTATATGTACAATAGATGGAAACAAGATGTCGGACTCGCCGAAAAGTTACGAACGATCTTGCTGAACTAGACACGGCTACATCTGCCCCTGCCGGGATAGAGACGGATATAACCACAACTGAAGCCATCGGCCAAAAACGAAAGCGTGGTGAGAGAAGCAAGAACAAGCTAACAGATGAAATACACGCCATCACCCGCATGGGACGAAGAGGGGACCCCATTGAGCCTAAATGTGTGCCCGCAAAATGGAGCAACTCCTGTGGTGCTTTGGTAAGGGATCACTGTCTAATCCTCGTAGATGAATGGGAGAAAGTAAGCGAGGGGGTGAAGGAAGTCCTTTGGACGGAATAGAAGAAAAGATTCCTATACCCTGAAGGATTCGACGAAGTAGAAAAGGAATATGCACTAGTAGTTATGGGTCAGTGATGGCGACAATGAAAGTCCGATCTAAACAAGAAGTACGTCCAGCGGAACCGGAGCCCCTTTAAAAGATACGGGAAAATCACCGTGGCTAACTGGGACGAGTTCGTCAAGAAGAAGACTACGTCGGAGGCCTTAGAGAAGAGTAAAAAGATGTCTGAATTGGCAAAGAAAAATCAATATCCATATCGTTTAGATTCAACAGGGTATGCCCCCAAAGTGGAATTATGGAGGAAGAAGGAAGAAAAAACGAAGGCGGAGGGAAAACCCTTAGAAGTGGAAGGGTTAGATAATTGTAGCAAGAATTGGTTATGGGCTAGGAGCACTGAAGAAGTTATCGACGATGGACAATTAGTCTTTAGAGACCTAGTGTCAAACAAGTAGCAAAAAATTTGAAGGAAATCTCCGAGAAGCAAAAAAGTGGGGAGTTCGTGCCCAGAAGGGAGAAGGATCAGCTAAGCGCTGTGTTGGGTAACCTAGAGCATTCTGGTCACGTCAGAGGGGTATCTTCCATGCTCAGCTGGAAGGAAGGGTTTCCAAAAGACGCAGAAAAGTTACGAAAGACGCGATAGGTACAAGGAGAACATGAGGCAAGTAATCAGGGAAGAAGTGGGCGAGCAATTATTTTATTTGATGAATAAAAACCAAGGAAAATTGCCGGCATATTTGCAACATGTTGCTCAACATCAGGAACCTAGCGTAGTGTCATCGCCTGTGACCCGACACCTAGTAAATGACATAACCGGTCCTACGCCATGCAAGTTACATGTGCCGATTGGAAGGACAGGCCGGACAAAGGAGGTCGCTAGTGGCATGGCGATACCAGGCATGAAGTTTCACTGCCAGGACATACCTGACAACAACGCGAGGGTCCAGGTATCAAGGGTCAATGACGACTGCCACCAGTACGAGCTAGACATTCCCACGCCAGAGGGAATCAAATTTGTAGGGGATGCAGTCAATCAATTCATATTGTGGCATCGTAGAGATATCATGCTCATTCAACAGTCGCCCACAAGTGCATCGAAGATTGCGGCTCCAAAGAAGACAGTTGCTGCACCAGAGCCGATATCCCCGTTAGGTCCTTAGTCACCTGAAAAACTGGAGTCCTCCAAAGACAAGGCACCAAAGTTCCCACCACATCCACCTTCCCCACCACCTCAACCTTTCCCACCACATCCACCTTCCCCACCACTGCCTCTTCCCCACCACATCCACATTCGCAGCCACCTTGAATCTCACCAGCCCCTGAGGTGCATATCGAAGCTCAACACGGCACTCCATGTCCACTGTCCGCTCTACCTCGGGCTAAATCTCCAACTCCACCGTCCGCTCCAACTCGGGCCATTCCACAGAAGATAACCACGTACGATAACAAGGCTAAATCAAAAGACATGGACAAGTTTCTGCTTACGGCCTTCAGAGGTAGAGGTGACCTAAAGAAAGATACAGCACTAGATACAAGCCAGAAATCAGTGCAAAGCGCCAAGGATGAGTTGGAGTTCTATGCTATTGACAACGTCCCTAAGGAATTCGTAAATGTCAAGCCTTTTCTTCCAACACACATCCTGAGGACTTTGCCATGGTAGATGATCAGGTGGCATGAGTGCTACATGAAGGCTAGTAAAGCAGGCCTAAGCTGGCTATGTGCTAGGGTGCCAAAAGATGCTTTCATGGGTAGAGATGGGGGCGTATTCTTTATTGATTTCAGGAACATGCACGTCATGTATCATCTAGAAAAATTGGATGTCAATCTTGTCGGCACATGGGCCCTGTAAGTATATATATCGATCACTCTTCTTTCTATACATAATCACCAGTCTATAATCGACATGGTGCCTAATGTTTTGAACCGTTATGCATGTGTAGGTTACAATTGCACGATATGGACCAAACGAGGGAACCGGTTGGCTACCTTGACCCAACCAGAATCTGTAAGACGTAACACACCGTCGACATACACAACGATTCTGCAGTGCTCAAGGACAAGTCACCGGAAGAGAAGAAGAAGTACATTGAGAAACTTCATGGCGACAAGATTTGTGAAGTGGGGCATACATAAGAGATGCATAATGGCCCCGTACAACTTCAAGTAAGTTTGTAATTTCTTCTGTAAGAACTTTCAGAACTATTAACTTAACATGTTTTTAGTCGCTTGTAGCAACTACTACATTTTATTCATCATATACCCAAAGGACATACAAGTCGTTGTTTGTGATCCAGCCGATTACCCGGAGATCGATTATATGGGTTTCCTCATTCTTTTGAACCTGTAAGGAATTTAAATCGTCCTTGTATATACCTCCTGCCTTCGTGTCACACTCTGAAAATTGGCCTAATTAAAAATTATTTTGGGTAAATAGAAATACAATAATACATTAGAAAATTTGCCTGTGGAAGTGTTTGAATAAAATTTTGAAAATTTCCAATATTAAAAATCACAAGTTAAAATTTTAATTAAGGCTTGGATGCTTTTATATTCTCAAGGGTTTGTCGGAATATTTTAAGCATTCAAGTATTTATAATAATAAATTTTCTTTTGTTTCATGGTGGTTTTTGCTTCTGGTAAATTCTCCATGATTTAACAAACTCTTTGAAATTTTTTCAGATTTTTCGGAGCTCCAGAATTATTTTTAACAGTGAAAAGATCATTTCAGAAATTAAATAAATAGAAAATAAAATCCTTTTCTTTTTCCCTGTTCGGGTCGTTCCTGCCTCAGTCCCTTGATGTCTCTCTGTTCACCTCGAACTCTAGTTCCCTTCTTCTTTTAGGGTTTGGTGTCGCTCCCGAAACCCTAAAGTCTCCACGAAATCCTAAATCTGGAGCTCTTGGATTTATTCAATCTCGAAACCCTAAAATCCCATATATTTCTTTGATTCCTAGAAACACCCTTCCTTTGAAATCCAATTCTAGTTAAGATAAATCCAAGTCCTCCAATATTTCGAGATTTGCCCCAATTTCAACCTCCATAAAATATCCTCAGCAGAATATTTATAATATTCTGAATATCTCCAATGTCTCGATCACTATAAACATCCTCCATTTTCCGAATCCCACAATATACTCTCTGATTTTGAATTCCTCAAAAAGTGTTCCCAATATTCCAATAATCCCGAAGTATTCCAAAAATCCCAAATACTCCAATCTCTCAACCTCTGCAAAATATCTTTCAATTTTCCAATTCTCGAAATATTCCGATATTCTATTCCCCAAATATTCCTTTGTAAAATATCCTCCGTTTTCCGAACCCCACCAAAATATATTCCATTTTCTAGTTCCCTCCAAATATTTCCGATTCCCATATATATATATACATATATATATATATATATACATATATATATATATATATACATATATACACATATATATATCTTGATATTCGGAATATGCCAAAGTCCTGAATATTTCCGCAGATTCCAATCGAAAAATATTCCTCAGATTTATTAATAACCCAAAAATTCCAATTTTCCAAAATTGGATTTTTTTGGAAAACCCCCTTATTTTTCTTTCCTCCTTTTCCTTTCCCTTCTCTCTTTTCCTTTTTCTTTTTTCCCCTTCCTTTTTCTTTTTCCCTCTTCTTCCTCCTTTCTCCTTTCTTCTCCCTCTCGTTCTCTCTTCCCTCAAGCCGATCCTAAGCTCCCTTCGGCTGAGCCGCCCCGGGCCCGAGCCCCCTCGGCCCACGCCACGCCGCCGTCCCTCGGCCCCGCTCTAGCTCCGGCCCGGTCTGCCGCCGCCTCGCTTGGCCCATCCCGAGCCACGCCGCCCCAACCCGGCCTACCGCTACCGGTCCTGTGCCACCGCGCCCTGTGCCGTCCCTAGACTCCGGAGCCGCCACCCCTATATATATCAGCCATCACCGCCCTCTCCCCGTTCCTCTCCAAGCCCTAGTCGCTGCTACAAAATCCGAGCCGGTGCTCTGCTCTCGCCACTGTCGCCGCTTCGGTTCTCACTGCCGCCGCCGTGGGTCGCCATCGTCGTCGTCTTTGCGTTCGCCGCCCGTCGCCGGTGAGTACCGTCGAGTCGCTGTTCCCGCGCCGACCCTCTCTTCCCTAACCCCGACATCGTTGGTGCCCCTATTTTTCCCTGCTCACCGTTGTCGTCATCTGTATCCAGCACCGGTGCCTCTCTTTCCTCTTGGCCGAGCTCCGCCGTCCCAGCGCAGTCGTCTGCCGCCGTCGTTGAACGCCGCCCGTCGTCTCCCGTCAGTCTCCTGCCTTATCGCCTTGCCGCATGTGAGCCGCGCCAATGCCATGGCAAGGGCGCTGCTCACCTCCTCCCCTTCCCCTCGGTGACATTGACAGCAGGCCCTGTCGGCAACCTTCTCTTTAGTGGATGACATGTGGGCCCCTTTACACAGTACATCAAGGAATCATCTGATCTTGTAGATCCAATCTCCACCGTAAGATCCGTCCGAGTCAATCTAGAGCCATCCAATCCTTTAGATCCGATCCAGAGCCATCCATCTACCCCGATTAAATCCCAGCCCTCGGATTTCCATAACTCCTCGAATAGACACCACGTCAGCCCTAGCTCAGTCCACCTCGGCCTCCTCTACCAATGTGGCCTCCATGTTACTCGGTCCACAGGCCATCCACTCCTCACTCGGTCCACAGGCCATCCACTCCTCTGTCCCATAGACCAAGTTCACCCTGAGCCATCCCTCCAACCAGTGGGCCCACAGCCAATATCCATCCAAAAATAATTCATTTAATTAAATCCTGAGGGAATATTTTGAGAATATTCCTTTTCCTTTTTCTTTCCTGATTTTCTCTGAATTCAATCTTCCGGAAGTCGTATCTTTTCCATCCGAACTCCGATTCGACCTGTTCTTTTTCCTAAATTCATCTAAAATCATGATCTACTTGTTTATGTACTTTTTATGTACTGTTTATTTGGAGTTTCTTAGAGTTTTTCCTCATTTTGCGTGTAGTCGAGTCGTTTCTGCCGTTTCGGAGGAAGTGAAGTTCGCAGAAGAGTTCGAAAGACTTATTGAAGACTTTTCTATTGCAAGGCAAGTCACATGACAATCCCCTTGAGCATGTTGATCCCAGTTGTGAAAACTATTTTATTTTAACGTTATTGCATGCAAAGCTTTTGATTGTCATTATTACGGGTATTTATTTATTATCCGATATTCCTTGACTATTATGGCCATTTTGTTATTGATACCTTTGCCTTCATACATTGGGTGAAGAATATTGACTAGCTGGATGTCTAATTAATAATCTAGTTAGATTATTTAGGCTTGCTTAGCAATGCATAGAAACTGTAGCGTCATTTTATACGGGGAAACTATTCAATCACTTATGGATAATTAATGTTTAATGGCTATATTTTCACGACAGTTGGTCATGCTTGGCTAATTGATATGCCAACTAAAACTTGACTGATGGTGGGTTGTGAGCACATGGATGGTGATGATGCTAGTAGTGCTCATGACAATTAAGGACCGGTTCACGAACTACTTGTTGGGAAGCAATACCATACTAACCACAAGCTATAATGGGTAATGGCTTGACTGGACGTGTAGTGAGTTCAACAGGAGGTACCACGGTGTGTTATGGCGGTGTCAATAAGACCACCATGGCAGTTGTCAATAAATCCATGTTTTAAGCGTTGGACCGTCTCCCTGCCTAGGAACCTGATCAACCCTACCGGAGACAGGTGATTTAGCAGGTGGCTCTTCTGTTAGGCGAGTTGCATGAAAAGTTTTGTCACGGATTCCCCCTTTGCAGTACCATGGTGGTATTTCGGGGCATGGTGATATGTGTGGAACCGTGTCTTGTAGGTAAATTGGTACACCTTTGGCAGAGTAAAATTGTTCGAATAGCCATGCCCGCGGTTATGGGCGGGGCCTAGCAATGTTTTTCGTGATTAGTCCTACACTATTCATTAAAGCTGATTATTGATGGAAACTTGATAGCTCCAGTTTGAAGGGTTATGGTTTGTGCCTAAACTGCATTGGAGGGCCGTTCAGTGATTGGATCAATGTTGATATTAATTAAACTATACTGTTTTTCAATATTTTTAAAAGCAAATGTTTTAAATGATATTTTTGCAAATAAGCCATACTATGCCTTTCCTTTGGAATCCTGTTTCATTATTTTGCAATCCATGTGTGGCTTGTTGAGTACGGTGGGTAGTACTCAATCTTGCAATATTATAATCATCAGAGTGAAGATTTGTATGAAAGGAGAAGTTTGGTTTTTGGCTTATACCCTAGTTGAGCTATCTGTGGGCTTGGTGCTGAAAATTCGCTAGGATTGCTCTTCCGTTGCAGTTTTCTTCCGTGTGAGGACTAAGTGCCTCTTCTGTAAGTATTTATCGTTGTTGCGTTTTGGTTATGTTTATCAAATTGTCGATTTGTGTACCTCAGCTGATTCCTGGACGAGGATTTAATGCACAAATTAGCTTTAGAAATTCTAGTGAATTTTTGGGCGTGACACTTCGGCATCTATTTTCTTATACCGTGTCCACATAATTTTTCGAACAACACACACAAATGGTACATGAGAAAAGGAGGGGCAGTAGAGAAGAAGAGGGAAAAACTGCTTGTCAGGACAAAGTGACCAGTAATGACATGATCTAGATATTTTATGTCTCAAAATGTAATATTATATTTAATTTATGTTGTTACTACTCCTTGGACAATGCTACAAACAACCCAAAGGGACTATTCTTTGCGGATATTATGTGTGCGAGATGATGAGGATCCAGGCAGGTTTACATCACATGTGAATAGTATACGTAAATACTTAATTAAATATGTTAGTACGTACGCACGTATTACTGATTGTAACGTCTCGCTTATCTTATTCCTCTTGCAGTTGTGTCAAGTAACTGGGCCAGCTTAGACGATTAACAAGACAACACTCCTGAATCTCTGTGCCAACTTATGCCACTTCATCCACTGGAATATATGTAACACACTTGGTCTGTTTTTCGAACCTGAGAGTGCATATGCGAGGGATAACAAGTACAAAAAACTTCGAGAGTAGGAAAAAAAACATATGCTTCTTATAAATATATGAAACAAATATTCATGCACTATGTAGACATATTTGTTGTAAATAATTATATTAGATAGCACGTTATGTAATAATTATTAACTAGTAAATGACAATTAATTATTTATGTCAATTGCTGTCCAATATATGGTGATATCAATTACTAGAGAATGCATAATATTTAATTTGGAGACAATTTTAAATAATCAATTTATTTATTTATGAAAAAACAAAACAAAAAACATTTCTTTTTCTATTTTTTGAATTAAATCCACATGCAGACGTCTTAACTAGACCGCCTGCGAAGATCGATTATCGCAGACGGGTGACTTAATTGGGTCGTCTGCGAAGAACGGTTATCTCTGGCGGGTTCTTTTAAGCCGCTCACCTACAATAATAGATCTTCGCAAGCAGTGGCAGGCCCGCCTGAGAAAAGAGATACTTTTCACATACCTCTTCTCTCAGGCGGGCCGGCCACCCGCCTGTAAAAACACGTTCTACCAATATGCGAAAACTATTCTGCAGTAGTGTTGATAAGTATTTGAAAACGGGAGAGTAGAAATAGAAGAATATTCTAAGTACTTATCAGATCGTGTGGCACATATGAAGTTTGAAGATATGTTCCTTGACCCACAAAATTTGCATGCATCTGGGTTTTCCTTAATTTACATCCTTTCATAATGAAATTGTCTTCTTAAGCTCCAACTTCCCAAAAATACTTCAGTTTTCAGAGGTGAAGGGCTTGGGACACGCATGTTCACTTTTAGCTCCGTGTCGGCATAATCAGTTTTTTTAAGATAATAAAAGTTTTTTTATTGATTGTCGACATAATGAGGTATGTAGAATACACATAATATCTTGAAGGGCAAACCCTAAGCGATATGCGACTGAAGAAAAATAATAAAAAAATACCGATCACATCTATCATTGTAATTGTATATACTGTTCACATAGTTCAGTAAATCATTGTAAAAATTGTTGACATGGTTAATTTGATTTTACTGGCGACAAGACCACAATGTTTATCTGTCAGACACTTTATTCTAACAGCGTTCACTCTTAAGCTCAGAAACCTAATTTTTAACTCCGGATATGTGAGGTAATGTTAAGGACCGGAGGTAGTAAAAAGTTTTATCCCGATAGACATTGTTCTATGTATTAGTGCTTGATATAACAAAAATTATTGTACGGGTGAACTTTATTAATTGCATTTTGGGAAGTTAGAACTCAGTAATATTTTTTTTAATTCATTTTTATAAAATAGCAATTTGTGACTGGGGTTAGAACTTAGAGTACTCAAGTAGTACCGCGTGTATCCATCGCACGCAGGCTATAACTAAGGTAATTCTCGTTTGCTTCTAATTAATTTAATCGATTTTGCTATACATGTATCAAAAATTTATTAAATATAAATATATTGTAATTATATTATAAATTGCATGTAACTATAATGTAAATTGTATCTAAGTTTCACGTAATTTTTAACTATTAGATTTGCTTTGAGATTCGTGCAAGCAAGAAAAAAAATCACCATGGCTGCACGAGTGAGGGAATTCGATCCCGTGAACTCCACTTCTCGAAAGCAGCGTGCTACTTGAAAGATACATATAAGTTATATTATACTTATATATAAGTTATAGTTACATTATAATTATACTATATTTATATTTGATTATATATAGAGAGAGTTCCTAATTTAATTGGCCTGTCACCCTGTCACGTGACGTGTGTATCAGTGTATAGATGTGAATATCTTGATCTGTATGCGTGTCTACGCTAATAACTAAGGGCTGGTCATAACCATATGGTCGGAAAAAAAACTGTGGTTAATTTTTGGTCAAAAGGATATTAATTTAGAAAAATAATTTATATTTAGAACTTGGAATTTAAATTTGGATTCCGACAGGTTAGTAGTCAAGGATTTAAATCCAGAATTTGAATATTCTGTCTAAGCTCGAGGCTAGTAATTCCAACCAAACCAGTATTCCAAACTCAGATCATGGTTACGCTTAAAAGAAAAACTCTGTTCATGACAAGGGAAATAAAAAAGTTACTAACTGTAGCCATGTTGAGGCGTAAACTATAGTTAATTTCGGTACTGCAAGCTCCGTCGTCTTGCTTACATTTACACTGTAGTAAGTTGACTAGTTATATATACGTTGGGTCAAGATCGATCGAGCTCTAACTACCGCTTAGACGTACTTATATTAGACAAAAATAATCGGAAAGACGTTTATTTCAAACAACGTGATCAAATTCAATGACGTAGACTTGAGATAAAAAGGACACGATCAGATTGGGATTTGTGCACAGAAGGCAGTCCCGATGAGAATTAATCACAGATCAACGTTAATGTTCATGTAAAATACCTCCGTCAGATGATATAAGTATAACCTTTCGAGCATTCAAATTTTATCAAAAATATAAATATTTCTATATTACTCTTTATCCTATTAATTATCTTTTATTTAAATTTTTTTAAGTCCCAACTACCCTTCCACCCCTATGCACTCACAATTTAATAAGTGACAATAAAATCTTTTCTTCTCAACCTTAGTCTATACCAAATCACTTAGAAATACTTACATTATATTATTGAAGAGAGGGAGTACATGTATGTAAAACAGTGCACATTACTTAAAAAAAATTAATTTTGCAAGCGGCAAAAATGGTCTTAATAGGCGGAGAAACCATTTATCTAGAACTAAATGCTTGTCAAAATATGTCATCTTCACAGACGAGTAAATGGTAGTATGTGAAAATCATTTTCGTATACAGTCTACTTAAGGTAACCATTTTTAGAAATCGATTTTCACGTGCGATCGTTTTAAAAAAATTGGCTGTGTAAATAAATTTCCAACTTTTGAAATTTTTTACGCACAACAAAAACACGAAAAAATGTTCTGAATTTTAGAAGCCCTAACTCGATCGGTTGTTTCTTACTCTCTGTATTAACTTTTGTTGTATCTAGATTTGTTGTTTGAAGATTACATCATTCGATTTACCGGTAAGAATGCTTTAAAACTACTAGAGTTTATTATTAGAATGTAATATGAAGTTTTAAAAAATACGATCAGAGTCATATCCCGACCACATCTAATTACGTATTTATTTAATTTTGTTGAGAAAGAATTATAAGTGTTGGCGTAATTTAAATCCCAGTGCCTACATTATGTATATGCACTATGATTCTATGAATAGGATTTTAGCAAGTGTAGGGATTTAATGCTGGGCATGTTTACAAGTGTGTGCGTGTATACTGTTATGCGTGTGCACAAGTCTTTTATGTAATCGCAAAATTTTGTTGGACACGACTAGCGTCGGACGTCTGATGTGTTGTAGTATATTATTGATAAATGTTTCACATGTTTTATCGCTTAATGAAAAATATTTCAACAAAAAATATTCCAGATATTTCATCAATCAAAGAAAAATATTTCATCATTTGAACAAAAATGGTTTAACCAAATACAACATCCAAAACATACTGATTGCAACACCAAAAAATCAATATATACAACATTAAATCAAAACAGAATAAAACACCTTAATGCAATAAATTACAAGAAGAAAAAAGTAGGTTGAAACATCCGATCAAAATAGAGCGAAATATTTTAATACTGCAAGATAAAATAATGGATTGCAACAAATCTACCATCCACCTTCTTCCTCTACTTCTACTTCGGTAACTGGTCCACCTTCTTTCTTTATTCCGATAGTTGCATCAACCTTCTTCTTCTACTTCGGTGGTCAGATCTGAGCGTCTCATGCTTGCAACTAATTTTTTTCCGTTGCTCCAGCGTCTAGTTGGCACAGCTATAGAAGCACCATCGTTGCGCCAACCACCTCATCACTATCGCGAACTGCCAGCCACTCCATCACCACTCCATGGCCATTGTTCTTTCATCCATATTGGGGATAAAAAAGAAGATATGAGAGTAAATGGATGGTGTTGGTAGGGTGCTGGCGTCAATAGAGAGACGAGTGCATAAATGTGAGAAGAAAATAGGGAGGAGGTAGCAGTTGGTGTTCTTCATCTCGAAGCTATGAGAGCCCGAGCAGATTAGATAGAAAATGAGGAAGAGAGAGGGAAGTAGTATGGAAGAAAAGGACGATAGGCTCAGGAGGAGAAGGGAGCAGTGGGAAGAAAATATAGGGCAACCTATGGAGCCAATGTAGCCGCACATATTTTTAGTTTGGTCAGACGCCCGATCAAAAGCTTTTTCGAATTTAGTTTGGCCATCTGTCGCTTATCCTGTTCTTTTAAGTTCAGTACCTAATAAGAAGCATTTTTACTAATTGAAACACCATCATTTGATTTTCTTTTTCTTTTTGTATGCACCCAGTTTGAAACTAGGTAGTGCATGCATGCGAGTAAGCCGGAAATTTGCACATGCGCACGCCCAGAAAGTTTGGATCTGATTACATTGAGGTTTTGTATATATATTATAAAGTTCTAAACCTGAAGTGAATATAGGGATGAGGGCACCAGACTAGCTACCGATTAGTCTGATACACTGAACCTGAAGAATCTAAGCGGTGAATTAACTGTAAAGCCTATTCTTTTTTTTTTCAAATTTCAACGGGTCGTTGAATCAGATTATTTACTTTACGCATCGAAAAATACATTTACTCTAAAAACTTTTTTCTATGCATTGCTTAGACCATTTATTTTTAGTTATTTATTAATTTTATTTATTAAAATATTTAATTTATCTTTATAATAAAATAAATAATCTACGTCAATAGTCTAAATCAAATGTACCCTCATATCTGACAAACGTTTCTTACTTCATATGAAAAAATAGCATCTCATTTTTGTCGTTTTCTAATGGATGGCAAAACATGAATATATATATATATACAGAGAGAGAGAAAGAGAGGGAGATGGGCTACTATGCTTTATAAAGCACAGCTCCATCCGTGCGGCATACTCCTGTCCATTGGATGAATTGCTATCTGCGGTCAGATATGGATGGACGGATCGCTCTCTTCAGACGTAACGGCATACTCACCTAACCCCTCACCTAACTCCGTCCGCGTCCGTTTGAACCTAGTACGAGCGTGGGAGGAGACGGGAGGCGGCGCCGGATCGGACGGCTCCGGGGATTTTCCCCTCCGCCCGATTCGGACGAAGGAGGAAGACGATGTTGACAGGCGAGCCCGGCCTGTCAGTGGGAGGCGCGCGGGTGCGGGCGCGAGCGAGAGGCGCGGGAGCGCGGGGAGGGGCACGGGCGCGGACAGAGTTAGGTGAGGAGTTAGGTGAGTGCGCCGTTACATCTGAAGAGAGCGCTCCGTCCATACATATCTGACCGCAGATAGCAATCCATCCAACGGACAGGAGTATGCCGCACGGATGGAGCTATGCTTTATAAAGCATAGTAGCCCATATATATATACTCTCTCTTCTCCCGCCGGTATAAAAACAAATCATTTTAGACCTTTCAAACTCACTGCTATAAAACTTTGACTGACTAATTCTTTAGCCTAAACTTAAAAAGAGTTGCGTAAGTGTAATACTATAAAATCTCTTGTTATAATAAAATTGAATATATCATTTTTGATATGTTAAAACCTATATTTTAAATGATTTTATGGTCAATGTTAACTCGTGTTGTTTTGACGACTTGTTTTTGAGACCGGAGGGAGTAGCAGTAAAAGTAAGAAGCACGTGATTTTGTGATGCAAATCCAAAAAACTAAACTTACTGAGGAGGCAGGGACTCATAGCAGTGGGCACCAGCTAGCAGGGTTGACAAACCGGTGATTACTGTAGATCTGATGGGGTCGGTATGGTTTGGTAAAATTTGTCTGAATTTAAAATTTTTTAAAATAGAAAAATTTTAAAAACAATCCTATAAGTAGTACATCAATTCTAGTGCTATCTGGTGAATAAATTACATGAAAAAAGTTAACTTCATTTTTTCCAGCCAAACCGAAGTGGAAACAAGAAATAGGAAAAAAAAAGAAGAAATGGGTTGGGCCAAATTGAGCACTATTCATGAAGCCCAATTAGGTCTAAAAGAGGAAAATATCTTCTCTCACTCATTCACTCTCTCTAACTCTAACAAAATTCTAAAATATTCTACAATTTTCCTGCTTTTTTTTCTTTTTTTTAATTTTCTCTTTTTTTCCATAAAACCCTTCTATGGTTATCATGACCATACCATGGTCAACCCCGAGAGTTTGAAACTTTTGAATAAAAAAAATAGATATGAAATTCGTTCGGATTTCACGGTAACCGTGTGGTTTTCATCTTTTGTAGAGTGATGATAAAACTTGTACCGCCAGTAGGGGAAACCATGATAGGCAGATAGCCAGTACTACGCATAAGCTAGAAGAGATTGGTTCGATGAATCGTCTTGATACATGTATCTGTAACTGTGATAGTCCGGGATCATCCTTATGGTTTTTGTAGGGATAGTTTGGTAGGTTTAAACCGTCCTAGTGACCTTTTACTATAGGCTTCTATATAATAGTACAATAATATTGTAATAAATAGATAACTTAGAGTTAACCTCGTAATAATGCGATAGATAGATAGATTAAAAGTTAAAGCTTATGGATTCTCATGTAAAATTTCTGTGAAAATCCTCCATTTCAAATAAGACCTAAATTTTAGCTATATATATCCGTGTTGGATATAGAGACTAGGTCTTAATCCATTATCTTAAAAAATGAGGCCTAAATAGTTTAAGTTTGAACAGATCTTTTTGCCCCAAAATTAATGGGTTATGTAGTCAGATTGAGTGAAGAAACTCTAGTATTCCTCCAACTCATAACCCATTTCGCTCTACATTTACCAGGCTTTGGTACTGGCTAGCCCGTTTCTCCCCTACTCGTCATCACGCCGCTTCTTCTGCCTCCAACCGCTCGCACAACGCACCTCCGTCGTCCCCGCCGTCGCCGATCACCGGGGACCGGACCACATGACGATCGAGCTACCGGTAACTAACTCGACTCGGCTCAGGTATGATATGAAATTCTTCGAATTTGTTTATATTTTGGCAAAATCTAGGAAATTATTCGTCGCATTGCATTACAAATATCCCAAAAAAACACGTAATTAACCTTGTGTGTAACAGTGGCAATCTCGAGCTAGGCGAACGCAAACAGTGGATCCCACTCATGGGGATCATCGACCTTCTGCCCTTCTCGCAGCAATGGATACTTCCAGCTGTACATTTCCAGCTTCTCCTCCTCGGCGTGGCCCTCGACGATGTCCCGCCGCAGCCTCGTCACCTTGTCGATGATGGCGTCCATTGTCACGTCGAACGCGTCCTTCATCGTGTCCAGCTTCGACGACGGCTGCGCGTACACCACCGTCGGGATGAGCGCGATAATCGTTTCCCTCATCCTCTCCACGGTGGCCGGCGGGATCCGCCGCAGCCGCTCCTCGATACTGGCGTTTCTGCGCACGTCGTCCTCGGAGATGTAGACGGAGTAGTCGGCGTGGTTCTTGGGGAGGTGCCAGGTGTACTGCACGTACGCCGTGCCGGGGTGGAAGAAGACCGGGATGCAGCCGGCGAGCATGGCGTCGAATGCCGACTTGCGGGTGTAGGAGTCGCCCTGCGGCTGGAGGCAGAAGGTGGAGCTCTGGAAGAGCCTCATGTAGCTCGCCGGCGAGCCGCACTTGTTGCTCGGCCCGTCGGCGCACTCCATGAGGGAGCAGATGCTCGACGCCCTGCACTGCGCGATGAGCTCGGAACGGATGGACTTGGCGCTGCCCGGGCGCGCCGCGCCGGCGAAGGAGAAGAGCCATGGCCGTTCGAGGCGGCGGATCTTGTCCTGCCAGACGAACACGGCCTCGTCGCTTGCCGGGTGGAACGCCGTGGGGAACGGGATGGCGGCGTCGTTGAGGTGCCACGGGCTGGCCTCCACAACGAGCGCCGTCATGTTGTTGATCGCCGGCAGGCGGAACAGCTTGCTGCCCCAGTCGGCGTCGCCGTCGTTCAGCCGCCGGAAGTCCCACGTGGTGCGGCCGGCGGTGAAGAAGTGGTCACGCCCGCCCATGGCGCGCCACTCGGGCCGCGCCGTGATGATGTCTACCACCTCCAGCGCCATGGCGTCCCGGGTGGTGACGTTGAAACCCCAGAGGTGGCGCGCCACCTCGAGGCCGGCGAAGAACGGCACGTACACGGCGGCCGCCAGGGAGGGGTCGTCGGTGAGGCACTCGTACCGCCTGATCCGATCGTGGAAGATGATGTCCACCGTGTACTGGTCGGAGTTGTACCACCCGGTCTCCTGGAACACGCCGCCGTCGCCGCCGCTCATCTGCGGGCCGAAGCCGCCGTTCGCCGTGAACGCGCACATGTCCGTCCACGGGAACAGCGTCGCGCAGTTCTTCACCATGTCCGTGTTGAAGCGCGGAGGCAGCTCCTGCACGTAGACGTAACGGCCGCCGCACCGGTCGCCCTTGTCGTCCGCTGCCGCGAGTGCGCGCGCGAACGGGTGCGCCGCCGCCGGCAGCGAGGACGTCGACGATGGCTCGCCTCCACCGTCAGACTCCGTGCCGGTAGAAGAATCGGACGGCGACGACTTGTTGTCTACGGTGACCGGCACCGACGCCGTACCTCCGCTTTCGTGCAGCAGCTCCGGCTTCGCGCTTCCGGCGTCAGGCGGCGACGGTGAATGGCCAGAGAACGACGGGCTGCCGCCGCCGCTGTCAAGCATAGGCTTCATGCTGCCGGCGACGGGTGGCGAGGGCGAAGAACCAGAGAATGACGGCCTGCCGCCGCCGCGATCCACCGGGTTCACCTTCCGAGTGTGGTAAGAAGGACGGGGCACCGGATCGATGCGCACGACGCCGGCGGCGCCCTGGCCGAGGCCGGAGTCGTAGCAGTGGCGCACCAGCATCGTGACGGTGGCGGAGAGGACGAGCATGAACCAGAGGAGGGAGCAGCAGCCGCCGCCCCGCCCCTGCTTCGCCCCGCCCATCTTATCCACCTTGCCAGTCTTCGCATCCCGCTCGCTGCCGTAGCTCACCGGCACCGGCAGCTCCGCCGCGTTGTGCCGCTTCATGCGTAGGAGAACACTACACCCCACGGCAGAACCCAATCCCGGCGAGCATCAAAAGGAGAGCGCCGCCGCCGCGCGTGTTGTTCTCTCCTCCGGCGAGGCAGGATCGATTGATCGCCGGCGACTAGTACTAGTGCTCACTGCTCAGTAACTAGCTCACTGACTCACTGGCTCACTGCTTAGCTAGTCATCGACATGATCAAACGCGACGTGGATCTCGAGACTAAGTGAGATTAATGTACCACCTGACACTAGGATTAACAGAATCAAGGGCGATTAATTAGTCGGCGATTACTGATGAGCCTAGGAATGCTTAAACAAAGAAGCCATCACGTGCATGCGGGTTGAGAAATCCAAAGTCAGCTTGCTAAGCAACGTCAAAAGAGAATCGGGTTGGTTAATTAATTGGAGTTTAGGAGGAGATTATCAAGTCGGAGGAGACATGAAATTAATGAAGTGCGTGGCGCTGCTCTTCAGCCGTGAGATCGATCGACCAGGAGGATCTGGTTGGGACGAAGATTTACCAAGTTTCTTTTTTTGTTTTTTTTTTCAACAAATCGATGACCGTAAGGTTTTTTCGTATTTGTGAACGTAGGAGCCTACTAGTACTAAGACATACACAAAGATAAGACATAGCAAGAAGCAAGACACAGAGATTTTTATACAGCTTGAGACCCCTAGTGTGTATAATAGCCATACTTATGTTTATATGTATTGATGTGTGTGTCACAATGAGTTAAACACAGAAAGTAAAATTAGTCTAATCTAGCCTACCAAACTAATCTCGACGGAATAAGCAGCGGAATGTAGTCATCGGCTAGCAGAGGGCTTCTTGCTTAGTGTAAACTTGATGTAGTATAGATTGCTTAGCATAAACTTGATGTAGTATAGATTGTATGGTTTATGTTTCGATGTCCTCTCCTCCTGGGAGATCATATATACGTGTAGCCTGACCTTTTGTTTAAATAGAACTCGGTAATAATAAATAAGATACGGACAAATAAGGCCGTGCCGTCTCTATTATGGACTATAAAGTCTTCCTCATAAGGACAGAATATCTTAATTACTTATAGAATTATCCATATTTGATATATCCTTTTATACAGAATTAGGCATATTTTTGATGGCTTACGTACAGTTGTACGGTGTATCCAATATCTACCGACAGAAATCTTGACCAAATTTTGTAACTAAAAACAGGACATGGTTGGTCTAGCTGTGAGATTTTCTAGCGCTACAGTGCTGCAAAATTGAACTCTTATAAAGGTGTGTAAATGGTAAAAATGTGATCATGCATAACATCTGCAGCACCTCACAAACATCGGTGTCATTGTCGACTAGTACTTACTAGCATATGTTTGATCACATGATTAGTCAAGCTTGTTGAGCTGTCCAGCGATCAGTTCCTACAAAATTGTGCTGATCTTCCTGATCATGGTGTAATTTAACTGACAGCGTTGAAAAAGCTCGCATTACAAAGCTACTTGTATCCACTTCCATATCCCGGGGCTCCCGGACCTTGTAGTAACATAGAACATGAAGAAGAGAAAAAAAAAAAGAAACAGAACAATCGTCCCCGAGAAACGAGAGAAGTTGGAGGCTCCGAAGTGTACTGCCCCACCATCCATTTAAAGCCTCGTTTGGTAAAGCCCATATCCAGGCCCATTCATATAAATGGCCCGGTAACATAAGAGGAGCCAATTGGCAAAGTGACGAAATTTTTTTATTTTTATATTTTTTTAAAAAAAATATTTACAAAAGTATATTTTAGTTTTGAAAATTTACAAATCTATACCCCAACCCCCTCTGGAAGGGCGTTGTTTAAAAAACGCTTTTCTAGAGGGCATTTTAGACGACATGGCAGACGCTCGTCGGCCTCTGCTGTCGGGCGGCCATTGGGCCATCTGTCATTTTGCAGGCGGCACCCTTACCGCCTGTATAAGAGGCGGCACTGGGCGGCCGCTATTTTGCAGGCGGCCCCCTTGCCGCCCTTCCAAAGGACAATTAGGGTCCTACCTGCAAAAGAGACGGCACCGAGGAGCGGCTATTTTGTAGGCAGCACCCTTGACGCCCTCCTAGAGAGTGATTTTTACCTGGCCAGGGGGCGGCCAGCCGTTCTACAGGTGGCCCCTGCCGCCCTCTGGGAGGGTGGTTTCTGGCCAGCGATGGGGCAAAAGCCACTACTCGTAGGGCCGTCTCTCGTCCGGTACAACCATTGATGATTATTTTTCGTGAAATTGTTGTTAATCTGTAATCTGTACTTTCCAGTCAGAAATGTTCCATCAATGCAGAGGATGGGACGATAATACACAAATACCTGAATACAAGCATCTAATGCAAACAATGCCCATTGTAATACACTTTGGTTACGATGGTCAATTGATGAGAAAACTTTCAGGTTATAGTAGTTCTTCGGATTTATCTGAAGAATGCATGCTAAAAGAAGAGGCAAATTATCATACGATGCTTCAAATGTGCCAAACCTCATCTCCACAACCTTCTGTTTCGTCCTCCATGCTTTCGCATAGCTAATTATTTACTTGAATTTCTCCTCAATATGTCTAACAATTAACCTTGGTTCATACCCAAGTTGTTCACAACATGGGAGTACATCTCTCTTACAACAAATACAGATATCACGTTTGTATGATATTTCTAACTCCTTGTAAGTGACAAGAATGCTCGGTCACGATCGACACTTGCCAATAATCCTTCCATTTACCCTTAAACGCGTGCACCCGCCATGGACACCCATCCTTCACGCACTTCACTTCATACACCGACTTGCTTGACTTCACGACCTAGAACTCTCTTTGAAGTGACACCGTCTATTGTTTCACTGTCTTCTTTAAATCCTTTATGTATGTATACTTAACCCCCTAGATGACCCCGTTCTCCTTATAATCCTATAGCACATGATGCCGCTCGAAAATAACAAGTCTGGAGAAGTCCTCGTTGGTCCATTCTGCAGGCATTATATTCTCCTCATCAGACGATTTATCATCCTCTGCATGCTCATTATCAGCATCTTCTCTATCCATTTCCTCAACGATTGTGTCGATTATCTCTCCCTCGTCCGCCCCACCAGTTGGCTGTCTATCTTCTTCATGCTCTCCTTTGTTTTCCTCCATTGTTCCGACATCATCTCCCGTCACACTTGGACCCTCATCATCTTGCACGGCCATTGAAATGGTGTTATCCTTCTCGTACACCGGCACAAGTATGCCAAGTGGCCAACCACGTTGGAATGCATTCTCCACGTACCATCTCCAAGTGGCAGTGCAATCCACCAGCATAAATTCCCAAAAAAAAACCTTCGGCTGCACGACTCACTACAACATATACGGTTATTACGCTGGTCTAGAAGTCGACTCGGATGCCTTGCATCAACCAGTTGTACACTGACTCGAAATTTCTCTCAGTCGGCCTATCAATGCCTTTAGCCGTTGAACTGAACTCCGATAGATCTACACCCTGTGGACCATACCTAATATGCCCTTGCCTGTGAAATAACTGAAATACTATCTTATTTGACATCTCTATTGACGAAAAAATAGAGTTAAAGTAAGTACCAACATGCTCATAAGATCTAATATCATGTAATCGACTTTTTATAACCACTATC
Source organism: Oryza meyeriana var. granulata (assembly GCA_003991445.1). Taxonomy (NCBI): domain Eukaryota; kingdom Viridiplantae; phylum Streptophyta; class Magnoliopsida; order Poales; family Poaceae; genus Oryza; species Oryza meyeriana. Next base: position 152,983 of record RYFJ01000325.1, read on the forward strand.
TCTAAAAACCAATGTAACAACTTATTTTCATATCATACGCTACACGTAACTAGTACAATACAACACATATTACATCACTTCATAAATACAAATGAAAATTGCAAGGGACACAAGGTTTTACCTGTAGACGAATCTGCAAACCAACAGGGCTTTGCCGCTTTCCTTCGCCTCCCCTCTTAGCTCTCTCTTTTTTCTGGTATTTTTTTGAATTTTATGAATTTTTCGGAGGCTGGGAGTGGGTTTGATACCTAGCCACCAAAAAATCGCCTTGTTGGAGGACGTTTTTTTTTACCTATTTTGCAGGCGGCCCCCTGCCTCAGTGGCTTAGCAGCTGCCATTTATGCATACGGCCCACTGCCTGGAAAAAGTTGCCCTCTAGGAGGGCAGCAAGGGAGCTGCTCACAAAATGGCGGTCGCCCGGCACTGACTCTTTTGGGGAAATGCTTGGAAAAATGACAAATGGCCCGACGACCGCCCGATAGTGGCAGCCGACGACTGTCTGCCAGGTCACCTAAAACGCCCTCTGGGAGCCAGAGGGCATTGGGGATATGGACTTGTAAATTTTCAAAACTAAAATATACTTTTGTAAATATTTTTTTTAAAAAAATACAAAAATAAAAAATTTCGCAAAGTGACCACGACATAGTATAGGAATTTTTTAAATTTTATATTTATTTTTTTAATATTTATAAAAATATATTTTGTTTTTAAGTTTTATAGATCTGTACCCTAACGTCCTCTGGGAGAGTTTTTTTTTTAAAAAAAAGCCCTCGAGAAGGGTGTTTTATCTGACGTGGCAGACGACCGTCGGCCGCCAATAACACCATTCTCTCCATTGTGCACATTTTGCAGGTGGCCCCTTCAACCCTCCCCAAGGGCGATTTTTGGTCTTTTTGTAGGCAGCCCCCTAGCCGAGCAAAAAAGCCATAGCGGAGGGTTTTTTGTGTAAATTTTTTAAAAAATAAAAAAAATCAGTTGTACATATTTATGTGCTTTAAATTTTGACATGCAAGTTGTTAAATTTAAAAATGGCTAAATTTAAATGATTCAAAGGTGGTAAAAGTTAAACTTCGTAGTAGATACTTTTAAAAATTTCTACTACGAAGTTTAACTTTTACCACCTTTGAATCATCTAAATTTAGCCATTTTTAAAACTAACAACTTGTATTTCGAAATTTAAGGCACATAAGTATGTACAACTCATTTTTTATTTAAAAAAAAATTAAAAAAAGTCCTCCCAAGAGTCTTTTTTTGCCCAGCCAGGAGCTGCTATAAAAATGCCAAAAATCACCCTTAAGGAGGGCTGCAAAGGGACCGCCTGCAAAATATACGTAATGGAGATAATGGAGTTTTTTAGCCTCTTTACAGGTGGTTCTCTGGTCGAATAAAAAAGGTCCTATGGGAGGGCTGCAAGGGGGCCGCCTGTAAAATAGCAGGTGGCCCGGCCGCCGTCCGTCTGCCATGTCGAATAAAACACCCTCTGGGAGGGCCATTTTTTTTTAAAAAAAAAAACCTTCCCAGATATCGTTAAGGGTATAAATTTGTAATACTTGAAAATAAATTATACTTTTGTAAATATTTTAAAAAATAAATAAAAAAATAAAAAAATTCCATAGTATAGCACATAAATTTTCAAGCCTTAAATAGACCACAACCAACTCAAAGCCGAAAACAAAAGAGAAAGATATGTATAGTTTCATGGCGGTGGATTCACAGTATAACATGTAGCTAGATTGATAAAGTTGTATATTAAATATAATAATGCTTACAAAACATAGACAAGAATCGAGTAGTACGTGAAATTCAATTCTACTGCCTCATTTTTTAATAAATGAAACCGTTCATTTTTATTGTGATGCTTAAGGATTAGTCTTATTCAAAAAATTGGTGTAAATATAAAAAATATGAGTTACGCTTAAAGTTTCTTTAATAATAAACCAAGTCACAATAAAATAAATTATACTTAGTTAAATTTTTTGAATAAAACAAATGGTCAAACGTTGTGTTAAAAGATAACGGTGTTATTTATTGAAAAAATTAGAGGGAGTGCTTCGTTGAAATTCTAGCTCCACATTATGCGGAAATCAACTCGTTAATCTAACTTTAGGTGTAGGAGTACCGAGCATATCGTAAGTGCTAATAATTTTTACACGAGATAGATTAACTTATTCCAAACATCGGTTTAGGGTGCTTATTGCCATTGTTGAACGTGTGCTGCGGCTTAATTACAAGTTAGCAACCCACTTTAGCCAGGTGCCCGACCATCATATCATCGATCACCATAGCCAAAAGGCCAAAACGTGAAACCTGCTAGCTGCTTGTACTTCTGCCTGGATAGCTGGCCTAGAATGCTGGACGATTTGTTATTATTGGAGTTGAATGGGGTCTAATTAACCGAGTGTTTTTTTCATAATAGAATTAGCCGAGTGCTTAACATAATTTATGTGATTAATCAGTATGTTTCCGCGCCTCCATCGCTTCTACACTAGCTTGGGCGATGGATGATGATGGATCGATGCGTCGCATCGCAGTGGGAACGGAGCTGCTTGTCGCGTTGCCCGGCGAGAAAGCCACCGTTGTCGCGTTGCGCACTTCCCGCCGCCGCCATCGGCGGCATAGATCGGATCGGGGCCTCGCCCTTGTCGTCGCAGGCGCGGCGCGCCCGGACGTCTGTCCAGCTGGGTCGGTTGGGTTAGGGATGGACGGGGGTCCATACACGGCTAATTTCTAACTGATTCTAGTTTAAGTTATTGAACTAAATTTTCTAAAAATATGAACTAAAATTTTTAAAAAATAAAATTTAGTTAAATTAAAGTTGATCAAATATTATCTATTTATGGATCTGTGCCCATATCTAGAGGTGAAAACAGAGCGAATACGGACGGATAATGTTGATTCCGTTTGTTTTCATATTTTTAGACGGATATAGAAACGAATATGAATAACTCGGATAAAAAACGGATATGAATTATTACAGATACGAATAAGGATTGAATACGATCGGACACGAATACAAAAACAAATATTTCTCGGAACATATAAACCACTTAAACTATTCATAGGGACAAATAGCACCGTTGATGTTTTGTATCAGCAATAATTATATGGCGCTATTCGTCGGACCTAAACTCGATGGATTTGAAAAGACACGCGAGATTTATACTAGTTTAGGCCCTTGGTGTGAGGTAATACCCTATTTCCAGTTGTGGTGTATTGCTTTTACGGTATTCTCTGGTGAGATTGTGATATGTCCTAGGGGGCTCTCTACCCCTTCTTATATACTGGATGGATGAGTATTACAAGGTAGGAAACCCAGTCGGATATGACCAAGGAATTTCCTTATCAGTACATAGAGTATCCAGTTATGACTATATCTTTTTCTTTGTCATGCAAGGTAATATGAAACCGAGTCGTACTCTATCTCCAATTATAGGGACCGGCCTACCCTCTGTTCGAGTAGTCATAATTGCCCTTTTTAAGGTACTCGGGGCCATGGCCTCCACAGTAGCCCATGAGACCTTCATAGTTGAGTCATACCTGATGCCAAGTGCTCATCCTTCATGATGAAGAGATTCTCGAATACTTTGCTCCCGAGTATTCATTGTCCGAGTGTTTTTTCTTCCGAGTCCTGCTTCATGTCAGCTGGCAACGAGGCTATGAAGGGCTTCATAGATGGATAGTGTACGTCGAATAGCCGCACCTATTAGGTGTAGTCCCCGATTTTGTGCTTAATTGGAAAACAATTAAACATAAAGCCAAATATGTTTAACCTTTAAGTCTTTTCTGAGTAATATGTTTCACAGAAATTGGACTCTTCAGCTATATATTAGCTGGAAATTTTGCTCGAGACAATTTAGCTAAGTATATAAGCCAAGTATCACTATAGAGTAAATCCAATGTGTGATGAGGTGTACTTGAGAGATACCTGCATCCCCAATTTTAATGGAGACTAGCTATTGATCCTTAAAAGGATATATCCTCAATACCTTAAAATAATCAAGATACCCAAATGTATACACCCGGCTGTAGACTTAGCACGAAGCGCATCTGATTATTTAATCGGTTCTTGTAAATAGCACCAGCACCGCAATTTTAACGCGACCAGCAGGCGACCCAATAGGGCATGCTATTTAAGAACTCATATCTTCGGCCTACTACCAAATAAGCCGGCCCAAACCGACCTAACCAGCGCAGCCCTATAAAATCTAAAGATGTTGATCATTACTCAACATGCCCATTGCTCTCGGGGTATGCCATCGAAGTGTAGCAGATTTTGATGCCGAAATCGTCACAGAAATCATTGAATATGCTACCCATAAACTGAGTGCGTTACCCATAATGATGCGATTGAGGACTCCAGATTTGTAGATTATACTCAGTATGCGTTGCGCATATGATAGTATGCAACTCCTGTGCCAGTAGGTGAGTTTGCCGAACGAAAAATCGGCATCCCTTGTATGACAGGACGAGTGCTTCAGCGTTGATAACCGCAATCGGCTAGAGGAATCCTTATCTGCAAGCCTTTTCGACTTATGTTTTGGATGAAGCATGGTTGCCATAGATACCCGAGTAGATAGATTGTAGGATCTGCTTGCCCTTCTTAGATGTGACGCAGTGCATGAAAACTCCAGATGCGCTTTGACGATATAGGTCTTCTCTGACTACGATAAAGGTTTTGCTTCGTCGCTTGATTTACTCGGCTTCGTTGTGATCTTTAGTAAGTTCGACTTCCAGTAGGAATCGAATGATTGGGACCTTCTAGTCTTGAAAAATAATAAGCACCTCCGTAGGTTCCGGGTTTGGTGCAACCTCCGATTGTACGGGTTTTGGCTTCCTCTTGACTGAGAGCTCCTATAGTGGTTTCTTTCCTTGTTTTAGCCAAATAGGTACCCGAACGCTGCGCTAGCGTAGGATTCGACTGGTGACCCTTCTTGGGGCATACTCAACTTGGCAAAATTATAGCTGAATAAGGTACCCGAACCTCGCATTAACATAGGATTCGGCTGGCGACCCTTATGGGGCGTACCCTACCCAATTGAATTGTGGCCAAATAAGGTACCCGAACCTTGCATTAGCATAGGATTCGGCTGGTGACCCTCACGGGGCGTACCCTACCCAGCAGTGTGGTACCCGAGGTCCGACTGGTGCCGGAGGTCGGTTATTAGCCCCCATGGGGCGTACCAAGGTAAAGGTGACATCCGTGTCTCGACTGACGCAAATACTCGGTCAGTAGCCCTCATGGAGCATTCCGAGTGATTCTTGAAGCGTCGCACTCCAAGTGTATCATGGCAGACTGGTCCAACCCCCAAGCGTAGGAGATAGGCTTGTAGCCATGGGTTCTTGTTACGCGTATTCAGAACTGGGCCCTGCATTATAAACATATTGGATGAGTAGCATCTGATGTGTAAAACAATCACCCAAAAAATCTAAATATTTTATAATGTATGTAAATATGTGTTCCTCCTCTTATTGATATTAATTTCCTCGAATAGTTGACCCCTTAAGTTTAAATACTCTGACCAACTAGTTATAGCCCGTAAGCGTCAGGAGTCGGCTCATGGCTCTTTCCCAGACACGCATTTTGGGTGACTTGAGTTCCCCTTTCATGGAGCAAAGCTTCACGGATTGGAATTTATGTTACTTGAGTATTTTTGCAATCATTAAGAGCAAAAACAAAAAATGCATTGTATGTATACCTATTAGGTGTAAGCGGCTGCGGCATTGGTGGGGCCAAGTGAGAAATTGACGATCTCATCCCCATAAATCCGATCCCGACTAGAGCTAAGCCGTATCCGAGTTAAATCATAGGGAAGTGAGTTATCTCCTGGCCCATTTAGATAAGAATATCATATAAAGGAGAAAATATTTATCAGAAAGCGACTCAGCTGTTTGGTATTGCACAAGTTGGGAGTGAGGATGACATCCTTGCATTTAAGCTTTTGAGCCCTGAGCATATCACTTGTCATTCTGATAATCTTCACTTCTAGGAGGTCGAGGACGGTTGCGATCGACTCCCGCAATAAGGCCCTCAGATTTTCGCTTGCGGTTCCCAGACTTGGATAGGGCCGTGTCGTCTGTCTCCCGTCGTTCCTTCTGTCGGGGCTTGTCGTCGAGTGCCTTGGCCACTGTGTCGGCTGAATCATCATATTTATTGGCCATCTCGAAGAGAGCTTTGATGGAGTTGGGCGGCTTTTGAGTGAATTTGGTGATGAACGGCGCATCTTTGACTCCCTTGTGAAAGGCGGCGATGATAGTCTCGTCCTTGATTTTGGGGATTGAATTCCTCTTCTCAGAAAAGCGCTTGATGAAGTCCTAGAGAGACTCTTTTTTTTTTTGATGACACTGGTATAAATCGTACTCGGATGTTGGCCTTTGGTATGTCCCTTGGAAATTGGCCATGAAGCGCTCACGGACTTCCCCCCAAGAGCCAATAGACCGCTTAAGAAGCTTCGTCGACCACGTTCATGCCGAATCGACTAGGGCGACTAGGAGGTAATTTGTCATGGCCTTATGGTCGCCTCCAGCTGCTCAGATCGCCAAGGTATACATTGTAAGCTAGGATTCCGGGTTAGTCTTGCCGTCGTACTTCTCTATACCAGTCTGCTTGAAACCAGATGGCTAGTCGACTTGTTGTAGCTCATGGGTGAACGCCGGTACTCCTTCATCTGTGTGGGGGCTTCGACTTCGACTGCGGCGATGAAACTGCTCGTGGTGGAGATCGAAGTGTTCGTGTTCGTCTTCAAGTCGACGTCGTTCATCTTCCTTGCGTTTTCGGTGTCGAGCGTTGATGTCATGGCGGAGATCCCGCCGTAGTCGTCCTCGTGCATCCTAGTTGTCGCGGCGGTAGTCATGATAGTGTCGCCGTCGGTCATTATTCGGATTGCCGAGTGACATATGTCATGACTCCGAGTGATACTGACCAGAACCAATTGCTCGGCGGCGAAGCAGATGAAACCGCCGTATCAGAGGCCATCTTGTTTGACGGTATGAGAGTGTCTCCAGATTGTTGTCGCTGCTGGCATGCTGCAGCGGTGATTATTGCCTTGATCCTTGCGATGGTCGGGGTGGCCTGGTAGTCGGGCCCGAAATGCAAGGTGTCCAACAATGTGGCAGCGGTCACGACGTTCTATTGTGGGGTCACAAAGACGTCATGGCCGCCTACTCGGGTTTGGAGGATCTCTTGTTGAGCAGTTTGCCCAGCCTTACGCAGGTTGTCGTTTCGAGCATCGCGCTCGGCTTGTAGATATCGTGCGTCTTCCTCCTGTTGCTCGCGCAGTCGACAAGCCTCCTCCTCTTGCTGATCGTGTAGTCGACGTGTATCTTGAGTGGGAGTTGAGCCCTTAGACTCCATGAAGACTTCACGCGGTAGAGAAAAGCTTGCCGAGCTGTTGTACAACTATGAGTTGGAGTCGGAGTAGTTTATGAGGGTAATTACAATTCCAACCTCCCTGGACCCGATCTCGAACGGCTCTGGACCGTATCCGTGTCGAATTCTAGAGGATTGAGTCTACCGCATCAGATTGAAATTGAAGATTGTTGCGGCGTTGTCGAGTCCGAGTGGGAAATTGATGATCTCGTCTCCCCTAGACCTGATCTCGATCGGCTTGGAGCCGAATCCGAGTCGAATATCAGGAAAGAGAGTTGTCTCAGAACTCGTAGATATTGGGTGTTGCCGAAGTAGGATGTTGAAAACTGCTGCGGCGTTGAGTAGGCCAACTGGCACTGAGTTGGCTTGGTTCCTGGACGATCGGGTTGAAACCGAGTCGGATAAGGTGAGATTGTCGAGATTGTCAGCGATGAAGTCGAGGCTCCCGAATCTGATGGCTTGTCCGGGAGAGAAGTTGATGCCGTCGACTCTTATGGTTGGATCCATTGGGCTTGATGACGATGATCTCGACGAAGCCCCTACCTAGCGCGCCAACTATCAATGTTTTGTACAGCAATAATTATATGGGGCTATTCGTTGGATCTAAACTCAATGGGTTCGAAAGGACACACGAAATTTATACTGGTTCAGGCCCTCAGTGTGAGGTAATACTCTACTTCCAGTTGTGGTATATTGCTTTCGCGGTATTCTCTGGTGAGATTGTCATATGCCCCAGGGGGCTTCCTACCTCACCTTATATACTGGAGGGATGATGATTACAGGATAGAAAACCCAGTCGGATACGACCAAGGACTTTTCTTATTAGCACATAGAGTATCCGGCTAGGACTATATCTCTTTGCTTGTCATGCAAGGCAATATGAAGCCGAGTCCTACTCTATCTCTAATTATAGGGACCGGCCTACCCTCTGTCCGAGTGACCGTAATTGCCCTCCTTGAGGTACCCGAGGCCCACGGCCTCCACAAGCACATATATATAGCTAATTTAATCTAAATATTCATCATTTAGTACACATCACACATTAAACAGACTGCATTAAATAGGCTGCAACATCATCATTCATCCATTTCACCAATGGGCTTAAGTGGGCTGGAACATACCTGATGGCCTGCCTATATGTCATGTGTTTCACAGATATCCGCATATCATAATCTCCGGATATCCGGCTCCGTATTCGTATCTGTTGGAAACTACGATACCATATTCATATTCGTATGAAAAAAAATTATTCGTATTCATATCTATATTTGAATTATCCGAGAAATATCTGCTCTAAGTTATATCCGCATTCATTTTAGGGCGGATGAAAATTATCCGCTCCGTTTTCATCCCTGATACCTAATTTGCATTGTGTTTTGGATGGCTGCAAGGAGCAAGAGGACAAATCGGTGGCACTCGCAGTTTGGCACGCACTGTTGGCTTTGGTCGATTTGTCGTGTCATTCCATATATGGCATATGTACATATCCTGATCGATGTGATCTGGTCATGCTCTGCCTAACCCGCCCGCCATGCTAGTGCGTACTCCCACCGTTTCAAAATAAGTTGCCTTGTAGAGTTTAAAATTTATCTTAAAATAAGTTATTTTTTATATTCTATTATATATCCTTGGTTTATAAATCAAGAATTTTTATCTCTTCAATATCCCTTGTCTACTAACCATCAATATTAACTTTCTATTAATGTTTGGTATTTGGTTATCTCCCCTCTCTACTTTTTTTTCTTCTTGGTATAATAATGATAGGGATTAATTTATTTTAGGACAGAGGGAGTACGTGCCAACCCGATCAGTTGTTTTTTTAGAATCCGATTTTCTTTGATCACTTAAATTGCTAGATGATCTCTTTTACTGAGGTCTTGTTTAGCATAGCTTTAGATCCAAGATTTTCTTAATCGATATTTCTAGCTCTAAAAATTCATAGATCTAAATCTGTGATTACATTGATAACATTTGGATACTCATTTTGTTCATATTTTAGAAAAAATATAAAATATTTTTATTTAACTTACAAACTCCAAATCCAACCTGGATTTAGAATCTAGAGGTGTGCTAGAAAAGGCACGAGTGCGGCAATGGTACTATGTAGACTTGTGATAGTAATACATCAAAACATATGACATTTTTGGACTAGACATTTGATCATTCGTCTTGTTAAAACACTAATGTTTGACCATCCGTCTTATTAAAAAACTATATAAGTATCATTTATTTTTGTTGTGACTTATTTTATCGTTAAAGATAGTTTAATCATAATTTATATTTTTTTGCATATTTGTAATAAATTTTTGAATAAGACAAATGGTTAAAGGTCATGTCTAAAAATCAACAACGTCATATATTTAAAAATAGAGAGAGCATTTGTTTGCTGATGTGTGAGCAACTTAGGGTGAGTTTGAAGATGAGTGAAAAGAAAGAAGAAGAAAATTATGTAAAACGAGATGAGTCATTAGCGGATGATTAATTGAGTATTTCCTATTGCAAACTTGAATAATAAATTTATTTGATTTTTTAAAGCAACTTCTATATAGAATTTTTTTTATAAAAAATACATCATTTAGCAGTTTGGGAGACGTGCTCATGAAAAACGAGAGACTTTTTAGCCCTAATATACACCTCCGAACACTTTCTTAGTTGGTTCTGCAACGTGCGAAATTTCTTGCGTGATTACTAAGGAACACAAGGGGCATGTACGGCTTAAAAGGTTTCAGTGTCCTAGGTTTTTGGACAAGACCATACCTAGCCTATGCACAGTACGTTAGAACGCCTCATAAATACCAGTTCAAAAGGACCATTAGTGTCGGTTCCAGAGGGTAGAAGAGGGTCATCAATGTAAGTTTGCATAATAGGCCGCCTTCTCTTGTACCATCCAAACCCCTGTTAGGTCCTATTTGTTTGTGCTTTTGGTTTGTGTTTATTATCTCATTTTCCGTAAGTATGTTTTTTAAAACGTTAAATGAGATTTTTTTCTTGCAAAAACTTTCTATATGGAAGCATCTCTAAAAAATCAAATAGATTTATTTTTAAGTTTTTAATAGTTAATACTTAATTAATCACGCGTTAATAATATTTTTCGTTTTACGTGTGGCTTATAAGCCACTCCCTACCTCACAAGTGAACGGGGCCTTAAACTGACACTAATAGGGTAATCATTGTCGGTTTAAGAGAACCCAGCATTGACAGTCCTTCTTCAGTGCCAGTTTGCATCCCCTAACTGACATTAATAGAGGTCATAATTACTGGTTTTTGCACACACAGGACGCAGGCTAGATGTATAGGCATGAAACCCCTTAGTGTCGGTTTTTGTCTATCGGGTCTGATAGGGGTTATATTTGAGCCATTCTGTAGCAATGGCAAGGGTAAGATTGAATTCGGAGCATGCAATGGTCTAATCAACTCGCTATACTAACGAGTTGCCTGAGGATACTTTTTAGCGGTGTCATATAATAATAGTTAATATTTAATTAATCATGTAGTAATAACTTATCTCGTTTTACATGCCACCAATAAGCTAAGAAAAAAAACTCTTTAAAACGATGCCAAAGTCGGCTAGTATCACACCTAACAAATAGATAGGGATATTTTTGCCGAGCCAAACTGACACATGTTACGTTGTGGATGCATGTAGTGAAAAATCAGAAGTATTGAGAATAGAGATGCAATATATGGATGGATGATTTCTATATTGATCTCCTTGAATGATTACATTGGAGGGAGTATATATTTATACTCTAAGATGGGATGCCAATTGCATCTGTTGGGAAAAGATGCGTTGGTTCAGGAGATACACATCCATTGCTAATTGATCACATGTAACTTATGTTGTAACACTCCCTCTTGATCAATTATCTTTTGGTAATCATCCTTGATTCATCCTTGATTCATCCTTAGGAAAAACTCCTCTAAAACCCTGTGGAAAAATTTGAGGAGAAACTATTGTATAGATATGCCTGTAAAACTCCTTTAAAACCCAATGGAAAAATATAATGAGAAAATGATATAGCATATATGTGAATTCTCTCTGAGAAATCTTAAGAAAGGAAAAACTCATGTGAGAATTTCATTACATTGATTATGACTATTGGATCATAATACAGGTTAACTTCCCCTAAAACCATATAGGAAAAATATGAGAAGTTATTATATATCATTGATATCCCCTTAAAAACCCCTATGGAGCAAAATAGAGATATGATATATATCTACATTGATATATTGTTTCATTAAAAACCTTTTATGAGAAATCTTGTAGGAAAAACTCATAAGAAAGAAAAAGAGTACAATATTGCTTTGAACAGGTATAATCTAGGAGATTAGTCCTCTTGATTCTTGCAAGTCATATAGTCGTCCCATACCAATTTCTTCAACACATCTTGAAAATGTGAAAATTGGTAAGAACGTAGTAAATAGATCCATGAGATTGTCATAAGACTTTGCAAGACACTAATTTCCCCACTCTAATGTAAATTATGTGGGTGAAATAGGTTAAGAATAATATGCTTGATGATATTACTCTTTATGTAACCTGTTTGCATTTGATTAACGTAAGCATCATTATCTTTGTAGATAATGGTAGGTGATTCAAATAGAATCAATATTACATGACTATTGCATGTGATTAGTCATTCAGCGAAGCTATTTATATGAATGTAAAACTTCGGAATGATGGGTGGAAGTGACCATTGGAGTCTATTTTGATGACTTTTATGAGGAAACTATACCACTATGGAATCAGTACATGATCTAGCATTCTGGGGATTAGTTGGCCAGTATGTACATATCCCACTATGATCTTAGCTTGATTTATCAGATGATGAATCAAAATATTTTATGCCACAAAGATATCTATGGATATCCTTTTTGACTCCCACTTAATGGTGTTGTTGGAGTTGCGCTACTTTAAGCTAGCAAGGTATCTGCAAATACAATTTCAGGCCTGTTACAATATGCAGGATACTTAAGTGCTTGGATGGCACTAGAGCATATCATCCCTGGGTCTAAATGGATATTGATCCATATTTAGAGATTGAATGACCATAAGTGTTTATGGATATAATTGTCCAATATCATTTGGATACTAGTTGACAATATCCATAGGATATTGATGGACTGATTTATATGCTTAAGTTATAGACTCAAGCGTAATTTGGTCTTAACCAAATATTTCATCTCAGAATCTATCTTAAAGGTTAATTTCTCAAGTAGGAAAATTGTTTCTAAGATGATTGCTTGCTTATTTTGTGTGTTCTGATGATGTTAAAATCATCAATATGTGCTGAGATGATAGAAAATCCCAATGGAGATTTCTTTATGAACACATACAAGCAATCATCATGATTGGAGTTACCTTTTATGGAAGGAACTCACATAGTCAGTTGTACCACAATCAACTTAACTGTTCAAGTCATAGGGTGACTTAAGTTGTACACAGTAGATATTACGATTTTGTATTCTTGATTCATAATGTGAAGTCCATTGGGAGTTTGGTTGTCTGAATCTATCAAACTCATTTGATCTACCAATAATTAGATATGGAAACATGATTTCTACACATACTAATGGTATGCTATGCTTGTTCTCTGCATGAAACCATATGCTACAAGCTCTCACTATCTCACCACCTTGCTTCCATAGGGAAGGCATTATTAGAAGAATGTATTACTATGGTAATACTTTTTATTGTTGGGTGAGCAATTCTCCTTAATTGCCACCTTTGATTTGACCCAATTTGAGTATTCGGATATTCTGTCTAGGACTTTTGGTCTAGATCTAGTTGAAGGTGTAAGGCAACTTTGAGGAGTACATGTCAACAATTTATAGTCTTTGTATGATTGATTCAATGGAACCAATATAGCTTGTGGAAATATCATCCCTTTTGAACTCCATGTTATTTCCCAAAACAACAGAGTTATGACGTTCCTATGACTCAACACCTGAAATTTGTGCACAATTTTGCTGAGCTTTTAAATGATAAATATCCATAGACATTGGATAGAAAATATCCATATGGTGTAAATCAACTTAATGTTGATTTACATTTACTGATTGGAGGAATGGTATTCCTCTATGTCCGCGGATGCTTTTAAGAAGTTGTATCCCTTATGACCATACTTCTCTCCCTCTTATTTTTATTCTGGGAGTTGAGTGGTTTTGTTCGATACATCCACTCTTTCTGGTGTGGGATTTTGTGACACCTTTATCACAAGTAAATGCTTTTGGCAGAGTATTTGCAATATGTTGCAAATATAACATGTTCTGAACTATTTGGTTCAGATTCTTTGGTACGTGGATATGAGGATGGAATGTTAATATTTGACATTCTCTATTTAATTCCTGGCATTCTTTATGTGGTATGTATCTCCCCCTAATGCCTGGAATTGTCCTCAATGTGAATAGCACACGGGCTGTTTATTAATCCCCTGTGGAAAGACCTGAGGTATTTATGATAGACGGATAATGATACCTTATGTTGGTCCCTACTGTCCAATGATGTATGCTATGGTGGTGATATTGGTACGTGCAAAACATTGCTGATTCGCAGATGGGAAATCTTTAGCTCAGGCCAAATTTCCACGTACGAACTGCAATGGAGGAGGCCGTATGATTGCAGTGTAATGAATTTGAAATAATGCGGTGTGTAAGGCCGCATATCACCAACTAGAGGTTGGTTAACTGCAATTTCATAATGGTCTTGCAATGAGCTTGATTCTCCTGATGAGAGATCCTGCTAATCCATTTTATGTATAGACAAATGGATCGGAGTGCTAAACATGAATTCCATTAGCCATACAATCGTCTTTGGAGGCATTTTGAGAGAAATTCAGCAGCATTGTCCATTTGAGTTGGTTGAATTCGATTTCAAGATAGTGTACTCATAATTTAATAATTTGAGCAACTAATCTAGCAAATGCATGGTTTTGTGTGAATAAAATCCACACATGGGACCATCACGTAGATGTGTCAATTAGAACCATGGTACCTGAATAGTCCACACAATGATTATATGGAGCCACATCTATACCTTGAATGTGTTCAAGAAATTTTGAGTAGCTCAGTTCTATTTTGAGATAAGAGGATCCTCAAAATTAATTTCCCTATGGCACAAGCGGTGCACATAAAATTCAAAGATTGTGGAAAAATCTAACCATTAGCGTTGCTGATAATTTTCCGTATCATCCCTATGGTGGGATGGTCAAGGCGATTATGCCAAGTTTGGAATGTGTAAACATTCTGGAAAATTACCGTGTACGCAATATGTTGTACGGGTTTCATGTAGTACAATCCAGAGGATAAAGATATAATATTTTCTAATACTTGTTTGCCATATCCGTTGTTGTTAAGAGGAGATATTCCTCTCTATTGTCATCTTGGGTTTCAGTTTGAAAACCATTTTGACGGATATCTCTATAACTTAGTGAAGTACTAGTAGAATCGGGATATAATAGTGCATCCTCAATTGTCAACTGATTACCCATCGGGGTAGTGGCGCGACCAGAGCCAACTATCGTCGCATCACATTTGGCGATGTTGAACACAGTTCCTTATCTCTTTTCAAGAGTCAAGAAATATTTATGTCCAAAAGTATAGAGTTTGTGGAAGTATTGTCCACAAGGCATAATTGTTTCTTCATTGGATTGACTCCCGTAAATCTATATATAGAAAGAAAAATTTCATAAGAAATTCTTGTCAGATATATAAGATACGAACTTTATTCAATACCGAATATGTTCAATATAATATTGTAGCTTAGTAGCATACAATATAGATGACAACTTATTTATATTACAACACATAGTAGGACTTAGTCAACATAGTATCTATATAATTGAGAGACTAATTGAGGTCTCTAGTCACATCTTGGGAAGTGAATTCCACAAGCATGTCTTCAGTGCTCATGAGATCATCCTTCTGTGGAAGAGATGTGTTGTTGTTGAGTTCCTCCAAGAATTGTTGCGAACAACTGGTTTCCTCGATGTTGTCGGGCTGGAGACTGAAATTTGTTTCAGATCTCTTCTCTTGAGCAGGTTTATTCTTGCACACAGATTTGAGATATAGATCAACCAGATGTCTTGGGGTGTGGCATTTCTTAGTAATGTGGTTGTAGCAATCACATTTGCAACAAACCTTAGTTATGTCGTTTTTGTTTTTAGGAATGCCTTTACCCTTTCTGATCCCTCCAGTGGATGTTGAGGTCCTACTAACGGGAAACATAGTAGATAATCTTTTTCCTACTTTTTTTTGTATTGATAGGTTCAAATCTTGCTTTGAGTGCAAGCCACAGAGTATAAGGGTCCAGTTCTGAGAAATACTCAGTTTTGAGATCTGGGTGTATATGGCTTCTTATAATGTATAAGGCACCATATTTCTCTTGCTCTAACAGCGGTGGATTTCCCTCCTGAGGAGGTTCAATAGCTGCTTGAAATTCGTAGGACGAAAGATTGACCTTAATATCCTTCGACCATGTTGGATAGTTGTGACCATTTGGTGCAAGAATTTTGTATTCTTTGCCCATGATTTCCTACATGGTTTACCATAAATTTGATTAATTTACAGAAAGTAAATTAATATAATATGGTAATATTGTATATGATGCAAAATATGTGGAAACAAGATGTATCCTGTAACACATGGTAGTGTATACCTCAAAATTTTGGAATATAACAATATGGACGAGAGAGCTCGTTGCTAATGGCATAGTCTACAGTAATTTATAGTAGATGCCTTAGACTCCATGTTTTGAGTTATATTCATAAATACCAAATAATCACATTGTTTTGGTAAACACCAAATTAGTGGACAAGGTAACTGTTGCTAATAGCATAATCTACAAAGTTGTAGTAAATGTCTTAGTCTCCACATAATATTTGTGATTTTTCATTAAACATGGAGGTATGTACTATTAAGATTTTGCATGTAAAATTCCAATAGAATTAAGCACATAGGGCTTAATTAAGGGGAATTTGAATTTTGAATTTTGTAAAATCAAAGAAATTACAAATATTCAAATATGTTCAATAACAATATTGGTGAAATCTCATATATGCAGTGTAACCGTGATGTAAACACTAATTATGGTGTAAATCATGTGTTGTGGACGAGATAACTCGTTGCTAAGAGATGTCTTAGGCTCCATATTTGGGTTATACTCATAAGACATTGAAAATTTCCAATATGTGTCTGGAGTTAATTACTAATATTTTACATATTATCCAATTTAAATTAAGTTGTTGGAACTTAATTAATGGAATAATATGTGAATAAGATCGTAAGAAATAAATCAATTGAATTAAGAAAATAAATCCCTAAATATGTATATATTATTGGGAATGCCTATGGACATTCTCTTTGAACATTTACATAATTTCCAGTACTTATAGGGTCTAGAATGATAATTTATAGTATGTAAATTAAATAATACTATAATTTGTATTGAACCTAGGGCCCAAAACAAAATTTACATACGTACATTTTGCATATGCATTTTTCAAAGACCGATAGGTCTTGAAAACATATTTGCATGAGGCAAATAAAATATAGTATAATTTTTGTATAGTCTGAGGGCTATATCGTAATTGATAGAAGGTATGTCAATTTATTTAGCCTTTTATGGAATTGTAAAAATTTAGGGGCTAAAACTAAAATAGTACAAAATAGTACTATTTACAGGACTAGTTTGTAATTTTCTAAAAATCCAGGGTCGAAGACAGGGGTGAGACCCATTAGGCCTTTCGGCATGGATTGTCACGCATGTGGCCTGGCCACCGTGGGGCAGGGAAATGGGGGCGGTTTTGGGCCCATGCGTCGGGAGAACGGCCATGGGCCGGCCAGGCACGCGTGCGGGAGTGCAGTTACTAGGCCGGCCCAGCCGGCCGGTGCTTATACGGGCGGGGAGGGACGGTTGAACACTAACCCTAACCGCCCCCCATGACAACCGCCATCGCCGATGTCGCCACTGGGCCGGTGCGCCGCACCTCCGTGGGTCACCGCCTCCAGTCGGTCGCTGTCGGGCCGCCGCGCCTTCGTGGGCCGCCATCTCCGGTACGCTGCCGTAAGCCACCATTTGGCTGTCGTGAAGCCGCCTCCACCGCGTCGTTCGGCAGCCGCCGCCACTGCGCCGCTGCCGTTCGACTGCCGCTATTGTGCCATTGTTCGGCCGCCAACGTCGCCGTGATTCCCATCGCGGATCCGCCGTGTCATTGCATCGCGTGGTAGAGAGGATGGATCAATAGGCGCTCGGAGTGGACGGCCCTTGGACGGCCATTGGCCGATGCGGTCCTATGGCCGATCGTGATGATCGGGCTTGGTGGTGGCTCCAATTCCATGGGAGCCACCGAGGCTAGTCGCCGGTGGCTTAGTTGGGGCGTAGGGCGGCCATAAGACCACAGTGAGGAGTGCCGCATCTATTGAGGCTGACAACGAAGAAGGCGGTTGAAGCGCCAAGCTTCTTCTGCAGCATCGAGCGAGGACCTTATGCATGGCGGTCGTCATTACATCCACAGTGTCACTCGGTGATGAGGGCTAAGGTATGAAGAACGAAATTAATTCATGTTCTTAACGATTTGGCAGAATTTAGACTCTCTTCTCTGTTCTTCCTCTTCTGTGATCTCTCCGCCCTCTTCTCTTCACTCAGTAAAGGGTGTGCTAATAACGTATTGAGAATAGAGATGCAATGTATGGATGGATGATTTCTGTAGTGATCTTCTTGAATGATTACATTGGAGGGAGTATATATTTATACTCCAAGATAAAATACCAATTGCATCTGTTGAGAAAGATGTGTTGGTTCGAGAGAGACACATCGTATGCTAATTAATCACATATAACTTGTGTTGTATCAGGAAGCATCCACACGAGCAACCCAACGTGATAACTATTCGGCTGTCGACATGTACAGATTGGCCAACGTGATGGCAGAGCCCAGCGTTTCCCCGGCTCCAGACTTCCGCGCTAAGCATCGGATCGCCCATAAAAGGAAGGACCCGTCACGAGGTGCGTTCCCACGCATCCGTGCACCGGACACGCTAGCTGCCACGTAGGTGCACCCGTGCGACCCCTGGGCCCCTCGCCGCCACCCACTCCTCCGCCGCCGGATCGCCGGCGCGCGCCCCATCCGTCCGTCCGTCCGTCCGTCCGGCGCCGCGGCTCAATAAATGCGGGGGGCCTGGCCCCCAACGACCTTCCCAAAAGGGCAAGCGTTGCGCGCCACGGCACTGGCCCCACTGAGCTGAGTAGATCGATCACTCCTCACTCCCCTCTCCCCACTCTTCGCTCGGCATGGCGGAGAGGAAGAGGCGGAAGCGGGCGAGCGGGGAGGCGGAGGCCGAGGAGTGGGAGAGGCGGAAGAGGGGGAGGAGGAGGAGCAGAGGGGGAGGAGGAGACCCGGTGGAGGTGCTCGGGGAGGAGGTGATGGGGCGGGTGATGGAGCTCCTGGACGCACGCAGCGTGGCAGGATGCACCGCGGTGTCCCGCGCCTGGCGCGGGGTCGCCGCCAACGACCGCCTCTGGGCACCAAAGGTTCGCTCTTTGCCCCTTCGTTGCTGCCTCGATGGACTCTGCTGCGTGATCCCCAGCTTGCACAGCTTCTGTTCGACGAATTGCCGGCGAGGGGCCTCCGATTCCCTCACGAGTGGTTAATCGAGCACTGGTTGCTCTTGTGTCCTCTGTTAGCATCAAGATCGTATTTGAGAGTGCTGTTGATTTGGGGCTTTAGAATTTGTGTCCATCGATTATCAAATTATGGTTGCCAAAAGAGAAGAGAACGCATTCGGCTAGTATGTTAGTACAGTTATTTGTACCAAGATCGTTATATAAATCCCAAAAGGGTCGTTGTTGATTATGCCCGTGGCAGGGCGAGATAAGATGGGGAGTCCGGCATGTGACAGACGTACAAACTTTGTGTGACATTGACATGGTGGGAAAACAAGTACTTTTTCGAACAGGGATAATGATGTTTCTTCAATTCCCAGAAGTTGCAATCAGAAACAATAGTCGCTCTGAAAATATTTTCTATCATTGTTCTCTGTGTATTCCTGATTTTTAAGTTGTGATTTTTATTTTCCAACTAACCTTGGATGTATGTGGTATTGTAGTATTTTGTGAATATTTAATATTTTAACAATCGACAGATCTTGGTACACAGATAATTGTGCAGTTCTTTTTAAAAATATTCATTTATAGTCTAAGTTGTATTGATTATCCTCAATTTTCATAATCTATATATATATATATATATAAAAGGCATATATTTAATTTGTTTTTGTATTGTAGTTTTTATTACTTCAATTTTTGGATTTTATCACTCATGCCAATGGAAATATAGTCACTCATGTCAAAGGTAGGTCAGGTGCCTCATGTTTATCAGTTTATGTCACCTTGAGCAGAAACCATGAAGACGAGGAAAAAACTTAATTAAACTCTTAATTAGCTTCAGAGTTTGAGTCTCCAATACTAATATTTTGAAGGTACATTTTTTAACAAGGGAATGCAAATCTCAAATTTAAACTAAGGAGTCTTCATTGGGCCAGGAGGAGGGGGGATGGGTGGGGTTATGGCTATGGGTCAGTATGCTATTCCTTGCTGACACAGTAACACAGAAGGTCTTGACCACTGTTTCATCTGCAGTGTGCAAAACTGATGGCGGGAAAGGCACATATTCCTCGTTTGACTTTGATACCCACTGCATCAAGATTATCTACCTATTCAATGGTCATCACAGATGGCAAACGGGTGAGTGCCAGCAAGGCAGAAGTTTATTCTTATGAATTACTGGATGCAATATATAAAGATGACAATGCATTGTGTTGATGTGCTACCGGTACTTTTACCAACTACACGGAAAGATAACCTTTGAATGTCAATCATAATTTTCCATCAAGGTTTGCTTATCTTCTTTTCCAGAATCCAAAAATAATGACAATTTTATGCTATAGAAAGTTCCATTTCCTTTGTTCTATAATTTGCGAAACATTGACTTGGGGGAGTTCTTTGTGGTTACCACTTTGCTTTATCCTCGAACTGAAAATAAACACAACAATATTTCTCAAGACAAATTATATTGTTTTGGATTATTTCCTTTTTCAGACTCGGATCACAAAAGAGGACCTCTGTGATCATGATTG
The DNA here is from genome assembly GCA_003991445.1 of Oryza meyeriana var. granulata. Taxonomy (NCBI): domain Eukaryota; kingdom Viridiplantae; phylum Streptophyta; class Magnoliopsida; order Poales; family Poaceae; genus Oryza; species Oryza meyeriana. The sequence continues at coordinate 173,485 of RYFJ01000325.1, forward strand.
GGAATTCCGCTTCACTATAGTAAGTTTTTGCTAACATGTCATCCAATTTGCATGGTTTTAGATTTGTGCTTATATTAGCCTGCAAATCTTAATGCTAGTGGCTGCTACTGTACAACTGACTTGCTAGTTTTTTAGTTCAACTGGTTTTATTCAACCACACTTGATGGATGCATGGGAATCATGACAACTATCAACATCTGGTCTAGCTTCTTCAGATGTCTTAGCTTCCAATGCAATGAGGGAGAGTGATGCATATCTCTTCATGGTGGCAATTAAAGGTCGTAAACTTTGATTCATTGATGATTGATTTGTCTGGTCAGGGATGACATTTGACTATTGATTTTTCTTGGTATTGCCTAAAAAATACATGAAACATTAAAAATACATAATTGTGTTTGTCTCTCTTATGACAAGCAACTGCATGATGATCTGATGAATAAATTTATTTCTAGTTTAAAATCCATGATGTCCGTCAGCATAAATTTAAAAGCCAGTACATTTGTTTTTAGTTTTTAGTAAGAACTAAAATTTGTTTTGCAAATGAATTGTACTACTGTAATTGCTGTGTAATGTTAAAATATTAGCCATTATACACTTTGTAATTATACACTTAATCATGAAGTCATAATCTATCTTTCCTTTGCTCGTGCAGGCAGCACCAGAATACTGGAGAAACCTTGATCCATCATGGAAACATACCGGTCCACCGATGCGACGGTACTTCCACCCTGATGGTTACCACAGTGCAGATCTTCATGATGCTGTATGGGGTGGCCATGAATGCACGTACACGATCATAACAAGCTTTGCTGGCAATGGACAGATCAGGGATCATTACGTGAGGATCAATCGGTGGCCGCCAATGAAAGTGTCAAGGAAGGAGGATTGGAGCTGGGAGCTTTCAACCACCTCTACCACTACAATAGCATCCCTGACACTGACAAGAAGGGATGTACGGGTCCTCTGTTCCCAGTTTGGTGAATTCACTTCTCTGATGATAGCAGTAACCAGTAATCGTAATATCACGATCTCCAGCTCATAGAAACAGGCTTAGTATTGTTCCTGGCCCTGAGGAACGTGATAACAAGAGGCTCTGTTTGGCAGCTATGAGCTATGAACACCAATGGAGATTAAGCTTAGTTGTGTGGTCTGTAACATGGTAAGACATGCGTACTGTATGTGTGAGGTGGACTGGTTCGTCGGACCCCTGTGGTGGTGACTATTTTGTTAAATTTGAGGGTCTGTAAACTATCCTGAACCTTTGCATGCCGTGTGGTGATTGGTAAACTATTGTGGTGTTACGTATGTAACAAAACGACTCGTACTTCTCTCAGCTGAACTCTTTTATAAACAACTTGAGTTCTTATCTGCATGCCAGCTGAATGCTACAAGGTGGAACTTCAAATTTTTTTAGCTAATGATCTCAGAATTATCTTATCTGATTCGATCATCTCACCAAACATCACAAAAATTAGTAAAAGAAAAAACTGTCAGAATACATTGTAACTAATCACATAGCATCTACCTATGAGAATGTGGCACAAACCACAATGACTCCCTGGTGTACTCGCTAGGTAGTTCATCGACTACCTCCAACTGATCACCACGCAAATCGTGCCGGTAAACACGTATAACATACTTGTTCGAATCATCAAACAAGAAGTATGCGGATCCACCGTGACTACAACTGACAGCACCAGGAGCCCTCGCTGTCTCAATCAGAAAACTACTACCTCCACTCAAAAACATAACAAGATCAGGAAATCCCTGCTCATGAAGAAGTCTGACAATAGGTCTTTCACTGTAGAACCTGCATACCAGAAGTGTTCCATCCTCACAAACTTTGAAACTGGTATTGCCGGACCGCATCATGCCATACCCTGACAATTGAGGAAGAGTCTGCTGTGAGTATCCAGTCAACGGTTTTACCCACAGGAAGGAGTATTGCTCGTTGTCGCCTGCTTGACTCGTCAGGAGAACATGGCTGCATGCTCGTCGATGCAGCGCTCATACTACCCACGCCACAAAAGCTCCGGCTTGTAGGAAAAGTGACGGTTTTCCTTGTGAGTAAGAGGGCGTTCGGAACAGCTTTAGCTATTGTTTCTTCCCTCGTTTTTTGAGCACGTTTTCCAAATTACTAAACGGTGTATTTTTTACAAAAAATTTCTATATGAAAGTATCTTGAAAAATTAAATAGGTCTATTTTTAAGTTTATAATAACTAGTAATACTTAATTAATTATGTGTTAATGATGTTTCTCGTTTTACGTGCAGCTTATAAGGTAGCCGCACAAGTAGAAACGATCACTGCCTACGTATAGTCCCGCACATAAGTTCCCGTTTCATTATTATTGTCATAACAAATATCGACGGTTCCATTCCATGCCACTTCGTCCGCTTGACCGGCGGCCTGTCCAGAGCCATCACTGCTGACCTTGACGCCGCCACCGTCGATGGTGGCCACCAATGTGCCCGTGCCACCGCCACCGAGCTCGCGATTGCGGCGCCTTGACCACCTCCTCCTTCTCTCCAGCTCCGTCGACCCCTCCGAGCTTCGGCATCAGAGGACGGTGGTGCACTAGCAAGTTCTAACCTCGCCACCTGTGAGCTATTCCTGCTGCTGGCCTCTGCAAGTCCTTCCCGTTGGTATCTGTTGGAGACAGGCCGCAGCCCCTTCGGATGGCTCAAGACCGAAGGCCTACAGGCCGAAGCCCCGTCGGACAGCTCAAGACTGAAGACCTGCAAGCGAGGAGCCTAACACGGGCAAAGGATGCAACGTGTCAAGCGAAGACGAAGGGCGCGAAGGCGAAGAGCACTGCGTGCAGGGCGAAGCCACTATAGGATGGGTGAAGACCCTGACCAAGAGACGGAGAGACCGAAGCACTAGGCGAAAGCTGGAGCGACCGAAGGCTTGGGCAAGCAGGTGAGGCCCAGCAGCGGGCCACTAAGCCTGCCAGGAGCGCATCAGCCCAGAAGGCTGAATGGCCCATTAAGGAGATGGCCTACATAGCGGCCCGACGGCCTGATAGGGGCCTGTGAGCAGGAAAAGATGAAAATATCCTTGTAGTTGTCCCTACCAATGGACCATAATATAATACCACCTGTAAATAGAACCCTAGAGCCTGTAAGTGAGCCCCTAGGCCTATAAATAGGCACCTAGTACTGTAATGGCAATGTTTTTAAGATTAATACAAAGATTTACTATCTTTGTCAACACTCAAAATCCACTATTATGTTCTTCGACAACAGTATCCTCTGCGAGCTCGTAAGCTGTTGCCCATAGAAGATGAGGAGAGGAAAGGGACGTGGGGGGAAGGATCTACAAGCTCATTGATGCCGTTACCCACAGACCTTCTCATTGGAGCCATGGAGCCTCCTCCCTCCGAGTTCTGTTCCCAAGTGGGACGGCGGAGTGGTCGGAGCCCGCCAGTGTGTTGGACCGGTGGCCCTCAGCACAGTGCTGGAGGAGTCGAGGTCGGTGGTGACGGCGGGCCCTCGGTGCGGTGGCAGCCAGCCATGGTGGTGGCGGTGACGGCTGACGGACGGACTACCGGTCGGGTGAACGGAATGGAAAAAATCATATTCTCAGTGGTAAATTTCGAAATGCACGTGAATTAGATGGCAAATTTTGTGAATTAAGTGGCATATATTGAAATTTCTCCTCTCTGCTCCTCTCCTGGTAAATCCACCATGCAATGCGGCATGGAGCAGGCGCGGATGTGGGGCTTCTACAGTAGGGTGACCGATCTTTTGTCTTAGGACCCTGAGGTCGGGCGGGTCTGATTTTTTCATTGGGGTTGGGTGCTCGAGGAAAAGCATTTTCCTATTCAAACATATAGCAATGATCGGAGCTAACAGGTTTACAGGCGTTGACACTTGTGGTCATCTCAGACATTCGTTGCGCAGGCTCCTAGAGATGGCCAAACAGCCACGCGTAGCTAGGCACGGCTAGCCTAGTGGACCATGCCAACCCACGTGCCAAGGCTGGTGCCTAGACATGACCCAGTGAGGAGTTGGGCCGTATTGGGCTGGCATGGGCACGCTAGAGGCTCATGGACCGTTGGTGGGCCACGAGCACGTATGGCGCATGAAATTCAAAATATGAGGCCAAAAAAAAGAAAAAATACGAAAAGGAGAAAAAAAAAGGAAAATGAGAAAAAATAGGGGGACATAGGAAAAATATGAGAAAAATAGGGAAAAATGGAAAAAAGGAAAAAGATAGAAAACTTATGAGAAAAATAGATGGGCCAGTTGGACCGTGCTCATGCTTGGGTCGTGCTGTTCTGACCCGATGGCAACCATGCTGTGCTGTGCTTGCCCACAAGCTCAAGCGTCGGCCTACCACCTCCACCATTGCTGTTGTGAGTATCCCTACTGGGCCACCTCTACCTTGCTGGTGTGTGGTCAAGAATTTTTACTGTTACTAATTTAATTTTTTTTTAATTTACAAAACTAATTTTCAATTTGGATCATTTGCAGAACTACCCTCTTGCCGCCGTGGGCCACGGCAGTATTTAAAAACCGCCGTGGCCCAGGGCGGCGAATGGCTTCCCCGTCAGGCGCGGCTAGCGGCGCCGGCCGCCGTTAGCCCGGGGACGCCACGTGGATTCGCCGCCCTGGGGGACGGCGTCGAATGCCCCCAGGGGGCCCGAATGCAAAATTTGCATTCGCCGCCCTGGGGGACGGCGTCGAATGCCCCCAGGGGGCCGAATGCAAAATTGCATTCGCCGCCCTGGGGGACGGCGGCGAATGCATAGGACCGTCCGCACAGCGATCGGACGGTCCGAATCCACGGCAAATTGTTGTAAACGCGCGCTAACTACCTTAAAACAGTCATAACTTTCACATACGGTCTCGGAATCGGGCAAATAAGTACTCTACGGACATCTACAGAAAATTTTACATCCGCTTCCCCCAACTTTGGTTGGGTTTGTCCAAAAAATTTTACGAAACATTCGGCCGGAAGATTGAGTTTTTTGAGGTCGAAGTTTCAGCACGGTTTTTTACAGCACACTCATAATTTTCTACATGCCACATCTTACATCGGTTTAAGCTGCACCTTCACGAGATTTTACTATTCTCGTGTTGCTAGTTGAGAAAAAAATATCAAAAAAAAAGAAAAAAAAATTTTGCAGGTGGCCCCCTAGTTTCGGACGGTCCGATCCTTGTGCGGACCGTCCGTTCACTATGCTAAAAACCGCCGTGGGGGCGGCGGCCGGCGAATCCACGTGGCCTCCCCGCGGCTAACGGCCGCCGGCGCCGTTAGCCCCGGGTGACGGGATGCCATTCGCCGCCCTGGGCCACGGCGGTTTTTAAATACCGCCGTGGCCCAGGGCGGCAAGAGGTTAGTTTTGCAAATGATCCAAATCGAAAATTAGTTTTGTAAATTAAAAAAAAAATTAAATTAGTAACAGTAAAAATTCGTGTGGTCAAAGGCAGAAGCAGGGCAGAGGGCTTCTAGGTGACACTGGTTGTCACAGACCAAGATAAAATGTATTATAAAAATCATGTAATAAAGTATCTAAGAAATAAATCATCTCCTCTATGTGTGCATATTTTATTTTCATTGTTTGTGGATCTTTTATTGCAATTCTCATAAATAGGCTCATAAGCACTAAGGTGGAACAAGAGAAAATTCTAAAATAATTGATTCAGTGGAAAAATCTGAAAAATTCTCAAATTACTACACATCACACCTAAGCCTACCTGATATTTTTCCAAGATTTTACAACTTAATTTGGTACCCAAGTAAATCCCAATAGTCTGCTGAAATCTGAAATTAAAATCTTTTAATCCAGCCAAATTTGCAATTTCACCAAATAAAATCCATAGCTTGTCATCCACGGAAACTCCACCAGGTTGTTCCCACTATGTGCCCTCTGCAACCAGTAATTTTCCCCAAGCCTACGATCCAATTAAGCGCACATGAAATATTAGGTGCAAAGTCCCAGCACTGAGTTGGACAGCAGCTAATCACTCTCTGATGCCATCTTTGCTTTTTCACCAGAATTAAAGCACAGCAAACCAGGTCTTGCCATTGACGAGTGCACACCCAAGTACCCTGCTCTAGGATTTTTGGTCGAATTATTTCATCTCTAACCTACCCAAACAGGCAAGGGAGAAACAGCTTGCAATGCAGAATACTGGGACTTAGTTTCTGACCCTGTTCCTTGTCTCTCTCCTCTGACCGGTGGACCCCACCAAGCTTTCGCCCTCACCGAAGCCACGCCGTGGTCGTTCTCGCGTTGTTGACCTCGGTGTATTTGAGAAGCCCTCATGCCCACAGAAGAGAGTGCTCTCTCCACATCGCGTTCTCCACAAAGAACTGACCTAACACCAAGGACGTCGGAACGCCATCGTCTTCCTCGGCACCAGCGAGATCCTCGCATCGCACCACTTCTCTGGAAAGCCTCACGCACAAACCTAAGCTCGGGAACGTGATCACCCACACCGTGTTGAATCCATTTCTGGCATTCCCCCCCATGCCAAATGAAGTGAGTTCGCCGTCTCTGCCGTTGTCGCTCTGGACGCGTTCGGCACCGGTTGCCCTGCGTTCGACGAACTCCAGCTATCCCCCAGACTGGGCGCTCGCCACTACGTTGCGTGCCCCAGAGCTCCAGCGACCCAACCAACTCCCCGCCATAAACGCCGTGTACCAGTAGATCGAGCCATTTCTTCTTCCTCTCGCGTGGAACGTGCCGCTGTGTCGATTCCCATCATCGGTGAGCCATTCGTCCCGACTCCTTGCTGGTGATCTCCCCTGTCTTAACAGTGTTTTCCTAACGGTTTTAGACGGCCGTTTAAACACGTTTAGACTGGAGCCGGCAGGCTGGCGTGTAGTTTAGGGCAATAAACGCTCCCCTAAACGGTTTGACCGTTTACGTCAAACTCCCGTGTCAACGGGCTACAACGGAGTAGACGGAACGGCCTGCAAACGGTTTTAGGCGGGCAGTTTAAACGGTCCGACCCATTCTGCGCAGAGGCGCGCGGTGCGCGGGCGAAGAGGGCGAGGGCGTGGGCATGAGCGCGAGGGTGCCGGGCGCGGGGGCGAGAGGCGAGGCGCGCGGGCACGAGCGCAGGGCGGCGGCCCGGGCACGAGCGGGGCGGGGCGCGGACGAGGGGAACCGCCCTCGGGCCGCAGGCCCGGCTCCTTCTCCTCCAGGTGGCGCACAGTCCAGGCCTATCCTCTCTTTCTCCTCTCCTCCTCCTCCAGCCACACGCTCCTCCTCTCCTCTCCTCCACGGGCGGCACACGCTCCTCTCCAGGCGGCGGCGCGCGCCCAGGCTCCCTCCTCCTCCTCCAGGCGGAGCAGCTCAGGCCGGCGCGCGCCCCAGCTTCCTCCTCTCCAGGCGGAGCACGCCCTTAGGCCTCCTCCTGCTCCTCCAGGCGGCACACGCTCCCAGCCCGCGCGGCGCGCCTAAGGCCCTCCTCCTCCCTCCAGGCGGCGCGCGCCCCAGGCCTCCTCCTCATCACTCCATGGCGGCGCACGCTCCAGGGCCGGCGTGCGCCCTAGGGGCCTCCTCCTCCTCCAAGGCTGGCGCGCGCCTAGGCCTCTCCCCTCCTCCAGGCGGAGCCACGCCTCCAGGCCGGCGCGCGCCCCAGGCTTCCTCGCCTCTCAGGCGGAGCAACGCTCCAGGGCGGTTGCAGGCACCCGGCCGGCGCGACCTCCAGGCTCCAGGCGGCCGCGCCACACGCCCGGTTTCAGGCCTCCTCCCTCAACAAAACCTAGGCCACTTTGCATTTACAGGATGTGTCCGCTGCTTCTAATCCATCCTCCGCCTCTTGGGAATGAGCTCCTCTAAGAGGAATCTGATGCCTGTAGGGTGGGAGTATGGCCATTCTAAGTTGATACAACTGATTGAATGTGATAAATGCAAGCTTATGATTTCAGTCTGGTATGCAAGCTTAAAACATTTTATTCTTTGTGCTTAATTTCAGTACTGTTTGTATGGAACTTTCTTTTCACTTAGCTTGTAATGCTTGTCTGTTGGCAGCTAAGTGGTGGCAAATTATGCAACACAAGTTCCAGTATTGCAAAAGCTGGCTATTAGGCTTCTCTCTTTGACCACTAGTGCTTCAGGTTGTGAAAGAAATTGGAGCTGTTTTTGAGGGGTAGTCCAAAATTTCATTTATTAATTTTCTGTCAATGTTCCAGACTGTTCTTATGTCAAAATTCTAATTCTAAGAATCTGTTTTTGTCGATCCATACAAAAGAAGAATAGGCTCACTTGTGAGAGATTTGAACAGCTTGTCTTGTTCGCTTTTCAATAACATTCCATGCAAAGCGAAAAATTAAAAGCCAAGGAGAACAAAAGGGTGGATCTCTTCCTATCCACCGATGCAACTTTTGCTCAAGGATGGTGCAAGGTGTCAGATGATGAAAGCTCTTGATGTTGAGCCTGTAACAGGCCTCACATGGAAGATAATTGCCGAGACTTGTGGTGATGAGAGGTCACCCAACTTCGTAGGAGTGCGATTGGGGTGGCGCGGTCAGGAGATTGAAGAAGAGATGTCTACTCCGAAAGCGAGGAAGAAGCCATAGATGATGAGGATATTGAGTTTGAATCCGACCAAGATGAAGTGGTCACAACTGGTTATGACAGAGGGGGAAGAAGACATAGATGTTTAGGCTTTGGCATCATCATCTAATTACCACTTTATCTATTTATTTGTTATCTATTCTGGAACCCTTATGTCTAAGTGACTATGTTTTGTCTCATTTGTTGGCTTGTTTGCCATGTGATGTGCCTATGAAGAACAAACTATATATCTATGTCGTTTAGTTGCTGAAGTGATCCTATTTCACCTTTGCTTGATGATTACAAATTGTGCTACAGTACCAAACCGTTTAGGCCGTTTAGACGGCGTTTAAACGCCGTCTAAACGGCCTAAACGCTAAACAGGGTGTCGCCGCCCGTCTACCGTTTACCGTTTACGTTTTCATTGGTCTTAACTAACCCGGTCGACGCCCTTGTTCAGCCACCGGTGGACCGGAGTCCGCCACCGACGTGCCACCTATGATTTCCGCCGCCGCCAGGATGATCCGTGAGTTGCCGGTGCCGTCCAGACCTCGTCAGCCTTCGCAAGACCCTTGGTGAGCTTCCTGGAGGTCCTAGGAGCCCATGCATGCATGACTTGGATGGGAACGGGTTGATCGTTAGATGCTCTACGTCCCGAGACTCTCCGCCGTTGCGCACTACCACCGACGACTCTGACCACCGTAGCTCATGAGACCACCACACCATAGCATCGCTGTGGACCGGGCTACATTTCTTGTATTGGCCACATTGTGAAACCCCGTAGAACGCCATCGGTGCTGGCGAGAACGTCGTTGGGCCGCCGTCGCTCTGCTTCGCCAGCCGCGCGACGTCGCCACCTCACTGACATGCAGGACCCACACATTAGAGCGCGAGGACCTAATTAAAAGATGATTAAAACTTGAAATATTAATTAGCAAGAACGTCTGCCTCTTACATGTGGACCCAAGGATGTATATGTGATAACCCTAAAACTGAAGGACTCTTAACGAAGTCACCATGGCACATGGCCGAGGACTGTGGGATCTAATCCCTGGAACCCGAGGGGCCTCTGTGCAAAAGATGTTACACTGACATGTGGGCCTAATCGATTTAAAATCCGGAAATCTAAATAAAAATGCTTATAGCTTTATCTGTTGAACTGAAAAACCGAATCAACTTGTAAAATGCATAATAAATTCATTTTAACTCTAAATGGAGCAAACTAAAATTTGTTGGAACCACAAAAATGTGTTCTGTATTCCTGTGAACTAAAATTTGGCTCAACCAGTACATAAATGACCTCTAAAATTTATATAATGGATAAATGGGTTATTTAAGGTATAAAAATATGTTGGAACTTCTAAAATTCATAGAAAATTCATATTAGCTCTAGATGAGGTGAACCAAGTTGCAGTAAGCTGATATAATTGTGATCTATTTCCCTGTAAGGCTAAATTTGAATAAATTACCTCCTAAAATACCTTTAAAATCTGGGTAACATCTAAGCACCATATTTCACGTATAAAACTTGTAAAATCCACATCTCACACATACAAATTGATAAAATAGGAAATCTTTCACCAATGGTCATTTAAAATCAGAACCTATCTACTGGATGAAATCATTCATCATAGAGCATGTTGGAGTTCTTGCATTATTTGGTATTTATTCGTGTACCGTTATTTTGTTAAGAGGACGAACTCGTTGCTGTAGACGAGGGTGATTGTGTTGCCGATTAGGTTGAAGAAACTGAGCAAGGCAAGTCCTTTCCCCGCTCCCTTTGACCAATTTGATTCTATATTTTTGGGATAAATGTTTTGATTGCAAATATCCATGCGTATTTATACTGTATAATATTTGAAGTGTGGTTAGATGGTAGATATGACATAGTTGCTGCATTATCCACCTTTGATGCTTGTTATCCTACTGTTTGTAACCATAGAAGGGATTAGAGTACTGTCCAAGTGCTCAAATGGGTATTAAAATGATTAATATGCTCCTATATGCTTAGACATGCTTCTACAATTGCTAAATAACAATATGATCACTTTATACCTTTCAAAATGGGCATTTTTATACTTCTGGATAGAGGTGTATCCTCTAAATAATTTTGAACTAAAATGATGAAAAATTGTTTTAAGAGTTGGGCGGCAAGTGGTATATATATAGTGCTAGGTGTATACTGATAGGGAGAGTGTCCGTCTGAGTCGATTAAGGACCGAACTCAATGTCATATTTTTATATTTACAGTACGACCACATGTGCTAGTATGAGATGGCCATAGCTACTAGTTACTCATTATTTAGCCTTGCATTTTGGCAGGCATGAGTGTATGGGGTTATGTTGTTGTATTATCCACGAGGAGCTACCTATGAGACTTGTAATGGTTAGACATCTAAGTTTGTCCAATACAACGGTGTAGTGTCTCGTGGGGAAAACAGGATGGTTTGCCGCCACGACGTTAGGTTCAAAGTGAGGGCCCGCTACCTAACGGCTCTAGGTCATTCCTAGGGTGGGTTCTCACTTACCGTCGCTGGTGCAAAGCTAAGTTTTGAGCAATGGAAGGGCTATGTCACGAGTAGTAAATCGGGTACCTTTGGTATAGCGTGCCATGCTTCGCATGATTACTATATCGCGTCGTGTGGGTAAAGTGTACACACTCTGTAGAGTTAAAACTAATCGATTAGTCGTGCTCACGGTCATGAGCGACATAGTTGTGCCTATTGAATATAGCCTTATGATTTATGAACTTGTTTATGAAAGTGGGACATGGGTGGATGATTTAGTTTATTTATGGATACATAATGATGAGATTATTAGCTTGATGCCATGAAGGGCAGCAAGCATGATATTTTGTTGTTACTATGTTGACCACAATGATTTACTTCTGTACATGTTTTAAATGCTTTAATAACTGCTGTTGCAAAAATCTTGTGAACTAAAATTTTCTTTATGCTAAAATAAGTCTATAAATAGCCTTCCTTTGAATGTAGCTTGCATGTATGATAGGTTTGACATTGCCCGTACATTATGTTCATAATGTACTGAGTCCTGCTCTGTTTTGTGTATGTTTTTTGTAAATTTTGATGCAGGTGAGATGTACGATAGTGTTGAGTGCTTTGCGGGTGACGCCGAATTTTAAGATGGTTCTAACTAGGGGACTACCCCTAGTCGGTTTGCCTGTGTGGGATGGGTAGACATGCATTCCGCTGAACTTAAATAATTAGCCAATCAACATATGTAATAGTTAGTCGTACTCTATGTTTATCTATATGTACTCGTACTACCTTTCATTTGGATGTCAATGCCTTGAAGAAAGTGCGAGGCTAGTCATTTTTCCTTGGGGCTAGCTGACCACGAGTATGGGCTTGGACCAATTGAGATTTTTGCATAATAGCCGCTTGGGTTTGAGTTATCTGTGGTACGTAGTCGCTTGGTCACCACCGTCGAGTGGTTGACGGGCATATGTCGGGGGGGGGGGGCACTGGCAAGGCTATTTTGTTAAGTATCTCATTTGTTCCGAGTTTGATGCTTTAAGTTTGTGTCGTGTTTGTCATTCGTGACGTTAAGTCTACTTTGAGGCATGGTGGTTACAGTATTTATTTGGTTTTATTTGAGATCCCACCACTCCAATAGTTAGCGTTGACGTGGCGAGTTGCAAAATACAGTACAAGTCTTAGGGTATCCACAGCTTTGGTATCAGAGCCATCACCGATTATAGGAGCCCCTTAAATGGTCGTTAGAATTGGTTTCAAAAATTAATTTGAGGACCTTGTTCTCAGCTACAAATGATTTGTGAAAACATATTAAATTCTTAAGTCTCATCCCTTTATAATAGAACTATTCTTCCCTAAGTATCTATTTTGATTTAACTCCCATTCTTACTCTATAGGGTGCAAAAACATTTGAAAATAGTAATTCTGGAAGAATATGTTTGAAAACCCCATTAATTACCTCAAGGTCACTACCAATGTGGTTAAAAAGAATTTTAAGATCCTTTGTCCAACTACCTCCACTAGTTGATTCGGTGGTTGCGAAATCTCAGGTTTAAAACTTGCCTATAAAGTACGGTTTTTGAAAATAGGTGTTAAAATAAAATTTGATAGACATGTTAGGTTGTAATACTTTATTTTGAACCCTCTGTACCCTAAATAAAATTCATGGGTTTTTATTCTATTCCACCCTAACATTTCAAATTTTACCGATATGGCCTAGAGTGGGTAGTTTTGGGGCAGGTTGGAAATTATTTGTGCCCTAGCGATAGATTGATTTCTTAGATGGCTCTCCCAAAATTCAAGTAACTTCTGGACCTAGCTAATGATATGTTATAAAAATATGGCTAATTTAGAACACTTAAAGCCTGGTCTAAAAATTGAATGCAGCAACTACCTGTGTTCTGAAATCTGGAGTCAACCACACTCATAATTTTGTGTAGCCCAAACTATAGGTGCTAAAATTCTGGAAAAATTACAGTATCTTCCCAACCTATCCAGTAGCATCCATGAAGTTTCCTAGAATTTTTGGGTCAGCCTAGCTTAAGATAAAAGGGCAACCAGAGAGCTTAACAATCTGTCACAGCACTGCACTACCTGCGTTGTTTATTTTCTTCACAGAAATCTACTTAGGCTAAAATTCTAATTCTTTATGAGAACAAAGAAAACTTTACCAGGAACCGAAATATAAAATTTTTGTAATTTTATCACCTGTTTAGCTTGGCCCTTAAGCTCTGTTTCCAGCCGATAGGTGTACAGGACAGAACTGGTCATCCAGCTTGATTTTCATCTTTTTGTTTCTAGAGGATTTCACTCAAGGTTTCTAATTAGCTCTTGCTCTTAATCATGTAGATGCCTGCCCGTTGGGAGCCTTCCTACTATTCAAGTGGCTATGTTGAGAACTCGCTGCAGCACACTCTTTGGCTCATGTTGCAGCATGCCAGCTTCACCCAACCACCAGAGTACAATATCTACACTGCTGAGCAGAGCTCTTCACTCACCACCTACTATGCCGAGGCTATCATCCGTGGCCATACTGAGTTCGAGCCTCCAATCTGCTCCATAGGCTATGGTTGGAATGCTCTCTCAGCTATGCATGAGGCTGCGTATGTTGGCATCACCCGTCTCCGCTATGGGCTACCTGAGATGGCTGAGATGTTCCACTACTTCCTTGCCCATGAGGATGGTGCTATTAGTACTGACTTCCCTAGGCTAGAAGCAATGCAAGGGGCACCCAATTCCCCACTCCTTCACCTCGCAGGGCTGATGCGATCTATGGACAGGTATCTTGCGCTTGTTCACGATGAGCTCTTCCGGGCCAGGATCACCATGCTTGATGGACGCATCAAGCCGATGGGAAACATGGGGTTTTTTAATCATAATATCATCTATGGAGAGAACACCATGCTCGCACCTGCTGAGTTCCTTCCACACCCCGCAGGACTTTTTGAGCGTGTGGTGCAAAGACCACGCATGCAGGTGGGATTCCGCCGCAACTGTCGCACCGTCACTCCTCCCGCTCATGTCAGGAATACTAAGGTGTATGGGCCACCGTACATCTACCGTTGGAATGGGCATAGCTATCGCCTCATCATGACTCAACCTCCACCTGTAGCTCCAGTTTATCCTGCCATCGATGCCTAGGTTTAGCACTAGTGGTACCCAAATAAAAGACCTCCCTTGCAAGGTTGAGATGTATGATCACTCTGATGTAACCCGGTAGTCAAATTTTGTTAGAAACCTTGTTATGTAACAAGAGTTTAATGACTAACATGTGTTCCCCTATATATGGAACTAGTTGGTGAATGAAAGTGCCGCTTCTGTGTGGGTTTATCTCAAATTTTTAGAACATGTTGCTTGCTGTCCCGAAATTAAGAATAGGATGATTTGGGCTTGAGGAGTTAAAAGTGGACCATAGTAACTTAATTCTAGCACTCTACTTTAGCTATGATCAATCCTATGCAATCCAATCATTATCAGCTCTTTGTCTCACCAAGCCTCTACATTTCTATGCCGTATGTGCAGGATGGCCAATACTAGCTCTATGAGTAGCTTGCTTGCGGATATCGCTGCCACTGATCCGCAGCCCACGAAGGAAACTCTTTCCCATCCTCAGCGTCCCAATCCCGTCAATCCTGATGCTACAGGCCAGGCTGGCAATGGCCAACGAGCTGCTACTACTGGAGAGCCAACCATGGCACAAGTCATGGCCATGCAGAACCGTCTCTTTGAGCGCATGCTGACCAACACGGAGAATCTTGGTGCAGCTTTTGCCCAGAACATGAACCAAGGGCATACCAGGCTGGCAGATGTGCAACACACTCACCCACTGACCTTCTCATCCGCGGCTGATCCACTCGACGCCGATGATTGGCTTTGCGATATCAAGGCTAGGCTTGACCTTGCTCGCTGCGATGAAGAGGAGAAGGCGGCTTATGCTGCGTACTACCTCCAGGGTGCAGCTGCAGCTTGGTGGGAAAGCTACAAGGCCATTATTCCACCCGATGAACCAATCACCTGGACCGTCTTCAAGCAGTGATTTCGTGCAACTCACATCCCTGACGGCCTCATGGACCTCAAGAGAAAGGAGTTCCTCAATTTGAAGCAGGAAAACATGTCATTCATGGACTTTCTGAACCGCTTCAACTATCTTTCTCGGTATGCTACCGAGGAAATGCCAACTGAAGCAAGAAGAGTAAGGCTATGTCGGGAGCGTTTGAACTCGGAACTGAAGCATGCTCTTTCCGCACATGAGATCCACAGCATGAAGTCCCTCGTGGACAATGCACTTCATGTGGAAAAAAGTGAGGAGGAGTTGCATGAGGACCGCAAGCGAAAGTGGGTCGCAAAGAGGGCAGCTAGCAGCAGCTCCACTCAACCACGTCTTGTGCAACCCTCTAGTACTCGTTTTGCTCCACTTCCACCTCCACGGCCTCAGTACAATACTTCACGCCCTCGGATGGTCGCGGTTCAGCAGTACAACCGTGGTGTGCAGCAGGCCGATGTTCGGAATCAGACTGCAAACATTAACTGCTACAACTGCGGCAGGCTAGGACACTTCTCCAACAACTGTCCTTATCCCAAGAAGATGACTCCTCCGTCATACCCTCAGGGCATGCAGTAGCCACCCCGTGGTCCTCCACAGGGCCGAGGTGGGCAACGAGGAGGCCGAGTCACTCACAAACTTACACAATCCTTCAACCGTGGTCGTCTCAACCATGTGACCACGGAGGAAGCACATGACGCACCCGATATTGTGCTGGGTACATTTCTTGTGCACTCAGTTCCTACCTTGGTTCTTTTTGATTCCGGTGCATCACATTCCTTTATATCCACCAAATTAGTCGACCAACAAAAGTTGGGAACAAACTTATTAAAGAACGTCATGATAATACAATTACCCGGTTCAACCATTAGGTCAAGGCAAGTATGCAAGGATGTTAAAATCTTGATTGATGAGGTAGAATTTAAGGCCAACCTTATCCAAATAAACTCCCTGGGCCTAGATGCCATTCTCGGTATGGATTGGTTGTCAAAACATAAAGGGACCATAGATTGTGCAAAAAGAGCCATCACTCTAGTCAACTCCTAGGGAAAGTTATAACCTACTCTTCTGACCATACTCCCACTCCAAAACAATCAACCCTTCACTCCTTATCCCTTTCAAGTCTCAATCCGGTACCTATTGTATGTGAATACCCAGATATTTTTTCAGATGAATTACCAGACATGCCACCTGATTGAGATATCGAATTTGTGATATATTTCGTTCCCCGGACAGCACCTATTTCTAAAAGACCGTATCGTATGATGTCTAAAGATCTCGTAGAACTCGAGAAACAAATCAACGAACAACTAGAGAAAGGTTCATCTGTCCAAGCTCATCTCCATGGGGTTGTCTAGCATTATTCGCTCCAAAGAAAGACGGTACAATGCGCATGTGTGTTGATTACTGTCCTCTAAATAAAGTCACTATCAAAAACAAATATCCCCTTCCTCGGATAGATGATCTTTTCGACCAAATGACCGGTGCCCGAGTCTTTTCCAAGATCGATCTAAGACTAGGATACTTCCAACTCAAAATCAAACCGGAGGACATTACTAAAACTGCTTTTACCACCTGTTACGGTTTGTTTGAATACACCATGGTTTCTTTCGGGCTAACCAATGCTCCTGCCACCTTCATGAATTTGATGAATAAAATCTTCATGGAGTATTTGGACAAGTTTGTAGTGGTATTCATTGATGACATTCTCATCTATTCAAAGAACAAAGAAGAGCACGCGCAACATTTGCGTATGGTGCTTGATAAGCTTCGTGAGCATCAACTCTATGCGAAGTTCTCCAAATGTGAATTTTGGTTAAGGGAAGTTGCTTTCCTTGGCCATGTTCTTTCTGAAGGCGGCGTTGCCGTCAATCTGAGCAAGATGCAAGAAGTGTTCAACTGGAAACCCCCTCAAAATGTTTCTGAGGTTCAGAGTTTTCCCGGTCTAGCTGGGTATTATCATTGGTTTATCGAGAACTTCTCCAAGATTTCAAGGCCAATGACCCAAGTCCTAAAAAAGGAACACAAATTTGTATGGTCAGAGACTTGCGAATCAAGTTTCCAAGAACTAAAGAAAAGGCTCACAACAGCCCCAGTGCTAGTGATGCCAGACATTCACAAAAATTTCGACATCTATTGCGACGCATCTCACCATGGGTTTGGATGTGTGTTGATGCAAGAAAGCAAGGTGGTAGCTTATGCTTCACGACAATTATGGCCACATGAGGTCAATTACCCAACTTACGATTTAGAATTGGCAGCTGTAGTTCACGCTCCGAAAATCTAGAGGCATTATTTGATCGGCAAAAGGTGTGACATCTATACTAATCACAAGAGTTTGAAATATTTCTTCATCCAATCGGATCTAAACCTAAGCAAAGAAGATGGTTAGAGCTTATCAAAGACTATGATTTGGGTATCCACTATCACCCTGGCAAAGCCAATGTAGTAGCCGATGCTCTTAGTTGAAAGCTTCACTATATCACCATCTCAATCTTAGCCAATCAACCTACACTAGTCTCTGAGTTTTAGAAACTCAACTTGGAAATTGTAGAAGATGGTTTTGTCGCCGCCTTGGCACTCCAACCAAATCTCTACTCTCAAATCAAGGCCGCTCAACTCACTAACGAGGAAGTGGCTAACATCAAGCATGAAATGGACGAGGACGCAAAGACAATCTTTTCCTTGAACTCTGATGGTATGGTTGTCCATGGGAGACAATTGTTTGTCCCAGATAATCAAGGCCTTTAAGAAATCATTCTTAGTGAGGCACATCAATCACCATTATCTATTCATCCGGGTAGCACCAAGATGTACCAAGGCATCCGCAATCTATATTGGTGGCCAACTATGAAGTGAGACGTTGCCGCATATGTCGCCATTTGTGACATATGCCAATGCGTCAAGGCAGAGCATCAACGCCCAGCGGGTTTGCTTCAACCATTGAAGGTATCCAAATGGAAGTTTGATGAAGGTTGAATGGATTTTATCACTAGCTTTCCCCGTACGCCAAATGGTCATGACTCAATCTGGGTTATTGTCGACCGTTTGACTAAAGTGGCTCACTTCATTCCAGTGCATGTATCCTATAGTGGAGCAAAGCTTGCCGAGCTCTACTTAAACCACATAGTTCGCCTTCATGGAGTTCCAAAAGTAATTGTCTCAGACCGTGGACCCTAGTTCACTTCAAGGTTTTGGGAAATTTTACATGAGCTACTTGGGACCGAACTATTTTTCAGCACAGCCTTTCATCCTCAAACCAGTGACCAAATTGAATGCACGAATCAAACCTTGGAAGACATGCTCCGAGCTTGTGTGCTTGCATATAACACCAATTGGGAGAAATGCCTATCCTTTGCTGAGTTTTCATACAACAATAGCTACTAGACAAGCCTTCAGATGTCACCATTTGAAGCGCTATATGGGAGGAAATGTAGGACACCTCTTTTCTGGTCCGAGGTTGGAAAACGATAATTCTTTGGACCAGCCCTCATCAAGGAAGCCGAACAAAATGTTGCTCTCATCTGAAGTCGACTTAAGGAAGCACAGTCGCGCCAAAAGAGATATTCAGATCATCGCCGCCGTGAATTGAGCTTCGAGGTGGGTGACCATGTCTATCTCAAGGTCTCGCCGCTGCGGGGCACTCGACGTTTTCAAGTGCACGGAAAGTTGGCTCCCCGATACATTGGTCCATACCGAATCATTGCAAAACGGGGTCAAGTTGCATACCAATTGGAATTGCCATCTCAACTTTCAGATGTGCATGATGTATTTCATGTTTCTCAGCTCAAGAAATGTCTCTGAGTCCCCACTGAACTCACTCCAATTAGAGACATCAACCTCCAACCCGAGCTTTCATACCGAGAGTATCCAATCCGTGTCTTAGAGGAAGCCGAGCACCATACTTGCAACTGTAGAATTAAAATGCTTAGAGTCCAGTGGAGTAACCATACCCCAGATGAAGCCACGTGGGAGGGACAAGACCGACTTAGAGCCGAGTTTCTTACCTTCTTCTAGTCTAGCGAATCTCGGGGTCGAGATTCTTTTCTAAAGGGGTTAGAGCTGTCACAGATCAAGAAAAATATATTATAAAAATCATGTAATAAAATATGTAAGAAATAAATCATCTCCTCTGTGTGTGCATATTTTATTTTCATTGTTTGTGGATCTTTATTGCATTCTCATAATAGGCTCATAAGCACTAAGGTGGAAAAGAGAAAATTCTAAAAATAATTGATTCAGTGGAAAAATCTGGAAAAATTCTCAAAATTACTACACATCATCCTAATCCTACCTGTATTTTCCCAATATTTTACAACATAATTTGGTACCCCAAGAAAATCCCACAAATCTGCTGAAATCTGGAATTCAAATCTTTAATCAGCCAAATTTGCAATTTCACCAAATAATATCCACAACTTGTAATCCAGGGAAACTCTACCAGGTTGTTCCCCCTATGTGCCCTCTGCTACCAGTAATTTTCCCCAAGCCTAGATCCCAAATTAAGCACATGAAATATTAGGTGCAAAGTCCCCGCACTGAGTTGGACAGCAGCTAATCACTCTCTGATGCCATCTTTGCTTTTTCACCAGAATTAAACCACAGCAAACCAGGTTTTTCGAATTGACCAGTGGACAAATCAAGTACCCCTCTGTCTCTAGGACTTTTTGCCGAATTAATTACATCTTCTAACCTACCCAAACAGCAAGGGAGAAACAGCTTGAATGCAGCAGACTGGGACTTAGTATCTGACCCTGTCTCCTTGTCTCTCTCTCTCTGACCGGTGGACCCCACCAACCCTGGGTCCACTTGACAGCCTCACAGCCTTGCCAGCTAGCCGACCACTACTGAGGAGCCGCGCCACGCGTCGGAGCGCTTCGCCTCGCCGAAGACCGCACTGTGGTCGTCCTCTCATTGTCCGACCTCGCGTATTTGAGAAGCCCTCGCGCCCATAGAGAGAGTGCTCTCTCCACATCGTGTTCTCCGCAAAGAACTAGCCTGAACACCACTGGGATGCCGGGAACGCCATGGTCTTCCTCGGCACAGGCAAGATCCTCGCCGTCGCGCCACTTCTCTGGTAAGCCTCACCACAAACCAAGCTCGGGAACGCGATCACCACACCGTGCTTGATCCATTTTGGCCATTCCCCTCCCATGCCATGCAGGTCGAGTTCGCCATCGCCGCCGTTGTCGTCTCTGGAGCGCTGCCACTAGGTTGCCGCCGTTCCGACGAACTCTGGCTATCCCAGACCGGGGCGCCTCGCCACTGACATGGTCGTGACCTCAGGAGCTAGACACCCCAACCAATCGCCGCCGTAACGCCGTGTACCAGTAGATCGAGCCCGTCTTCTTCCTCTCTGGTGAAGGTGCCGCTGTCATCAATTCACCGTCTCCGGTGAGCCATTGTCCGATTCCTTGCTCAGGTGATCTCCCTAGGTCTCAACTAACCCGGTCGACGCCCTTGCTCAGCCACCCGTGGGCCGGAGCCTGCAACTGACGTGCCACCAACGATTTCCGCCGCCGCCAGGACGATCCACGAGTTGCCGCTGCCGTCCAGACCTCGCCAGCCTTTGCAACACCCTTGGTGAGCTTCCTGGAGGTCCCTAGGAGCCCATGCATGCATGCACTTGGATGGGAACGGGTTGCATCGTTAGATGCCTCTACGTCCCGAGACTCCCCGCCACTTGCGCCACTACCACCGACGACTCCGACCACCGTAGCTCATGAGACCACCACCCATAGCTTCGCCATGGACCGGGCTACATTTCTTGTATTGGCCGCATCGTGCGAAACCCCGTAGAACGCCGCCGGTGCCGGCGAGAACGTTGTCGGGCCGCCGTCGCTCTGCTTCGCCAGCCGCGCGCCGTCGTCACCTCACTGACATGCAGGACCCACAGATTAGAGCGCGAGAACCTAATTAAAAGATGATTAAAACTTGAAGTATTAATTAGCAAGAACGTCTGCCTCTTACATGTGAACCCAAGGACGTATATGTGATAACCCTAAAACTGAAGGACTCTTAACGAAGTCACCATGGCACATGGCCGAGGACCGTGGGATCTAATCCCTGGAACCCGAGGGGCCTCTGTGCAAAAGATGTTACGCTGACATGTGGGCCTAATTGATCTAAAATCCAGAAATCTAAATAAAAATGCTTATACCTTTATCTGTTGAACTGAAAAACCGAGTAAACTTGTAAAATGCATAATAAATTCATTTTAACTCTAAATGGAGCAAACTAAAATTTGTTGGAACCACAAAAATGTGTTCTTTATTCCTGTGAACTAAAATTTGGCTCAACCAGTACATAAATGACCCCTATTATTTGTATAATGGATAAATGGATTATTTAAGGTATAAAAATATGTTGGAATTTCTAAATTTCATAGAAAATTCATATTAGCTCTAAATGAGGTGAACCAAGTTGCAGTAAGCTCAGATAATTGTGATCTATTTTCTTGTAAGGCTAAATTTGACAAACTACCACCTAAAATACCTTAAAAATCTGGGTAGCATCTAAGCACCGTATTTCACATATAAAACTTGTAAAATCCACATCTCACACATACAAATTGATAAAATAGGAAATCTTTCACCAATGGTCATCTAAAATCAGAACCTATCTACTGCATGAAAATCATTCATCATAGAGCATGTTGGAGTTCTTGCATTATTTGGTATTTATTCGTATACCATTATTTTGTTAGAGGACGAACTCGTTGCCATAGACGAGGGTGATTGTGTTGCCGATCTGGTTGAAGAAGCTGAGCAAGGCAAGTCCTTTCCCCACTCCCTTTGACCAATTTGATCCTATATTTTTGGGTTAAATGTTTTGATTGCAAATATGCATGCATATTTATAACGTATAATATTTGAAGTGTGGTTAGACAGTAGATATGACCTAATTGCCGCATTATCCACCTTTGATGCTTGTTATCCTACTGTTTGTAACCATAGAAGGGATTAGAGTACTGTCCAAGTGCTCAAATGGGTATTAAAATGATTAATATGCTCCTATATGCTTAGACATGCTTCTAGAATTGCTAAATAACAATATGATCACTTTATACCTTCCAAAATGGGCATTTTTATACTTCTGGATAGAGTTGTATCCTCTGAATAATTTTGAACTAAAATGATGAAAAATTGTTTTAAGACTTGGGCGGCAAGTGGTATGTATATAGTGCTAGGTGTATACTGATAGGGGGAGTGTTCGCCTGAGTCGATTAAGGACTGAACGTAATGTCATATTCGTATGTTTACAGTATGACCACATGTGCTAGTGTGGGATGGCCATAGCTCACTAAGTTGCTCATTATTTAGCCTTGCATTTTGGTAGACAGGAGTAGTATGGGGTTATGTTGCTGTATTAATCTAGAGGAGCTACCTATGAGACTTGTAATGGTTAGGCATCTAAGTTTGTCCAATACAACGGTGTAGTGCCTCGTGGGGAAAACGGGATGGTTTAAGACTTTATACCTTCCAAAATAGGCATTTTTATACTTCTGGACAAAGGTGTATCCTCTGAATAATTTTGAACTAAAATGATGAAAAATTGTTTTAATACTTGGGTGGCAAGTGGTATACATATGGTGCTAGTGTAAAATCATTGTGATGATTAATATTTTATGATGAACAATTGGCTTTACAAATGATTTATTTAATGAAATTTGGTTTGAAAATATATGTGGATGTTGGTGTGAGTGTGTGTAACTAATGTAAGTCAAGTTGGGAAGAACTTGTGCTCGAATATGGTATCTTTGTTTTTGCATGTGTAGGTGAGTCTTGAGGCCTTGAGAGTATTGCCGGTGATGGATCGGGAGTTGACTTGGGAGAAGTTGATGTCTGGATGATTGGAAGATCATGCGGGATACTAAAGGCTAGAGATCAATGCATGTGGATGTGAAGATTCCATATGGCATACAAGAGGAATTGTGTGCGTATGGAATGAGGAGTTTATTTTAGATAGGAATCCAGGATTGAAAAGTTTGAGCCCTAGTAGGATTAGGAGTTGAGTCCTAGTAGGATTAGAAGTGAAGTCTTAATAGGATTAGGAGTTGAGTCCTAGTAAGATTAGGAGTTCTACTCCTACTTTGTGTAGAAGGTTTTAGATATAAATAGATAAGGGGTTAAGGCCCTAGAGCCATAACTTTTGGAAGAGAGAAAAGCTAGGGTTTAGTTTTGAGAGAGAGGAGTATTTTGTATGTACTTTATTGACACATCTTGATGCAATAAAGTTGATCTACTTTCAATAGTTTCGTCGTGTTGTGTTCTTTGTTCGTGGGCAGTTAGATTGGTTGCTTCAAGGTGGTCGGAGCACCGGCAGCACGACGATTGGGCCGGCGGTATACGACAGTGCATCGTAACTTCATCCAGGTCAGAGGTTTCTTTTATTTCCGGTAAAAGATTTGGTTGTTTGGTTTTTCCTACCATTCACCCCCCTCTGGTAGGCTTGGTTTTTATGTTCGATCCTACAGCTAGTTGTATACCGAAAGGGAGAGTGTTCACCTGAGTCGATTAAGGTCTAAACTCAATGTCATATTCTTATGTTTACAGTACGACCACATGTGCTAGTATGGGATGGCCATAGCTCACTAAAGTGCTCATTATTTAGCCTTTCATTTTGGTAGGTTGAAGTAGTATAGGTTATGTTGTTGTATTAATCCAGAGGAGCTACCTATGAGACCTGTAATGGTTAGGCGTCTTCGTTTGTCCAATACAACGGTGTAGTGCCTCGTGGGGGAAAACAGGATGGTTTGCCGCCACGGCGTTAAGTTCAAAACGAGGGCCTGCTACCTAATGGCTCTAGGTCATTCCTAGGGTAGGTTCACACTTACCGTCGCTAGTGCAAGGCTAAGTTTTGAGCAATGGAAGGGCTATGTCGCGAGTAGTAAATCGGGTACCTTTGGTATCGCGTGCCATGCTTCACATGATTACTATATCGCATCATGTGGTTAAGTGTACACACTCTGCAGAGTTAAAACTAATCGATTAGCTGTGCTCACGGTCATGAGCAACATAGTTGTGCCTATTGAGTACAGTCTTTTATTATTTATAAACTTGTTTATGAAAGTGGGACATGGGTGGATGATTTACTTTATTTATGGATATTATTAGCTTGATGCTATGAAGGGCAGTAGGCATGATATTTTGTTGTTACTATGTTGACCACAATGATTTACTTCTGTACATGTTTTAAATGCTTTAATAACTGTTGTTGCAAAAATCTTGCGAACTAAAATTTGCTTTACGCAAAAATAAGTCTGCAAATAGCCTTCCTTTGAATGTAGGTTGCATGTATGATAGGTTTGACATTGACAGTACATTATGTTCATAATGTACTAAGTCTGCTCTGTTTTGTGTATGTTTTGTGTAGACTTTGATGCAGGTGAGATTTATGATAGTGTTGAGTGCTTTGCGGGTGACGCCGAATTTCAGAATGGTTCTAACTAGGGGACTACCCCTAGTCGGTTTGCCTGTGTGGGATGGGTAGACACGCATTCCGCTGAACTTAAATAATTGGCCGGTGGGCATATGTAATAGTTAATTGTACTTTATGTTTATCTATCTGTACTCGTAATGTCAATGTCTTGAAGAAAGTGCAAAACTAGTCACTTTTCCTAGGAGCTAACTGAGCATGAGTATGGGCTTGGACCAATTGAGATTTTTGCTTAATAGCCACTTGGGTTCGAGTCCTCTATGGTATGTAGTCGCTTGGTCGTCACCGTCGAGTGGTTGACGGGTATACCTGGGGGGAGGGACTGGCAAGGCTATTTTGTTGAGTATCTCATTTGTTTCGAGTTCGACGCTTTAAGTTTGTGTCGTGTTTGTCATTCGTGACGTCAAGTCTACTTTGAGGCGTGGTGGCTACAGTATTTATTTGGTTCTATTTGAGATCCCACCACTCCAATAGTTAGCGTTGACGTGGCGAGTTGCAAAATACGGTACAAGTCTTAGGGTGTTCACACTGGTGCTGGTGTTGGAGTTCCCATACGGCGATCCAACTTCAACCTGTGTTCATAGGGGTCTTTGTAGTGTTAGTTTTAGGAGAAATTCTAAGAAATGCCATCGACAAGTACTAGATTCCACGTTTTGTCATCAACGAGGATAAGTTTCAGAAAATGCCATTGTGCAAGCGAGTTTGTCTAAAAAAATACCATTGCCGTCAGTTTCACGTGCGCGCCTTACCGTCAGATCTCCTTCGCTCGCCGGCACCGCGCGCTCCCCGCTGCATGCACTCGATTTTGCCACGTGGCCCGCACGTGCCACTCGCAGCCACCCGATCACACTTGTCGGAGGCGCTCGCCCGCCGCCCGCTCGATCCGCGCCACGTGCCCTACATCCTCACTCAGCCGCCGTCGATCGCCCGCGCCGCGCGTGAACTGCGCCGAGTCGCCGGATGCACACCGCATGGCCCGCCCGCTGCCTGCCATCCGATCCTTCTTCTCCCCGCGCAGATCGGCACCGCGCTGGATTCGTGCCACGTGTCCCCGCTCCCATGCCCGTTGTCAATCTCCCAATAGTGTCGTCGTCTTCCCGTCACCACGTTGTTCGTGTGCGAGAGCCATTCGGTCAAATGTCGCCACGGGCTCCCCGATGTCATCGTGACCCCATCTCTGCCACCGCGTCCTTGACTGCGCCAGGACGTCCTCGGCTGAGCCCGCGCGTGGACTCCAAACCTAACCGCACGATAGACTGCCTCCGCCGCCTCGCAAATCCTAGCCGCCCATTTGAAATTGCTGCCCGTGCGATAATTCGCCGCCGCGCCTTTTCTCCCGCCTCTCGCCCCAAATCAGTGAACTCCATTGATTGGAGCTCCTCCCTGACCTAGACCCCGAGCTTCCCATGCCTATAAATACCTCTGGAGCCCTCATCGCCTCCTCCCTTGGCTCTTCTTCTCTCCACCTCCAGCGTCGCCCTCTGTGGCCACGGAGAACGCCGCCTCCCGAAGCACGTCTGCACGGCCGCCTCGAGCCCCATCACCGAGCTGGACGGCGCCTAGTGAACGCTGCCCCTTCCTGCTGGAAGTCGTGCATCCCGAAGCCAAGCACCGCTGCACCGCTCCCCTCCCCGTCGGCCTCCTTTTTCTCGGCCAGAACCGCCACCACAAAACTCCTCACCGTGGTGAGCTCCCTTTCCCTGTGGTGATGATCCTTTTCCCCTGTGATGGTCTCAGACCACGTCTAGGCGTAGCCATTACGCATAACCGGAGTACACCACGTTACCGTTCTCCCCTTCCGCCATGGTCGTCGTCCTTCCTTGCTTGCTCTCTCCCCTTCCATCATCGGTTCTGTTGGCCAATCTCCGAGCCGCCGCAGCCGATCCCCCTCTTTTTCCCCCTCCTCTCTTGTCTCCCCACCGCAAGTGAGCTCCCGAGAGCCGCTACGGCCGTCGTCATCGTCTACCCCGCTTGTCTCTCCCCACCGCCTCGGCATCCTCGTCGCCAGCCGCCGGAGAGCTCCCCTACCCTAATTGAAGCCATTCGCAACCTTCGCAATGGTCTCCTCTCCCCGCCAGTGGTCGTCGATGTCCTCCACACGCCGTCGACCTCAAGATCGTCTCCGCCGCCATAGACTGTCCGATCGAACCCCTGTTCATCGCCTTCCCCTTGCTCGTGCTGCCAAGAGCCGAGTACCCCTACTCCTATCTCACGCACACGTGGTCCGCCATGCTCCTTGTGGCTGCGCGCAGGCCCGGACAACTTCGGATCACCAAGGACTGTTGCGTACGCCTAGACCACCACACTCCTGCCTTCTCAACCCTCCGTGCACCCCAATCTCATGAGCCATGAGGCTGACAGTGGGCCCCCCATGTCAGATTTGGCCCGCATGTCAGAACCTGCTCCCCGCTAGTGTGGGCCGTGGAGCCGCTCGGCCTAGGCCGTATCTCATCCGTGGTTAAGCACCGCCGTATGGGCCTCCTCGACCAACGCGGCACAGTACCATGCGTGCCACTCCTGTGCTTTCTCAGCTAACCACTGGGACCGGGCTGTCAGCGGCCCAGGATGGTTTAAGCCTGCAAAAAAAATCAAATAAGTCCTTTTCTAGTGCTCCAAAATCCATTTAATCTTCGAAAATTCATAACTTTTAATCCGTGACTCCGATTGACTCCGTTCCAACTCTAGTAATTTTCTAAAATTGAGATCTAACCAATGGCACTATTATTAGCACTAAATAGGATCTGTTTCTTAGACTTTGTGTAGATTTTGAGTGTTTGCACATAGTAAACGACCGTCGGAAATTTGTTTCGGAGCGGATTTCGTGAGGATTTCTCGAAGACTCGTGAAGACCTAGAGCAAGGCAAGTCACCCTTGATCAATCGAGCCCATATGTGAACTTTAATTATTTTATTTGTGAAATCCTGCATCAATATGCGTGCATTAAATCGCTTAGTCCCGTCTGCAAGTCAGACCGGGTGACCTACCCAACCTTGCTGCATTTTTTTAAATTTTCCCTTGATGATTGTAATACCCTGTTCCCTTGCAACCACCGCTGCCACGCCTCGGTATTCGTGCACTATTGTACAAGTACTGACGGCCGCCTCTTTAACTTAAAATTTGAGCAACTTCTTGGGTAAAGTATGGTTTTACGAAACGTTTGAAAAACCTGACACCTGGGTCAGTACCTTGTGAAAGAAAAATGAGTTTCAAAATGGAGATTCGCGACACAAGGCCAATCTGGTGTGGGTGATGCTTGCGTGGTCGCTTTAAGGACCGATTCCTTTGGAATTTCATCTGAGCATATGACAGTACAACCACATGGGTGAATTGGGAAGCCCCTGGCCTAGTAACTAGACTCTCAGGGACGCCTTGCATACCATTGGACTGTGGATCATGCGGGAGAGCGTCAGGGATGCCTCCTGGGTTCCTGGTACAGCATGGTCGTGGACCTACCCTGTGATTGGTCTCGAGGACTCCTCCACTTGGCATGGGGTAACCTGGGAGGGCTGGGGAAACGCCTTGTCGTGAAAACCTCTAGGCCATTAATCGTTCCTGCTCAGTGTGAGCTGGTGGTTAGAGTGAGTCGCGTCGTGTGGGTAAAGTGTACCCCCTTTGCAGAGGTCTAAACTATTTGAACAGCCGTGCCCACGGTCATGGGCGGATGTGAGATGATTCCCTAGCGTAATTTTATTTTACCCTGTCTGCAAAAGCGTGTGTGGTTTTGGGAATTGTAAGGAGGATGTGCCGTCGAGGACACGGGTCGTCCGATGATGTCGGCTTGGCTGTCGAGGACAGCAGGACTCGGGAAGTCTAG
Organism: Oryza meyeriana var. granulata; assembly: GCA_003991445.1. Taxonomy (NCBI): domain Eukaryota; kingdom Viridiplantae; phylum Streptophyta; class Magnoliopsida; order Poales; family Poaceae; genus Oryza; species Oryza meyeriana. The sequence goes on from RYFJ01000325.1 coordinate 201,792, forward strand.
AGAAATGCTTTGGCTCGGGAAGCCATTTGATGTGATTTCTTGATTGTGAAAACTGGAGAAATTAAAGATTGATGCATATTTCACTCCGATCGGATGAGACTCACCTCGTCCTGATTGTTGAGAAGCACACACTAGCAGATTTAAAAGATTTCAACAAAACGGATTTATAAAACAACCAGCCTCTCCTTGAAGCCTGCAACAACCACTTAAGTTCCCCTGGCTTGCTGAGTATATAAGTACTCACCCTTGCTCTATATATATATAGTTCTCCGCCGGGAGCTAAAGCTGGAGTTACAGAGAAGTGAAGATTAGGGTTTCGTCCTGGTTCCCAGCCGTTGCCTGTGTGTTGGGACTTAGTACGCTGTTCCGCTGCTATCGCTGCCTCTGTGTTGTTCGTTGCTGTCTCTGGCTTGCTCCGAAGTTGCAACGTAAGTTAAGGTATATGTCTACTTATTTATTTATTCAATTAAGGTATTGCAATGATGCACGCCTGATTGCCGTGGATACCAGCGCTGCGTCCTGGGACTGGTATCGGTACCGCGGTTCCGCGGGAAGGCAGTTTGCTCTGTATTTCTGCGGCACGCCCTATTTAGTACTGCTGTATGGCGGTGCCAGACTGGGGTGTGACAATGCTTATCTCCTGGTTAGTTGCATCATTTATGAATTTGAACTTCCTCTTGTGTTTGTGCTTCCCGCACAACAAATTATGTCCTATTTTTGTTGTGATGAGACCGTGTGTGATTTTGTTTCAATGTATTTCAATGTATGATTTCCTTCCACCATTTAGTGTGATGCGATTTTCGTATTTAGGGTGAAGCGATCAAACCAGCCATACGAGCCAATGTCATCCATAACACCCAAATACTACACATGCAATTTGTTACTATTCTAAATGAGCAGTCTCTCCATCCCAAAATATAACTACCTAGGAGTTCTTTTGGGGAATTAAGGATTATGGTGAAAGATCTAAAATGCCCTTATTAATAGATGGTGAGGTGATAGGAATAAAAAATAGTATAGGTGGAGTGCGCGTCTCAAGGGCTAGTAGGATGGATGATTGAGCCCACTAGGGATAGCATGGAAAGTAATGGGACAAAAGTCACCTTTTATATGTCCTAGGTAGTTATATCTAAGGCAAAATTTAAACCTAAATACAGCTATATTTTGGAACGGAGTAGTTTTTCGGTGGCTAGCATGGATAATTTTCTAGGGGAAAATTTCACTGGTACCACAAAGATTTCACCAGTACTAAATAATACCACAAGAATCTTTCCTCTCCCCAAAATTCCACAAACGTGACAGAGAATAAGCAAAGTTAGTTAAGGGACGATATTATCCTCAGATCTGAGCAATGGCTGGCCTCCTTGTCACGACCCGGGATGATTGGACAAAAAGATTTCAGGGATTCTTCAGAGTTTCAGTAATAAAACCACAACCTTTGGAGTAAATTATCAAGGGTTCTAGGCTAGCTAACTAATGACAGACTAGGGATATGTTTTCTTCGATGCCTATTCCTGCCTCAGACCAGGCTATATATACCCGCGGGCTAATCATTCAGTAACAAGGATTACATAAATGAAGTGCAAATCTGCGACTTAAACCAGTTTAACTGAAGAAACGACAAAAATATGACGAATACAGTGCTTAACAGGTGCGGCATAAATCTGGGCCGTTGATCTTGAATGGATTAGCACCCGTTCGTCGAATATACTTAACCCGAAGTCGGCGAGGCGTTCTGTTCACGGCCGGCTCCAATATTCCTCCCAACCTCCAACAGAAACTTCTGAACTTTGCTCTCCATTTCTGAACTTTCTGAATGCGTGCTATGACATTACCTCCCGCTTGAGACCAATCTTGTCCTCAAGATTGAAATTGTGGAAACACACGACGGATAAAAGTGACATCTTCCCAGGTGGCATCCGTGGGTGCTAGATTTTGCCATTGAATTAACCACTGTGCCACTGGTTCCCCTCCTCTTGGAACAATTCTCCTATCCAATATAGACAATGGCTCTGTCTTGATTCTGCCTTCTTCATCCACCAATGGTAATCCTTCCATGGGAACCACCCTTTCTCCTAAATGTTTCTTACGTTGGCTAACATGGAACACGGGGTGGATAGAAGCACTTTCAGGGAGTAATAGCTTATAGGCCACATTACCAATTTTCTCCAGAACACGAAACGGCCCATAATATTTGGATCTGAGTTTCAGTGATCCTCTCAAGCTGAAGGCATTTTGACGGTAGGGCTGCATCTTGAGATAAACCATGTCTCCACATTGAAAGGTTCTCTCTGTTCTTTGCCTATCAACAAATCTTTTCATCCTATTCTGAGCTAGCTGCAGGCTTTCCTTAATTTTGCTGATAGCCTCCTCCTTTTGCTGTATGGCCACCCTGGCCTCCTAGGATACATTGCAGGGAATAGAGAATTCCCCCACCTGTGGTGGATGATACCCATATAGTGCCTGCAAAGGAGTGGTCTGCAGAGAAGTGTGGTAGGAGCTGTTGTACCACCATTCAGCAAGTGATAACCAGTCCATCCATTTCCTTGGTTCTTTGAACACCATCATTCTCAGATAAGCTTCTAAACATTGGTTTACCCTCTCAGTATGCCCATCCGTTTGTGGGTGGTGGGCAGTGCTAAATCTCAGTGACACATTTAGTTTCTCAAAACATTTCAGCAAACTACTTGCTAGTAAAGATTCTATCTCTGTCTGTCACGATATATATGGGCATACCATGCAATTTATGTATATTATCCATGAATACCTTGAACACATCTTGAGCAGTGTAAGGATGTTCCATTGCCAAGAAGTGGGCATATTTAGTGAATCTATCAACCACCACCAATATAACATCTTTGCTTTTGGATTTTGATAAGCCCTCAATGAAGTCCATGCTCAAATGAGCCCAAGCCATATCAGGAATTGCTAAAGGATCAAGTAGCCTTGGAATATGCACATGCTCAGATTTGTTCACCTGACATATAGGACATTCTGAGACCCAGTGGTTTACATCCCTTTTCAGGCTAGCCCAATAGAATAACCTATTGATCCTCTGATAGGTCACTTGTATGCCAGAGCCAAAACTTGAAGCATGGAAGCTATCAAATGTCTTCCTCCTCATATCAGTAGTTTGTCCCACCATAAACCGGCCTTCATACCTCAGTAATCCAGATTCTAATATATGGATCACCATCCACTCGGCCTCCTTATAGCCTTCCTAACAAGTTCTGACTAGAGGGATCATTAACATAACTTGCTTTGACATCTTGTACCCATTCTGGAATGACCACATTGATTTAGTTGCAGCAAGGATTTAGTTCTGTGTTACCCTTCCCTCTTCTAGATAAGGCGTCAACAACCCAATTTTCTTTTCCATTTTTTTGTATTCCACCTGATAATCGAACTCCATGAGTTTAAGCAGGAGTTTGTACTAAATTCCCTCTGTGAGTCTTTGTCTAGTAATATATTTTAGGCTTTGCTGATCTGTTCTGATAACCAACTTTCCTCCAAGAAAATAATGCCTCCATCTTTTAATTGCTTCTAAAATGGCTATTGCTTCTTTTTCACAAATAGATTGAGCTGCAGCCTTAGGTCCCAAAACCTTGCTGAAATAAGCAATTGACCTATTCTACTGCATCAATACTCCTCCAATGCCATGTCCACTTGCATCTGTTTCAATTACAAATGGTTGAGAGAAATCAGGGAGTCCTAGGACTGGACAGGTAGTCATGATCCTCTTGAGTTGCTCAAAGGCAGCAGTTTGTGCAAGGCCCCAATTCCAGGAATCTTTCTTCAGCATATGAAATAGTGGCCTGCATATTTGGCCATAGCCCTTGACAAACCTCCTATAATAGCCAGTGAGTCCCAAGAATCCCCTCAAATGAGTTAAGTCTATTGGCTTTGGCCATTGTACAATGTCAGAAGCGTCAGTCTGGACTCCATTCCTTGAGATGATACGCCCTAGATACTCCACTTGTGGAACAACAAAAACACATTTACTTCTTTTCAGGAATAGTTGATGTTGCTTCAGGATAGAGAACACCAGTTGTAAATGGGCTGCATGTTCTTCCTCTGTCTTTCTGAAGATCAAGACGTCATCAAAAAAGACTAGCACAAATTTTCTGAGATGCAAAAATAGAATTCATAAGGGCCTGAAATATGGCTGGTGCATTTGTGAGTCCAAAGGGTATCACTCTATATTCATAGTGCCTCAAATGAATGAGTTCTAAAACCAGTCTTTGCAATATCCTCTTCTTTCATCCTGATTTGGTGTTATCCTGACCTCAAATCTAGCTTGGAGAAAATAGTTGCTCCCTTCAATTCATCCAGCAGATCCTCAGTTACTGGCATGGGGAATTTGTTTTTGATTGTGAGAGAATTTAACTGACGATAATCAACACACATCCTCCACAACCCATCTTTTTTCCTCGCCACGATAGCAGGTGAGGAATAGGGGCTAAGGTTGCTTTTGATTTCATTATTTTCAAGCAATTGCTTGATTATCTTTTCCATAGCATCCTTCTGATAATGTGGGGGGTCCTATATGGCCTTAAATTTGGTGGCACTGCTTCTTCTTTCAGTGGAATAGCATGGTCACGAGCCCTCTTGGGAGGTAGGCCTTGTGGTTAAATTTACCCTTATTCAGGTTCATGGCAGTGACTGCTTTCTTAGCTATAGCTCCCTTTTCATACACCTTGCATACCAATAGGCTTGGATCAACCACCCAGGTTTTTGGCTACTGACATCATGCTTAATGTCATGCATGAGCCCACCAATGAAACAGCTCATCAGATATGCCTCTTGCATGTAAGGGTGGTCCTTCTTAACCAACTCCACATATTGTTTAAATTTATCAATGTACTTTTCCACCGTAGTTTCCTGCTTCACATTTTGAAACAATTCTACAGTTTCATGAGTGTTAGTAGCAGTAAATCGGTCCACAATCCAATTGCACAACTGAGGCCATGATATTAGTTTCCATGGGATGCCAATTCCGCTGTACCACCTGCCTGCATTCCATACAAATGAGCCATATCCAAATTCACCGACTGGTCCTGTGGAGTCCCAGAGAGATCAAAAAAATCTTTCACACTGCTGAATCCAGTCTAGAGCATCATCTCTAGAAAGTAAAGGAATTTCCAACTTGGGTCCCTTCATGACTGCTTCAGCATAATGGGATGGTCCTCCATGATTTCTTCCTTTGTGCATCGAATATCTGCAGTCCTGGGAAGTGATCCACATGACCCTAGAAATTAGGAGGAATTCGAGGCCCACCGTGCTTGGTAGGTGGTGGCCAATTCTGTGGAATCTCTTGTGGTGGATAGTGATGTTCAGGGTATTGCTGGTTTTGATTTTGGAATTGTGGAATAAAAGGTTGGTCAAAATTTACAGGCCTGACTGGGGACTGGATTTGTCTTCCCATAGGTAGAACAACAGGTGGGGGAGCAACAACTGGTACCGGGTTAAAATTTCTGGGAATTGCCTGGGCTGGATTACCTGGACAAGCCGATGGAGGAGCACTTGCTGGTTGCCCTCTCATCTCTTCTGTCAGATGAATAGGTCCAATTGCTGCAGGACACAGACCTATGAAAAGTTGCTTGATTCATGTAATTTCTCCCCTGAGGCCCCTCAACTCGTGAATATCCGCTTGGGCCTGCATTATTTCCTGCCTGCATCATTTCCTGCGCTCCCATGAGAACGTGTGCGAGCAGGCATCTTCTTTGGTTAGCAAGACCGGCTCGAGGGATTTTATAGCCTTCACCAACCTCTCCCCTTTTGCTCTTGCTAACCTTGGTCTACCGCCGCCATATCCAAATCTCGAGCTTCGGAGATTTTACGGGAGCACGCTAGCAGCAGCTCACCAACCCTCGCTCTGAAATCTGCACCGCCCCGCACCACCGGTTTGAATCCACGACAGCTCCAGGGATTTTGCTATTGGTGTTCAAATGGGGCTTGCCTTACCGGGCTGGTTCGGACACAGTGATATAGTAATCGTACCTAAACCAGTCCGACATGGGTGGCTATGGACCGTGTTGTACCTAGGCCGGGGGTGCGGCACGTGGGCCGGCTCGGCACGGTATGGCTTCCACCGGGCTGGCACAGGCATAGCCCAAGCACGGACACGACTCGGTCGGCCTATCATTTTTTCCATAATTTTTCTATTTTTTTATTTTTTTCTAACTTTTTTATTTTTTCTTATTTTTTCTAATTTTCACTAATATCATTTCTTTAGTTTTTTTATTTTTCGTTTTTTTTATTTTTTCCGCCTTATATTTTCAAATTTTATGGGCCAAACATGCTAATGGGCCGGCGGTCGACTATGTGCTGATTCGGGCCCGTGCTGGCATGGTACGGCCCATCATCTTTATGGGTTATACCTGGACCGAGACCTCGACACGTGGACCGTCACGGTACGGCCCGCTACAGAAGCCGTACCTTAATGGGCCGTGCCATAATGGATCGTGTCGGTCCGGGAGGCCCGTTTGACCACCTATAAATTTTGCGATGGAAAACCCAAAGATTTCCACCAACCTTCGCAACCCAGATCCAAGAGCCAAGAAATCGACCGTGCTCGGATACCTTTGTCACGACCCGGGATGATCGGACATAAAGATTTCAGAGATTCTTCAGAGTTTCAGTAATAAAACCACAACCTTCGGAGGAAATTATCTAGGTTTCGAGAGACTAGGGATATGTTTTCTTCGATGTCTATTCCTGCCCCAGACCAGGCGATATATACCTGCGGGCTAATCATTCAATAACAAGGATTACATAAATGAAGTGCAAATCTGCGACTTAAACCAGTTTAACTGAAGAAACGACAAAAAGATTATGAATACAGTGCTTAACAGTAGATGCGGCGTAAATCTGGGCCGTTGATATTGAATGGATTAGGGCTCGTCCATCGGATGTCCTTAACCCGAAGTCGGCGAGGCATTCTGTTCACTGCCGGCTCCAGTATTCCTCCCAACCTCCAACAGAAACTTCAGAACTTTGCTCTCTTTGCTCTCCATTTCAGAACTTTCTGAATTCGCGTTATGACACTCCTCCTCCATCTCTAGTCTGCTGTGCCACTTCCATCCTTTGCTGCCACAGTGTTACGTCCGGAAGGCCGTCTGCCGCTGTCGTTCCGGCTCCCGTGGAGGTGCGCCGCCGCGTCGTGCCCGGGCAGGGAAATCGTCATGTCCAGGCCGCGTGGAGGCGTCGCCGCATCGCGTCCGGGCGTGGCGGGCGCCACTGGCGTCCGGCACGTTGAGACCCTTCACTGCTCCTCCACTACGATGTCGCGTCCAGGCATGGAGCCGGCATCTGGCCTGCATGGAGGAAACCCTAGCTTGTTCTTGGCAAAGATGGCGGCGACGGGCGAGCCGCCATCAATGGAGGAGAAGGATCTGTGCGTTTTGTTCAAGTGCTTCTGCTGCTGGAGGGAAGCGCTGACGGAGATTCGGCGCATCGCCCCTGGCACGGACTACCTCGCCATCCCCGCCGGCGCGGATGACCGGCCCCTGTGGTCCGTGGTCGTCGGCGTCACCGCCGCCGACGTGCCGCGCCACAACCTTCGCCTGCACAGGTTCCGCGTGGCGGCGTCCGGCCGCGTCCTCGGCGAGAGCGACGACATCCTCGAGAGCTTCCGGCAGGTCTCGCCCGACGATGTTGCTGCCGAGGCCTTCATCACCGCCTTCGCCGATCTGAGCAAAGACGGCGACAAGATGCACCTGATCTGCGAAACCATCCCCCTCAACACCGAGGGCCGCTGGATACATCAACGACTTTAGCCAGCCTCACAGATCGCTCTCCATGAATCTTGCCGACGGGGAGGTGACCCCGCTTGGCGATCTCCCCACCGTGCCGGTGCCTCGAGGACACTTCCCCATCCAAGCCGGAGGCGAGAACTGGGTGCTGTCCGTGGAGCTGCCGTATCCCTGGCTCGACGAGAAGAGCACGACCCGCCTCCTGATGCGGCGGCAGCAGGAAGGTCACTACCGCTGGGTCGTCGCCGCGGAGCACGAGTTCCCACACACCGGATTCGAGCTCAGCGAGAGCTTCCAGAGCGGCATCTTCCAAGGCCACGCCGTCATCGGCGACGACAAGATCTGGTCTCGATGGCGGACGCGGTCTTCTTCGTGTTCGACTGCATCGACTGCATCTGGACGCGACTCTCGCTCACGACGGGGAGAAGCTCCGATTACACACCCCTGTTTTGCAGGGCAGTGTACGTGGAGGAACACGGCACAGTATACTTCTTTCGGCATCGTACTCTCTTTGCGTACAGGTAATCGCCGGGGAGCAGTCTATCGCGCCTCCAATCGCGTTGGAAATCTTGTGTCCCTTCAAGATCGAGCATGGGTGTGGCTTTCTTGTGCATCTGTTTGGCAGGGTTTTGTGTGTTGTCTGGATTGCCACGCACTCCCTGTGCACCTGCACCGCACGAGCACGTGCTGATCACGACGCTTATAGTCAATGGTGATCACTGCGTCGATGGTGGCTTCGTTCCTAAAGATGTGGGAGTCTTGCACTCTACCTGTCGCAGGCTGGACGTTGATGGGCTGTGAGAACAAATCCAGCTACAATGAATTTTGTTTCTTACTGTAAGTGACCCTGCATCCATGTTTTCTTTGCCTGCAGTAAGAATTACTTGTTCTCTTGATGGGATTCAGATTTCAGTGAACAGTCTAGGTATCACATCCAAACTGCTTGAACATAGTTGTGTCACTCTGATTGATTTGCAGTATTGTTCCTCTCTAAATTGTATTCCATCGTGAAATAGGTCGTATGTGGAGGATGCTGATCGAGTGGAACCGCTCCCAATACCTCCAGTGCTAGGAGAGGCTATACATTCAGAGATTGAAGACTCGCCCAACATGCTGCAGTGCTGCAGGTAATTCTCCTGCGCTTCGAATTCTGTTTGTTATTTGGATTGACCAAGCAAGCAAGCATATCTATAAAAGGAAGAGAGCTTCGTAATCTGGCAGTGGAACCATGACTCTGATGACTGGCATTGTTGCACAGACCATTTTATTTGAACCATTTGACTGGCAAGCAAGCAACCATTTTATTAGACTTGTATCTGTTGTGTGCCCTCAGCCACTAATTATTTGAATTTGCACTGCAAATAGTTTGTCCAAGCAGAAGCTACCTTTTACTGGTTTCCTCCCATTCTGATGTTACTACATGTTACTAGTAACTTTTGTGATGTGTCTTTCATGTATACAGTATTACTCTAAATTATCTCCTGCTATTAATATGGTTATTTCTTTGCCATAGAATTCTAGCTATGCTTTTAAGTCATTATATGGACCGTCAGCCATCATGTAGCTTTTTTAGTGCTATAAATGAAAAAAAAATCGCGTATGTTATGGTATTACTGACCTTGGTAAATAATAAATTCTTAGTTAACTTAGTTATGTTGAATGTCACATGTAATATTTTTGGTTCTAAACAACCTCCACAGGATGTTCTTGGAAGATCAATGGGATGAAGATAATATTGTGCTTGGGAATTTTACAATGCAAACCAAGAAGGATCTATACCTCATATCTCAGACCGATTGTCATTCGCTGTCATATCAAATCAGTATTTCAAATGGGAAGTTGGTATGCCGTGATAAAATGCTGGAACCAACGTGCCGTGTAGACACAGTTATACCTGAGGATGCTCTAGTATATTGTTATCCTCCTTCATGGCACTTTGTACATGTGGGACCAAATTTATATTGCATTCCATCGTCACCAGAGAGTGAGATACAAGTGATTGATCTGGACCAGAAGTTCAGTTATCCCTTGAGGACAAAAGATCGGCCTAATGTGTGTTTTTCAGCAGTTTTTTTAGTTGGCGATCGGTTGGTTGGTTTAGGTGATACCCTACAATCTGTATATTTACTAGAAATCAGCACTTCATCAGGATGGACTCATCGCGAGACATCTTCAACATCTGCAGATCTGACTAAGGAAATTAATGTCTCTGGATTTGTTGTGCTCAATGAATATAGTTTTATGATATCAGATGCTGAGACATATGACTGCTTCATGCTTAACTTGGATAGTAGGGAATGGACTATTGTGAGGGCACACCATGAATATCGTCGTGGCATGTTATTGGGAAGGTCTATATGCATTAATGGCCTCATATACACACTATTTGCAGGAGGTATCCTTGCGTTTGAACTGTTTAGCAAGAATGGTCCATGCTACCTTGGTTCTCCTATTTTATTGAGAACTTGGAGTAAGATAAACTTTGACAGAAACAATATTTGTTTTGCTTCAGTTGGCAAGGACAATAGTTCTGACTGCCTTGTGTTCTATCTTGCTCGTGGATTCCCCCATCATGGCTCTTCTTCTACGGCTAGGAAGCTGCACGATGTGATGATTACCATGATGGAAGTCATGATTCGTGAAACAGGACGAGAAACTAAAGAACCTGTGAAGCCTAAGTTTGTGGATGTATGTACTAAATCTGTTGCGCTCGAAGGATGGATGCTAGCTTGCTGTGCTTTTGCTGCATGAACAGAGAGATGGATACACACTCCGAATTCTTCTGCTGCGTGAGTAGTTGAATCTATTAGTGTTTGAACAAGGAAGTAGTAGCACTCAATAGTTGGGGCTCAACTCTGGTGTCTTTTGTTATGAACAATATGTTCTAGTATCTATCTTGACGATGGTAGGGTACCTCTAGGGTGTTAGGCCATTTTGTATGGAGATTAATTGCTAATAACTACAGGATGTTGTGATATGCTGGTCTTTAGGCTGGCCCTTTTTGTGTTTATTTATATTTCCACTGTATGAAAATCCTAATATATTTCTCTCTACATATAGGAGCCATGATTATATTCATTTTATTTTATAAACATATTCTTTGAGTGTGCATTGCTAATCAGAGAATATTACAGATATCAACCTTTTCGGTTTTAATTTTAATTGGATGGTGCACGAAGATAATTCGTGTTGCTTGGTCCAAAATTTGCCATCACAGCTCGCCTCTCCTCACCTCATTGTTTTCCTCTAATATACTTGTTTTCTGAATAGCATCTTATTGTCGATGAACACAACAGTGAATTCTGAGTGTGGACAAAGAAAGTAAATCTATGTATTTAATCTCAAAAACCTAACTATTACAGTGTCCTGACTGCCTATTTATAGGTCTAGGGGTTTACTTACATGTTCTAGGGTTTCATTCAAGGTGGTATTACATTATTTGAGTGCTTCTACCTTGGATCGAATGTCACTCATAATCCCGTCGAATAGCATCTTGTTGTCAAAGAACACAACAGTGGATTCTGAGTGTGGAAAAATAAATCTTTGTATTCAATCTTAAAAACTTGACTATTACAGTACCCTGGGTGTCTATTTATAGGTCTAGCGGTTCACTTATGTAACGAACCCAATTTTTGAGCTAATCGAAAATCGTGTAATAAAATGTGGGCATTAGTAAAACACCTCCACTGCATGTGCACACTTTATTTGTCTCTCTCCCTTGTTTTTGGATTTTCTTGCATATGCATATTAGGCTCATATGCATTTAACTCGCATCTGGAATTTTAAAGAGAAATCTGCTCAATATAAAATTGTGGAAAAATTCACTAAAATACTACACATCATCCAGGGCCTGCCTGAATTTTGGCATAATTTTGCAAGACCTGTTGCAATCCCGATAAGTTTTTCCATGCCCTGGGAAAATCTGGAAATAGACAGATTTTTCCCCTGTTTTTGCACTAACACCATTTCCAAACTATGGCTTTGCAACCCACGATTTCTGGTAGGGTTGTAGCCCTATCCACCCTCTACTACCTGGTAAAATTTCACGGCCTAACTCCAAAGTTTCGCACATGAAATGACAGGCACAATACTGCTGCTCTGGATTAACTTCTGCAGATCCTGATTAAACCCTGACTTTGGGAATTTCTTTAGGACGGACCATAGCTGATCTAGCCTTGAAACTTCGTCAGTAAGCAGTCCATACCTAACACTGTCTCCAGAAATTTTGGCTCGAATTGATTCCGTCCCTAGCTATTTAAACCAAACACCCAAAGTCAGCCCATCTACACCAACCCGGAACTTAAACTCCTGGGCGTTCCTAGCCGTTTGGTCGCTGCCATGAGGGCCCGGCCAGTCGTGGACCCCACTTGGAAGTCCCACACACAAGCTCCCAGCTAGCCATGCCCGACCACAGCAGGGAATGCGCACCACGTGCCGCCCATGCGCCTAGCCCGCCTCACAACCCGACGCCAATTCCTCTCTCAACGCCATCGCCTCTCCTCTTGTCCTCTCACTCTCCTCTGCAAGTTCCCACCGAAGACTCCTCCCTCACTGCTCCACATTGCCCTGCCGGCCATCGATTTCTCCAGTGGCAAGAAACTTCACCACTGGCGCATTGTCTCCCCGGTGAGCTTTTTCTCTCCCTAACCATGGGAACGTCATGTACTCTCCATGCCCTCACTAACCTCTCCGGTCCTGTTCCATTCTGTGCAGCCATCTCTCGGGAACGCAAACCTCGCCACTGCTGTCTGTGGCCGCGCACCGGGTGCCACCGTCGATGTCGACCCCACGTTCCACTCGCACGAGATAGATCCGGTCGAGGCGCTTTGCAAGAAGCATCGCAACCTTTCCAGAAATCCTCAGCCCGAGCACATGAAGCCGAAGTGCCCCGAAGCTTGAGAACGCCATCATTTTCCTCTTCTTCGGCCATCCCTTCTCATTGTCGATTCCACTTTCTCTGGTGAGTTAGGGGTCGATTCCTTGCACCTATGGTGTCTCTAGGGCCCTACTAATCTCGTAGACATGCATGCACAGCCTCTCGTTGCCCGGGGAATCACGCCACCGTGAAGCCGAGCTGAACGTCGTCGCTGAGTCAATCTACAAGCCCTCGCTGCCATCCAGACCTTGCCGGACCTCTCCTGGAGCAACCGTCGCCGTTCCAGCTTCACCGAACTACGCAACACCCTCAGTGAGCATCCCTGGTCCCTCAATTATTGCATGCATGCGCCCATTTGGCCCATTATATGCATACCATATACATGCCGAGAGAGAGACCGCCGCCTCCGCTGTCGTCGCCGGCGATTCCGACCACCTCCGACCGCGAGACAACCACTGTTAGGTTCGCCTGGTACTCCTCTAGCTTTCCTCTTTTGGTCACCCGACGAGATACGCCGCCATTCGCCGCCACTGCCGCGGAAAAACTCACTGACTGCGCCTCCTCTGTTTCGCCTGGCCGGACAGTCCGCATCGCAATCGGACGGTCCATTCCATTGCCGGCTGCGCCCCTGTGTTCTGCCTGGCCGGACGGTCCGCATCGCAATCGGACGGTCCGCTCCATGCTTCAGCGCACGCCTGCCCTGCTCTGTCTCTTTGACATGTGGGCCCATCCTTTATAAAATCCAAAAAAATAAAAGGAATGAATAAATGCTTTTCTGTTACATTGAAAATGGATTTAACTTTGGAAATCCATAGAAAATTCACTACAACTCCAAATTGAGTGAAACCAGTTTTGTTGGTTCTGTAATTTTATTCTCTAAAACCTGGTAAAATAAAAAGTGGCACCTTCTGTACAGAAAACTTGCCTAAAAATTTATGAGAATAGATTAAGGATGAAAATGGGACTTGTAACTAGAAAATTCATAAGAAATTCATTATAACTCAGAAAAATGTCAAATCAATTTTGTAATTCTTAGAAAAATGCATACTTTCCATTTATCTACTCAGTTGGCACAGAATTAGACCACAAATAATCAGTACATTTTATACTCTTAAAAGGACACATAAAAATCGTAAAAATCATATATCACAAATGGTAAGTGCAAAAATGAAAATAATTTCGCCAGAGAGAGTATAAAACCAGTACCAAGTCACTGCACAAAAATCATGCATATTAGAGCATTTTGCATTTTTGCACTATTTATTGTCTTTGCATTAATTGTAAAATTTAAAAATTTAGGCGAAGAATCTTTGGAGATCGAGGAAGTAGAGTTTGTTGAGGAACCTGAAGCTAATCTAGATCAAGGCAAGAATCCCACTACCTTTGAAAATATTGCCCCTAAATTTTGGGATATAAATGTTTTTATTTCAACTTGCATTGTTATTTTGCTATGAATGCTATATAGATTGTGGGCAATGGTAGTTAATCCCTTTGCTGCATATTCCACCTTGAAATATTGATAACCTACTGCTTGTAACACTAGGATGGGTGAAAGTACTTATTAAGTACTTACTATAAGGGATTTACTTGTATTTATGCTTAGACATGCCTAGCTATCTACAAAATAAGTCATGGCCATCTAAATATGTTTGAAATGGGAATTTATTTATTTCTGATCAGAGATGAATATTTATGGTATTTGTGAACTAAAACTGAAGGAAAACTATTTTTAAAACTTGGGCAAGCAAGTGGTGCACATATGTGATAGTTGTGCATCGATAGGGAGTGTTTGCCTGGGTTGATTAAGGACCGAACTCAGTGTCATTTCTCATGTTAAACAGTACAACCACATGTGCTAGTATGGGATAGTCATAGTGGATTAAGTTATTTGATGTTTAGCCTTGCATTTTGGTAGGCTGAGTAGTATGGGCAGTACCTGCGATGGACTGTAGGGCTGTCTAGAGGAGCTACCTATGTGAACCATGAGGGGCAATGTGGTCACCTCATGGCATAGGCGTCTAAGTTTGTCCAATACAACGTTTGTGTGCCCTCATGGGAGCCAGGTAGGTTGCCGCCACGGTGCTGGGTTAAGGCGTGGGCCCGCCACCCACGACATCGGGTTGCACCCCGATGTGGAGTAACACACCTCATGCTGGTGCAAGGCTAAATATTGGGTAATGTAAAAACTATGTTGTGACTTCTAGACCGCACTCAATGTGTAGAGTGTGGTGGTACCGACGGGTACCGGACAAACTAGAGCGATCACATCATGTGGGTAAAGTTGTACAAACTCTGCAGAGTCAAAACTAATCGGTTAGCCGTGCTCACGGTCATGAGCGGCATGGTTGTGTCCATTGAGTATAGATTTATGTTTCTAAAACGTTTTATGAAATGGGATGGGATGAGGAAGAATTTTATTGATTCATACTTGGTGATTGATGATATGATAATGAAAAGGAGATGGCGTACTGATTTGTATTATAGTCTTGCTGCCAAGGAGGGCAGTGAAGTTAATACTTATGAAAATGGATGCCATGATATTACTCTATCAGTTTATTATGCAATCTAATTTATGATCTTCTCTTTTGAACTGTTGCGAAACAAAATTGGCCTTATGCAATAAATTTAGCCTTTCATACAGCCTTTACCTTGATTATAGCTTACATGTATAACTAAGTTTGATTGTGGCCTTGCCAGTACCTTGTGTACTGAGTTGTGTTTTATTTCTGTGAATACTCCTTTAGATCCATATACAGGTGAGGGTGAAGACTTGCATGATGGTTGTGGGGATGAATAGATCGATCAGGATGGTCCTATCTAAGGGTTTACCCTTAGTCGGTTGCCTGAGGGTTTCGGGTAGCCAAGCTTCCGAATGGACTATTTATTCAGCCTGTACGGCTTATGTAAACTTTAGTTAACATGTATCTGCAACTGTACTCTTGTTTACTTAAGCTAAATACCCTATGTTTTGGATATTACTTGCTAGATGAACGTGTGAGACTAGAACTTCCCTGGGCTAGTCTCGCATTAGTAAGAATTTAGAAATGATGAGATGCATGGACGTTGATTCAACCGTAGACCATGTCCCCTGAAGTGTGTATCGTGTTTGGTCGCCGCCTTCGTGTGATTTGACGGACACACTTCGCCGGTTCAGACTGGTGAATCAACTCCCCAAATATCTCTTTATTTCTGAATTCGGTGCTTTGGACTTGTATTGTGGATGGGTAAATATTATGACAAGTCTGCGATGAGGATGGATGGTTATTGTACTTATTTGGTTTTTATTCGAGATCCCATCCATCTAGATAGTTCGCGTTGTCATGGTAGTTACTCTCTATAATGCATTTCTGTAGTGCCCACAACTTACATGTCCTAGGGTTTCATTCATAAGTGAATTACATTATTCGAGTGCTTCTGCCTTGGATCAAACATCACTCATAATCATGTCCATAAGTGAAAGCACGTATGTGTTAAGCGGAGTTGTCCGTCCTCCCCACGTCCCGCTTCATGCGCTACAATCTCATTCTACTTCAAAAAAAAAACTTCCAGTCCATCCCCATCCCGAGTCATATGGGCCTACTGCTATACATGGCCCATTCCCGATTATATAGACCTATGTAGCTCATCCTTAATGATGGACCCATTGTAATGCACGGACATGGTACTAGTAGTTATTAAAATAAAAGTCGATTCTTGCCCTGGGGCAAGGCACGTATTTATTAGGTTACTTACAATGTGCCTGTGTGTTGCAACGAAAAACCTACTTTTTGGTATCGTGACATATTTCATGGTTGGCTCGCGTGGCTAGCTATCGTGCAACGCTCATTTCACCCCCAATCGAGGAAATGTCTTCATAATAAATGGCAAAAAGAAATCATATATTGCAATCACGTCACCATTGGACAGAAATAATAAAGGAAATAATATCATAAATGATAACATAAAATTATAATGAACTCTGGTCAGAAAATAATTCATACATTTAGGACTATAAGCAAAGTAAGATACAAATTGATCTTTTAGTTATGAAAATTACCATATCAGACTTCTTTATGTATTTATGCTTCCTATAATTCCGTGGTAAGTTAATTATTGTTTTCGATTTTAAACAGTACGTAGTACACACAATGTTTCTATATTGCTCTTGAGAATTAACTAAATCAAAGCAATGGAACAGTACAAATCTATGGGAAGATCAAGATATATCCAAAAGCCCAGGCAAAACGTGACATAAAATAACGACTGCAAAGTAGAATCCGATTATTATCAGTATCTTGCTCTAAGGCTTCTTGCCTAGGTGGATTAGTCTTCTTCTCTCCAACCAACAAGCTAATCAACCAACCAACCAAACCTTGCCAAGTGAAAAGAAACGTAGTGATCACTTTTGTAAATAGAAGCAGAAGCAGAAGCAACAGAGCATCATTAGGTTAGCAACAAAGACCAAAAACACAACTACTTCCAAGTTCCAACTCTTCAGAGTTCAGACCACCTCACAACTGGAGAACAGAACTTTTCTGAAAAATAAAGATGGCATCAAGTGATGAATTGACAGGAAAATTTGATGAACTCGCATAAACTTTATCATCAAAAGAACAGTTTTTTGCAACCAAAAACTTAAATTTGCTCAGCAATTAACACACCATACACAAAATTAATTCAGTTCTTCCAACTAGACAAGCTCGCAGCTTTTTTCCTTGTCAACGAAGAACACAAGAAAGTATTAATCCTTACCTGCAAGAATGGCCGGAGCAGCACACTTACGTCCACCACCGCCGGCACCGGAGGTGGAGCTTGGGCCGGTGCGGCTGCCTTCTCCTCCTTGTCCTCCGGCGAGAAGGGTGTGTCTTCCCCACGGCGGTCGCGCGCTCGCTCTCGATTCGAACACCGCCCCTTCCGTCACCTTGTCCATTCTTCTGCTTTCCCGCTGTGACTGCATATCGCCTTATCATCTATCGCCGATGAGAAATTATGAACACGGGATAAATCCAACCAAACATATCAAGAAAGACCTAATTTAATCAAACTAGCTGGTCACATCAGATGATGCTTGAATCGTGCAAGAAGAATTAGAAAAGATCATCAGAGCTTGGATCCAGAAGTAACCAACTTGGTGATTCACTTTTGATTTTGATTTAGTCTGAATCGGACTCGCTTGGGCAACGATCGCACTTCAGATTCTCTTTTGATTTGATTTAGCCTGAATCGGACTCGCGCGTGGGCAACGACCGCTTGCGGGTCTGATCTCTTGCGGGCCCGGCCGTTGCGTGCGTGGGCAACAATCGACGCGGACTCACTGGGGGACGACGCGGCCGCGATGACGCAAGCGAACGTGTCAGCTGCAACCTTGTGAACCTAATCAATCGAGCAGAGAGAAATGCGAGAGACAGTAAACTCAAGAACACAGTGAACACAAAGTTTTGACGTTGCATAAAACGTTGCAGCATTTTCTGTCCTTTTTCCTCCTTTTATTGAGTACTGAATATAAGAACGTGGGCACGCAGGCCCGGTAAGCGCGGTCACGACTCTAAGCAGAGTTCATGCCGCGCGACGCGCTCTGTGCGAACGTGCGCACGTCAAGCTCAACTCGCACAACCACACAATCGTAGCCATGCACTAACAGAAACAATTGAAAGGGTAGGGGAGGGAGAGAAAGAATAGTTAACAAAATAACACTAACAGAATTGAAAAAGGCCAAATCTAGCAGACACAAGTTTAACATTGACAATTCTCCCCCTAAACCTTGTGATGCTCAAACTTGGCTTTGACCACACCAATAAGCTCGTGCAGCTCTTGAAATCTAACTCGCGCCAAGGGCTTGGTCAAGATGTCAACAAGCTGTTCAGCAGAACTGTGAATTCGATGTCGATCTTCCCAGATTGCACACATTCTCAAATAAAATAAAAACGAGTTTGGATGTGCTTACTTCGATCATGGTGAACTGGGTTTTTGGTGAGGGCGATGGCAGATTTGTTGTCTACCTTCAACAATGGCGGAGCAACTGGCATGCCCAAGACCTCCTAGAGCAGACTAGCCAGCCACACTGTCTGGCACGCTGCCGTCGACACCGCCACGTACTTGTCAAACCCCGATCTGGCACCGCCGTACAACGGCACCAAATAGGGCATGCCGCCGGAAAACAACACGAATTGCCTTCCCGCGGAACCGCGATAGCAATACCAGTCTCAGGACGCAGCGCTGGTATCCATAGAAATCAGATATGCATCATTGCAGAACCTTAGATAATTAAATAGACATATACCTTAACTTACGTTGCAGCTTTAGAGCAAACCGGAGAAAACAACGAACAGCACAGAGGCAGCAGCAACATCGGAACAGCGGACTAAGTCCCAATACATAGGCAACGGCTGGGAATCAGGACGAAATCCTAATCTTCACTTCACTGCAACTCCAGTTTCAGCTCCCGGCGAAGAACTATATATAGAGAGAGCAAGGGTGAGTACTTATGTACTCAGCAAGCCAGGGGAAATTAGATGGTTGTTACAGGCTTTCAAGAGTGGCTGGTTATTTTGCAATCTATTTTATTTAAATCTTTTGAATCTGCTAGTGTGTGCTTCTCAACAATCAGGACGAGGTGGAGTCTTGCCCGATCGGAGTGAAAATGTATCAAACTTTGTTTTCTCCAATTTTCACAATCTCAAGAATTCACATCAAGCGGGCTTCCCGAGCCAAAACATTTCTCCGGACTTCCCGAGTCCTGCTGTCCTCGACAGCCAAGCCGACATCATCAGACGACCCGCGTCCTCGACGGCACATCCTTCTCACCATTCCCAAAACCACACACACACCTTTGTAAACAGGGTAACATAAAACTGCGCTAAGGAATCACCTCACATCCGCCCATGACCATGGGCACAGCTGTTCAAACAGTTTAGACCTCTACAGAGGGGGTACACTTTACCCACACGTCGTGACTCACTCTAGTCACCAGCTCACACGCGTTGGGTACAATTTAGTGACATAGAGTTTTTCGAGACAAGACATTTCCTAAACCCTCCCAGGTTACCCCATGCCAACTGGAGGGGTCCTTGAGACCAACAACAAGATAGGTCCGAGACCATGCTGTGCCAGGAATCCAGGAGGCACCCTCAACGCCCTCCCGCACAATCTACAGTCTAATGGCATGTAAGGCATCCCTAGGAGGCTAATTACTCAGCCAGGGGCTTCCCAATTCACCCATGTAGTTGTACTGTCATATGCTTGGATGAAATTCCAAAGAAATCAGTCCTTAGAGCGACCACACAGGCATCACACACACCGGATCGTCCTTGTGTCGCGAATCTCCATTTTGAAACTCATTTTTCTAACTCGTAGACGGGACCAAACGGATCAGTGCACGCTTATCGATGCAAGATTTTGCAAATAAAATAAATAAAGTTCACATATAGGCTCGATTGATCAAAGGTGACTTGCCTTGCTCTAAGTCTTCACGAGTCTTCGAGAAATCGCTGCAAAATCCGCTTCGAAACAAATTTTCGACGACCGGTTACTATGCGTAAACACACAAAAATCTACACAAAGTCCAAGAAACATACCCTATTTAGTGCTACTAATAGTGCCATAAGATAAATCTCAATTTTAAAAAATTATTGGAGTTGGAACAGGGTCAATCGGAGTTACAGATCGATAGATATGAATTTCGAAAGATTAAATGGATTTCTAGAATAGGAGAAATGGGTTTCTTTGGAATTATAGAAGGGAATATTCCCTGGAATATCCAGTGCAACTACTGACAATGGGGTCCACTTGCAAGAGAGAGGGTTGATGGACTGTTGTCACTGACTATGGGCCCTACTGACAGCTTTGGCCCACATGGCAGTGAGAGATGAGTGGAGTGCTGAAAGGCAGTGGGCCTAGGTGGCCCACATGGCAGAGACAAGGGGGAGATAACCCACTGCCCACTGGGGCCCAGGTGGCAATGGCTAGGGAGTCCACGGGCTTGGCCCGTGGTGGACCAGGGAACTCGGGCCCACGAGACAGTGGTACAATAGGGGCTAGGCGCAGTGCACAGGCGGCTCACGGTGGATTAATGTGACTGGACCCATATGGCAGTGCCGATTCACAAAGACTGGGTGCACGGGATTTGGGGTGCGACCATCGTCCAATCGGGACCACGTGTCAGGGGTGGGGAGAAGAAACACCGAGGCTACCAGGATCGACGGCACACGGCGGCGGAGGGCGTTCCGGTGAGCGGCGGCGTTCGGGATGAAGGGAGATACGCCGGAGGGGAAGGGAGGTTTTGAGGAACCAAGCAAGCGGCTTGGATCCGCGAGAGGCCGGGCGGTGGCGGCGGGCGACGCGGACTCGAAGGCAGGGAGAGAGAAAGAGAGAAGGGGAAGTGAGAGCCATGGTGGCGCGACGATTTGGCTGTTCCTGAGACCGAAGGGAGATGAAGAGGGAACAAGAGGACGGCGGCTTAAAGACTGGCTGAGCAAGATCGACGGCGACGCGCGGTTGCATCCGGCGGCGACACGATGGAGAGCATGGAGTGCAGCTCGCACGTCATCGTTAGTCTAGGACTTGTCCGAGTCATTATGGGAGCTCACTCAATGTAGGAGAAGAGCTCACCAACAGGGCAGTCCGGTGGCGGCAGCGCCATGGCAGAAAGGGGGAGACCAGAGTCTAGGAAGAGTGGCGTTAGGGGGCGCTCGGGGTTGGGGCGGAACGGTGGCGAGGTGAGGGGCGTTGGCGTGGGGTCCCCGGGCGTGCTACGCTCTCGGGGTCCGCTTTGCTTCGGAAGTTCATCGATGAGGGCGGCACACCGACGCGCGGTGGTGGTGGCGACCGAGCTTGGGAGGAGGAGGACGATGCGGCTAGGCGTCTTCTGAGAGGCAGAACCAAGGGAGGAGAGGAAAAGGAGACTCAGGACATTTATAGGGCAGGGCGGAGCGGCTAGGTCGGTAGGAGGGCACAGAGGGGAATTCCTCTGCGCTTAATCATGGAGGAGAGCAGAGGGGCGTCGAGGCAAAATTCTCCTCGCAACGGCCGAAAAATTGGCAACAGCGGGGATTCGACGAAGAGGAATAGGCGGCGCATCGAGCGACGTGGCTTGAATTTCATGCGCGGGTGGATGAGTTTGGAGTAGAGTGGTCTGCACGGTCAAGGTGGGCTAGCGAGCTTGTAGGGCGTCGTCACCGACAAGGAGCACAGAGGCGGGCTGCCATCTGGCAGGGCAGCACGGTGATGAGAGAGAGGGGGAAAAAGAAAAGCGGCAGGAGCAGTAGGGGTGGCCGTTCATGCCTTGGCTGCTTGCGGGCTTCGGCGAGGCCGGGTGGGGACCGACGACACCGGACGGGCTCGGAGGCGTTTGACCGAATGGTTTCGAGGCGTGGCGGGGAGGAAGAACGGAACGGTGGGACGAAGATGAAGGCACTGTGCGGTGATTGCTGGCGGTTTATGGGGATCGGATGGTAGGCATTCGTGGCGCGGGCCACGCGGCGCGATCTAGCGAGGCGCAGTGGTCCGCAGGGGAATGAGGGAGGATCGGGTAGCTACCTGCAGCGCATATTGCCACGCGGCGACGATTCGGACGACGCGGGCACGCGCACGGCGAGAGGAACGGGCGGCGGTGCGTGGCCTCGAGGGCACGCAGCGCGCATCCAGCGGCTCGGTTGGCTGACACGAGTGGCTGCGGTCTGCTAGGCCAAAAGCGAGTGGAGATGGCCCAGAGGAACAGGGACTCCTTTCATTTTCTCTGGAGGATATTTGATGAACTTCAAGAAGTTTCAAAAGGAAATTTGACTGGAGATTTGAATTCAAATCTTGTTTTTGCGCACAAGGGAAATTGGAGAGTCAAGGCAAAGGTATCCGAGGGGGGTTTAGTATTTTTAAATATAATTTGGGTATTAGGGAATGCAAGGGGGGTATTTCCCCAGGCTTTTCGAGAGAGGGAATAGGGCTCAAATTCAAATTAAAATTTTAATTTGAATTCGTGGATGCGTATGGGTATTTTTGGGGAGATTCAAAAAGATCAAGGATATAGAGCTGACAGGCATATATACAATGGTGTGTATGGATATATATGTATATATGTGTATGTGTGTGTATATATATATATATATTGGTGGAGAGGGTTTGGATAGAGGTTCGATGCCCAAGTTATATAATTAACTCAAACTTGTTCTTAGGGTTTTCAAGGGGAGAGAAACAAGGGGAAAATATTTAGGGTTTCGACTCGGAACTTCAGAACGGATATCTAAACAAAATCTTTTGTAGGAGAAGATCGAGGAATTTGTCATCAGGGTTTTAGGAGCGGAGTTCAATGACGACGAGTCGAGCTCAGAGATTATTTTGGAACGGAGGATTTTTGAGAGGAGGGATTACGAGATCAAGGGCAAGGAGATAAACTGAGATTCAGGCACGACATACAACATAGCACACAAGAATCGAAATTTTCATGGGTAGTTTTTGTCAAAATAGCGTTTAACGTCTCACTGAAAGTGGGGCGTTACAGTACTTTGCTTCACATGATGAAAGGGCCACCACCTTCTGTTTCTATGACATCTAGGTGATGGGGCTGCGTGCGAGGAAGAACAAGCCACCACTAGTGCTCTTGCGGTCATCGTGATCGCCTGCCATGTCACTGTCATTGTACCCCAGCAACTTCAGTTCTTTGAGCTTCCCTCTTGCATATCTCAAACCGTGACTTCGTGTCCCAGCCACGTACTTGAGGATGTGCTTCACCACTACCATGTGATCCTCGTGCGGCTCAGCCATGAATCGACTGACATAGCCTACAGCAAAGGCGAGATCTAGCCTTTTGTCGACGAGGTAGCGCAGCCCCCCTCCCCCCTCCCCCAATGATGTTGTGGAGGTGGTAGCGTCCACGAGGGGAGCTATGCTTCCCTTGCTCAGCTTGAGTTTGGGCTCCATGGGAACATGGCAGGGGTTGCGTCTAGCTTGGCGTACCACGCCCGCGGCACCTAGCGCAATCCGTAGAGCACTTTTTCCAGCTTCAATACTTGCCTCGCCTTGCCGAAGGCAAAGCCGGGAGGCTGTTGGACGTACACCTCTTCTAGGAGCTTCCCATTCATAAACGCGGACTTGAAATCCATGTGATGGACGCACCAGTCTTCGTCAGCTGCCACAGCGAGGATCGTCCTCACTGACTCCAGCCATGCCACTGGAGCGAAGACCTCCTCGAAGTCGACTCCGTGTTGGTGCACATAGCCTTTCGCAACAAGCTGGGCCTTATGCTTGACGATATGCCCATGCACGTCACACTTGGTCTTGTAGACCCACTTGAGGCCGATTGCACAGTGGCCGGTGGGGAGGTTGACGGCCCTCCACGTCGAGTTGTCCTCAATTGATCTCAGCTTTTCGATCATGGTAGTGTGCCATCAATCTTCCTTCTTTGCTTCCATGAACGATGCTGGTTCCTCGGCGCTGACAGCATGGAGCTCATCTCCGAGCTCACATTGCGCTAAACCTGACACCACTGTATCGCCCAGTACATTGTCGATCCTGCGAAAATGAAGAGGTGTGTCGTCGTGGTTGTCATCAAGGTCCGTCCCCAGTAGGCGGCGCTCTAGGTGGACTTGGGTCTTGAATCAGCTTAGGCTCGGCGAGCAGCATCGTCATGAACTCCACCTCGAACGAAACTTGATCATCTGCGCCGGCGTCCTCTACTTCGTGGCCCTAGTCCCACTGGGCCTCTTCATCGAATACGACATCTCGGGTGATGTGGACGCACCCTATGACCGGGTTGTAGGCTCGATAAGCCTTGGAACCCAGCTCGTACCCAACAAAGATCATCTTCGTGCTCCGGTTGCCGAGTTTCTTGAGGTGGGGCGCCCTGTTCTTGACGAAGACGATACACCCGAAGGTGTGCAAGTGATGCACCGCTGGCTTTTTCCCATACCAGGCTTAGAATGGCATCATCCCCTCCATGCTCTTGGTCGAGGAGTGGTTGAGGAGATACACAGCGGTCGCCACCACTTTCCCCCAGAAATATCCAAGGAGGCCTTTAGCCTTGATCATGCTGCGGGCAGCCCCCACGACCGTCTGGTTCCGCCGCTCCACCACACCGTTCTACTGTGGGGAGTACAGTGCGATGAGCTGCCTGTGGATCCCGGTGACAGCGCAGTGCTTGGTGAAGTCCGATGAAGTGAACTCCCCCCCCCCCCCCAACGATCAGTGTGGAGGGAGCTCAGCTTGTGGCCCTATTAGGCATTGGCCGCCGCTTGGATACGCTTGATGGCTGCCAGCGTGCAATCCTTCGACGCAAGCAACTCCATCCACATGTACCTTCTGTAGTCATCCACTAGAGGCAGGAAGAACTTTTTACCACCAGGGGTTGTTGGCGAAATCGGCCCGCACAAATCTCCATGGACAAGCTCCAGAGTTCGGTCGGCACGCTCCCGCGCCTGCTCTGGGAATGGTGTCCTCCTCTGCTTCCCCATCAGGCACCCCTCACAGAGTTTGTCCGATTGGTCCAACTCTGGCAGGCCGCGAACCAGCTCGTCCAACGCCAGCTTTTGCAGCACCGGGAAGTTGAGGTGGCCAAGCCATGTGTGACACCTCCAAGCATCTTACACCCCTCGCACCGAGTGGCATTCCGGTCATGCGATGGTGATGTCGAGCACGTAGAGCCGGCTAGGCGCGTGGGGCATCTTGGCGAGCTGGCGACCCGATTCGTCGTGGACCTGCATGATCCCGCCACACACATGGGCCTCGAAGCCAATCTCGTCGAGTTGTTGTTAACACCAAAATTTGGTACGGTTCGTTATCATGTTCGGTTAAGGAAAGAGGCTATATCAGCCGATGGAAGCTAATCCAGAACAAGCCGAATTCAAGAAGGAATCGTGGAGACCATAGCATGGCAGTTAACTATTTTATCTATAAATTAGGTAGCTTTAATAATTTAGGAAAACCTGATCTCGTGTCCGATCAGGGCTTGTTAATTTTTCTTTTATAGTTAGGAAACTCCTGTAACGTATCCGATCAGGACGGTATCAATCTCGGGGTATAAATACATATGCCCGCGGACCGTGTGAACTATCTCTCAGATCAATACAAATTCGGCGCATCGCCACCCTTTTCGACGGGTTCTTGCTTCTCGAGCCGGGCTGCATCGATTAGGTCCGAACTCCTGTGAGAGGGTAAGTCTCGTTACCCCGACTACCTTATTAGCTAGGACTTCCTCGGTTAGGTCCGATATTCTAGCTGATCTACGGTCGTCGGCTTACCACGGTGTATCTATTCTGTCTACAGCCGCATCAGTTAAGTTTGATCTCTTAGGCCGAGTGGATATATCACATCACGCGTGCATAGATTTTATCGGCTTACTGGGGATAATTTATCATCAGTTTGTGCTGCATCGGTTAGGTCCGACCTACTAAACTGCCTACGATAAGTTATTCCTGCTAGGTTGATAGATTTTATGCAAGCGTCTTATCGGGATGTATAGCCGATAAGTTATCATATAGTACATCACAATTGCATTAGATCTATCGGCTCATCGAGGTTCTTTTATCATTATTAATCTGTGCTGCATCAGTTAAGTTTGACCTACTAGATTGATAATGATAGATTTACCCTTGTTAAGCCGATGGGTGTCTATGCAATGTTCTATCGGAGTGTCTAGCCGATAAGTTATCTTTTACTAGATAAAGCCGACTGCATTGTCTTGATTATTATTTTGATTATCTACACTATCATCGGCTTTCCAGCCGATGCACATGCTCTATTGGTAGTCGGCTGATTTATTTATTTATATCGTTATCAGTTTCCTAGCCGATACACAAGTGCTGTCGGTAGCAGGCAGTCGGCTCGAGGGAAGTCGGCTGGTTTTCTATCTTTTTATATTATCGGTTCTCTAGCCGATGTACAAGTGCCATTGGCAATCGGCTGGAAGAAGTCTGTATCGGCTTGTTGGCCGATTGGATTAATGATCTAACTCTTTTCTATTTCCTTGTCAATTGCTAGGTCAAATTGACTGGCACGCCTACGAACCTCGAATTTAGGACCTGCACTGGAGTTAAGCAGATCTCCCAGGCCTTCGCGTGTCTAGTGCATCGAACCAGATCCTCAACTCGTTCTGGACGCTGCTAGTGATTTTCGGTGTCAACAGTTGCCCTACGCTGACGATGTTGGTACGCAGCTTGGGGATGTAGTAGACGTCGGTGAAGGATTGGTGCTCGCCATTCTTGTACACGAACACCACATTTCTGCGCCCTTCGATCCGCACCACTGACCCATCCCTGAACTTGACGGAGCCACCGATGCCGGTGCTGAGAGTGGTAAAGGCGGCCCTGGCCCCAGACATGTCGTTGGTGGCACCGGTGTCAACCACCCACTGGTAGTCGTCCTTCTGGTGCTCATCCTCGATCTGGGCGAGCACCTTCTCCTCGATCAGGTGCACTTGCTTGCGAATGCAGGGAGGCAAGAGGAGCAGAGGCGGTGAAGCGAGAGGGGATTAGTGCGGCGAAGATGGCGGAGTGGGCCACGGTGTGGACTCTGTGGTCACCGGTGGTGAAGAAGGGGATCTGGAGGTCAGGCGGCGAGGATTCCTCGATGCATGCCACGCTAAGTAGCAAGGTGGCCTCTTTGTCCTAGACTAGATGGGCCTCACCTGACATCTTGGGCTTGGACCTGCAATCCCTGGCCCAGTGGCCCGCCTTCCCACAATTGCGGCAGTTGTTGCCTGGTCCGTTGTGGCCCGTGGACTCGGTCCACGCGCTTCCGTCTCCTCCCCTGGAGTTCTTTTCTTTTCCGCGACGGCGATTACGTCTGCCACCGTTGCCACTGCTACCACCGCCGCTGGATTTCTCCTTCTCACGAGCCAGTCCTCCTCCGTGAGGAGCAGATGGTTGCCGCTGTCCTTGGCCGGCAAGTTCGCTGGCTGCTTGCTCTATTCCAGAGCTCGCAGTCCCCTGGTCGCCTCCTCGATGGAGACATTGTTGAGGTCGAGAAGGGTTTCGATGGAGATGGCCACCTGCTCGAGGTACTCAGGGACCACCCACAACATCTTCTTGACCTCCCCCTTGTCGATGATCGGATAGCCTAGGATGCAGAGCTCATTGGCGAGGCCGGTGACATAGAAGGAGAAGTCCTCGACGTGCTCCCCTTCCTTGAAGGTGATCGTGGTGAACTCCTGCCGCAGCTTCTTCGTATTTTCCTCCTTGACGCATTCCACCCCGATGTGAATGTGGCGGATTGCTTCCTAGGCCTCGCGTGTCATCTCTTCTGCGCAAGCGATGTTAGTATGTCCTACGGGACGGCGTGCAAAATGGTGGCGAGCACCATGCGATTGACGCGGAAATCATCGGTGCCGAGGTCGATGGCTTCCCATAGCTCCTCTGCCTAGAGGTTCACGCGCATCACCATGGACCACTCGGTATAGTTCATGCACAAGCATGGGGTAGACGATAGAGGCCAAGCTTCTCTCGATCACGCGCTCAATGAATGGTTCACGGCCGGTGCGCCGCCCGCGCTGGGGCGGCAGTGAGACCGGCATGCGCCGGTGTCGATCTTCGCTGCCAATCGAGAGTGACATCTTGCCAGGGACATCGCCTCGCTCTGATACCACTTGTCAGCTGCAACCTTGTGAACCTAATCAATCGAGCAAAGAGAAATACGAGAGACAGATAACTCAAGAACATAGTGAACACAAAGCTTTGGCGCTACGTAAAATGTTGTAGCGTTTTCTGTCCTTTTTCCTCCTTTTATTGAGTGCTGAATGTAAGAACGTGGGCACGCAGGCCCGATAAGCGCAGTCACGACACCAAGCAGAGTTCATGCTGCGCGACACGCTTTGTGCGAACGTCCAAGCTACCGATTCCAAGGGTTCCTACGAACGCCCCCTCCCTTCACTGCCCCAAATTCAAAACCAAACCATGCCCACGAACCCAACGAGGCCAAGAGAAGAAGAGGAAGAATCCACCCTCACCTTTCTCGCGTCGGAGCTCCTCATGGCGGCGCTTCCGCTGGTGAGCCCAGTCAGTGAGTGAGGAGCACCCCTCCCATGCAGCGCCCTTGGCCCCCGGCATACCCGCCGATGATCTCGATCCATAGCACCCGGTGGGAGAAGTTGACAGAGTTAAAGGCAAACTCAAAGCTCGAGCCCCCACTCGTTCCGAGAAGTCTAGGTCCATTCCCACCTCCACCTTCCCCTCCTCCACCTCAAATCAACCACGCGCGGCCACCTTGGCCTCACCTCTCCTACCCCTCCTCCACCACCGCCACCGCTAGTTCAATCCATATCCTATGGTTTCAAAAAAAAATCGCACAACACATACTTCACAAAAAAAAATTATCAACTAACTAGAGATCCCAGGCCACTTGCACTCCGAATGGCCATATGTAACGCCCCTCTCCCGCTAACCCATACAGGTTAACAGAAGGGGAACGTTGTTACCTGTAATACCTATACAAGTCTTAGGAGACCAGCTGGTACATACAGGACATCGGTGGATCACAGCCAAACCTGCTTATTTATAAACATAGTCCTTACATAAGGTGCAGCCTCGGACAGACCCCGAGACATGCAACGGTACATTACAAAAATAGGCAGCGGAATAACACACGGGTAGACCTATACCCACAAGCAACGGCTTGGGGACCTAGAGCGAAACCCTAAAACTCTTCATACTCGACTTGATCTTGATAGAACCCATTGATGGAGGGATCTTCATCTTCAAGGACTTCTGGGAGAAGATAAGAAGGGGGGGGGGGAGTGAGTACACGAGGTACTCAGCAAGTCACGAAAATTTTGTGGCATGCAAGGTTAGCAAAGGAAGGTTAGGGTTATTTTCGCAAGAGGGGTTTTCAAAGACTTTGTGATTTAAAACTCTAAGTGTGCTCTTTAAGTTGTCGGAAAGAAGCTCACGCTTCAATCCATTCCGTGAGTTGCTTGGCAACAACTCACCACAATTAAGTTAATCGAGAAGAGACTCGCATCTCAACCCATTCCACAAGTCAGAGACTTGTCGCAAATACCGATTCGGAGCGTACCCTCCTCTGGTACCTCCATTTAGGTGGATTCTCTTTATTTCAAACTCATCACTTATCTCTAGCAACTCAACTCTGGTGTCATCTAACACCCCGGATCTCACTGACCCGTTTCAGGCCACACAGGCCATCCGTCAGTCACACAGACTGACTCTGGTAACGGTTCCCAACCCGCAAAACAATTGCACAGATATTTGTAAAAGAAAGTCTACGCTAGAGGAATCACTTCACATTCGCCCATAACCGTGGGCACGGCTGTTTGAACAGTTCATAACAATCCTTTGTAAAGGGTGTACGCTTTTTCCACACGACGCGAGCTTACTCCCACACGAGCCAAGTGGGGAGGTTCGCGACAAGGCCTTTCCAAAGCGTCTCCAGGATTGCCTGAAGCCAACTGGATGGGTCCCAGACCAAGTACCGAGTGAGTCCCAGACTCCTCGTACTCAGGATCCCGCGGGTGCATCTCATATTGCGACCCCGGCGACTCCACATCCAAAGGCAACCAAGCCAACCCTGGGTCGACTAATTACTTGGCCAGGGGCGTCATATTTCACCCGTGTGGTAGCACTATATTATGATCAGTGCAATTCCTCAAGGAAATGGTCCTTAAAAATCATGCAGAGTCGGAGCCACACAGGCAGCGACGTCCCATGACCAAGTTTTGTAAAACCATTTTCTTTCGCAAACTCTCGACCAAGGGTGTCGAGGACTTTTTAAATCATTTTCTTTAGAAACCCTGGATTTTCCCATCGTCACATTTTAGTCAAGGGGGTCATCGTCATCCGTACACAAGTACGAACATCAAGATGACGGGGTTACAAGGATCAGGTCATCAACTTATCCAAGGCAAGATCAAATGCAGCAAGTGGGTTAGGCCGGTCGAATCCGAGTACGGACTGCGGCCGAAAATTAATCGTGTTCCTAATTATGCACATTTTAAATCATAGGTTCAATATGGTCAAGGGTGACTTGCCTTGCTCGAGGTCCTGCGGGTCTTCGACGAAATCGTCCTACGGCGGCTCCTCGGGAACGGCCTCTAGACGTCCCAAAAGAAAACACACAAAAACACCAAGAATCAGAGCCTAAATTATACAACTAATAGTGCCAATGTGTAGATCTCAATTTTAGAAAAATTTTGAGAGTTGAATGGGCTCAATCGGAGCTACGGTTTAAAAGTTATGGATTTCTAAAGTTTGGACTATTTTTCTAAAAATAAAAGGATTTAAAATCTTTTTAGGAAAGAATAGAAATAAAAATAAATGGAGGAAATAGATCAGAGGCTGACATGTGGGGTCACTGGGTCAGAGAGAGAAAGAGACAATGCAGCTGACATGTGGGTCCTACTGCTACAGTGAATGAGAGGGAGCAGAGGCTGGCCTGTGGGGCCGAGATGTCAGAGAGTGAGAGAGGGGATGGGTCACTGTGTGTCATAGGCCCATCTGTCAGTGGTCACTGTGCACTTAAAGGACGGGGCCTACTTGGAAGTGACAGAGGGAGAGACTGAGCAATCGGGCCTGCTGGATAGGGGTACTGCGTGGGGCCTGCATGTCAGGGACAGAGAGGGAGACGCGGTGCCGGACGGGCTACAGAAAACGGCCGGCATAGGAGGCGACGACCGGCGATCACCGGAAGCGATCTCGCCGGCGGTGGCGAGTGTCACGCCCAGAATTTCCATCCAAAATTCTGGAGTTTTATTGTGTGTAAACCCTCGTCCAGGATCAACCGAGGCACACATGACAAAATTGATAATCAAAGTAATTGGTTACATAGCGTACGCATTTATTACAGAGGTGAATGGTACCTCTCAAATAATAAAGTTCTAGCAGCGGATAAATAAACGACAGCGTGACGATTCCCACTCCACGCACTTGACTGGGCTCCCTCCTAGTCCTCCAAGTAATCCTCTTCGCTGTAGTCCTCCTCTGAATGATTGTTGATTGCAAGGTGAGCATATGACATACTCCGCAAGCCACACAATAAATATGCAAGTGCACGGGATAACAAAGGAGGGCATAGTATGGCTCATAATTGCATAAAAGCATTTAAATAAAACATTTGAGAGAGTAATAAAACAGTAATTAAATAATAGTATTAATCAACGCTATACCGCTCACCAAAACGGTATAGGCCCAACCACTCCAACCTGGAGCTACACCTGTTCCATCGTTTAACCATCACATTTAAATAGTGTGGGACTAATCACAGAAAACATTGCTAGGCCGCCCTTAACCGTGGGCACGGCTATTCGAACAGTTTTACTCTGGCCAGAGATGTACCAATTTACCCACAAGACACAACTCCACAGCACATCACTGTGCCCCTTGATACCACCACGGTATCTCGGTAAGGAATTGTGATAGGACCCTCCATGTAATCCGCACAACAAGGAAGCCACCCGCTGGACCACCAGTCTCCGGTAGGATTGATCAGATACCTCGGCTGGGAGACGATCCAACGCCCAAAACATGGACTTATTGACGCAGCCATGGTGGTCTTATTGACACAGCCACAACACACCATGGTGGACCCCGGTTGGACGTACTACACATTGGATCCTACCATTACCCATGCTGGCTTGTGGTTAGCACGAGTGTTGCTTCGCAACAAGTAGTCCGCGAACCGGTCATTAACTGTCACGAGCACCGCTAGCAACAACACCAACCATGGTGCTCGCAACCCACCTTTTAGTCAAGTTTTAGTGAACCATTAAATTGTCCTTATACGACCACGTCGTAAAGGGATCATCATTCCATGTGACTGAATAATAGTATAGAAATCATTATGACAACCCATAAGTTATTCTATTAATTACTAGGCATGGCTAAGCAGGGTCCTAGAGTTATTCTAGCTAACCAATAAATAAAGGTAGCTAGTCAAAATTATCCCATAGGTACAATGTCAGGTAATCAATTCAAAAGGGCTATAACAAAGGTTAGGGCTTTCCTGTCCCGATGACATTCCAAAATAAATGCAGCGTTGAAAGAAAACATAGCTTTAATCATAGGAACAATATGTTCAATGAGAAAGAGGAATCTGTGTGACTTGCCTTGCAGCTCCACACAGTCTTCGACACCTGCTTCGACAAACTGCGCCTCTTCCTGAGCGTCGGTAGCTATAGGCAAATAACAAAATGGCAAAAACAGTACATCAACACACATGAACAGTACATTGTTATATTTTTAATGGATAGTTCATGATTTTTAGAGAAATTAGAGACTTGAACGACCTCAAACCGAGTTCGTATGAATTAGTTATGATCTTTAGAAGTTTTAAGCCTATTTAAAAGAACTAACTGATTTATTGTGTCAACATTGAATTAATTTTATTCGGAAAAGACATTTAGGGCGTCACAGGAGAGAGGGGACTCTCAGCTGACCAGTGGGGTCCACTGTCAGAGCGAGGGAGGCATCGGGTCCATGGTGAACCAAGTCCACCGTGGTCCACGAGGGGCTGGGATCTCTAGGGTTTGGATCGGACGGATGGGATCTAACCGAGGAGGTCCATCGGCCGGCATCGATCCCGATCGGATCGGCTACGGATCGGCTACGGCGCTGAGGTGGCGGCGAGCTGGCGCACGCACGGCGACCACGGCGGCTACAGCGACGGCGGCGACGGCGGCGGCGCTAAGCCCGATGGTCGACGGCTACAGCGACGGCGGCGACACACGGGGAGAGCGGGAAAGGATAAAGGGGTCGAGGCGATCGTTACCGAGGGCGAGACGGCGAAGAACGGCGACGGAGACAGCCGGCGGCGAGCTTGAGGCAGCGGAGGCGGGCTTCTGGTCTTCGTCGACGGTGGTGCTCCGGCGGCTTCCGAGGGCTACGAGGTGGCGGCCTGGCTTCAGCGGCGTCCGGCGAACCTAACCGAGGCGGCGGCGAACTCCGACGGCGGCTGAGGCGACGGCGGCGCGCAACCAGAACCTGGCGGCGGCGGCGGAACAAGCGCAAGACACGGGGAGGCGGCTAGGGCTAGCTCGAGCTCGATCTAAAGGGCGAAAACGACCCTAGGGGTTCCAGGCTCACTATTTAAGGCAAAGAGGGGCGGACTCCGGCTCGGGCTCGACGGGTTTTGCGGCGGCGACGAGGGAGAGAGAAGAGACCGACTCGGGAGGCTTCGGGGCTCCGTTCCACGCACGATTCAGCTCCGGTTTCTTGGGGATTAGGTAGAGGCGGATAAGGGCTAGGTTTTCCCTCAACCGATTTGGAGAGAACGGGTCCGAGGCAAACGGATTCGGCGAGATTCGCGGCGGCGGCTCTCGGGTGCTACAGCGCCTTCGGGCGCGAGGAAGACGACGACGACCCCGACAGGCGGGCGCGGGCGCGGGCACGGGCGGGGCACGGGCACGGCACGGGCACGGCAGGGGCACGGGCACGGCACGGGCACGGCACGGGCACGGGCACGGGCACGGGCACGAGAGGAAGGCTGAGCACAGCAACGGGCCGAGATCTGGCCCAGCGGCTGCGAAGGGGATTTTAAAAACCTTTCTCTTTTTATTTCACTGCTGTGAGCTTATTTATTTTGCCGAAATTACTTCCCCTAATCAATTAATTCCCAGAAAATTCCAGAAATTAAATAATTAAGCAAAGAATTTTATAAAATTATTTTCCAGCCCATTTTACTTCAGATTTTTTTTCAAATTTTATTCTTTTCACTCATTGAGACTTTTAATTCCATTTCTGAAAATTCCTTTTTGCACAATATTTTATATAGGAATAATTTCAGGGTGTTACAGCGAGGCTCGGCAAGCGGCCGACATCAGCAGAGAGCGGAGACGACGGCGAATTGGCTCATCGTCTCGGATTGGCCGGATGGGCGGGGGAAGGAGGTCGACGACGGCGACACAGAACCATCGGCGGCGGCGGAGAGAGAGGAGCTCGTCGCCGGTGACCAAATTAGCGGCGGAATGGCTCGGGACTGGATGGGTTGGGTGCGGTATTACGCGAGGGAGCTAGGGGAGAGAATTAATTCGTGCTTTACCTCCTTCAACGACGAGAACCGAAGCGGCGGCAACGGCGGACGGTGGAGGGAGAAATTGGGAGTTTTTGATTTGGCGGTTAATCGGCGGCGAGGAATGGCGGTGGGGCTTCCTGGCGACTAGGGGAGTTCGGCGGTGGTGTCGGTTTGGTCGGGGGTGGCCGGAATCGGCGGCGGAAGCTTTGTCAGAAGGCGGCGGAGGGGGTCTCTCGGCGGCGAGGTTACTCGGCAGCTTATCTGGGTGGCCGGGATAGGGGAAACTGTTGCCCTATTTATAGGGGAGCTCCTGGTGCTGGCGGACGGAGGGCAGAGGCAGAGAGGGAGGAGTTAAACTCGAGCTCAGCCAACAAGGTTCATCAATGGCGCCGAACGTCGTGGCTCACATCACCGGCTGCAGAGAGGGAAGATGGGACGCGGAGAGAGCAGCGAAGCGATGGGGTGAGCTGACCTGGCGAGGGTGTCGATCTCCGGGGCTCGGCGCGGAGGAGAACGCGACGGCGGGCTGTGTCTGGTTTCTAGGCTCGAGGCAACAGTGGCGGGGCGTCTCGCGTCGTGCGCCGAGCGGCGGGGTGATGATGGCGGAGTGCCTCGCGCCGTGCACGAGCGGCGGGGTGACTGATGGACGCGAGCAGAGAGGGTACAGAGGGAGAAATCAAGAGGAATCCAGAGAAGAGAGAGAGAGAGAGGCGAGCGGCGGGAGGAAGACGATGCACAGTGCATCGGCTGGCGAGCGGGGCCGCGCAGCAGAGGGAATCCAGGCCGTCCACGCGGTGCATCCAGCAGCCGAGGGGCGAGGCCGAGGGGAGTGGCTGACGCGTGGGGCCCGCGGGGAGGAAATCCCACGCGCGCTCGCGTAGGCCGAGCAGGCCGCGCAGAGGGGGCACAGGGATGGGCTGAGAAGTGAAGGTAGCCGGCCCAGCTTGAACAGGAGGTTTTATTATTTTTTCAGAGGCTATTTTAAGGAGTTTTGAATGTTTTTGATTTTTGAAATCGATTTAAATTGGGTTTAAAAATTCAGAAAAATTTTGGGGAGTGCTACAGAGGTCTTAGGGCTGTTTTAAAATATTTTTGAGAGTTTTCTTGAGATCACACATGGCACAAAAATTCCAAATCGATTAAAGAGCCAATTTTTTTTTGAATCTAGCTTTTTTTATTAAAATAATTTTGACGCCGATAAAAATGCGATCATTACACCATACCTCGGCGCCGACTGGCAGCCATAGATAGCCCACCAGCCCAACAGCGTCTACTCCTCTACGGCAGCTGCCGACCCCTAGATTAGCACAGCCTGCCCAATCCAATACCGCAGCCCCCATATTCTCCTAATACTCTGGCAAAAACTAGCGAGGGAAAGAACGGAGAGAGAGAGAGCAGTGTCCATAGCTCGACCCTCTGCAGCAACCGCCCTATCTACTGAGCTCGCGACAGGAGCTAGATGAGGTGGGGATTGAGTGTGGTTGCGGGGTGATGAATGCTATAGCAGCCGCTCAGGTGAGGGAGCAGGAGCCAGGTGGGGGTTCATAGATGGGAAAGGGGACGGAGGTTCATGGATTGGGAAGGGCATCAATGTTCTTTTCTTTTCTTTTTTTATTCCAAATGGCATCAATATTTTTTTATAATTCCAAAGGCCATCAATGTTACCGGTGAATGTTTAGTGTTTATATGCTTAAACGATGAGCTATACAAAAGGAAATTAAAACGCTATCCCAGTTAATTGCTACGCCTTGTAACGCCCCCGCCCTGGCACCAGTATAGTGACACCAGAGAGGAAACGCTACAGGAGATTTGCGTGAACCAACTCCCATGGAACCGCATTACCGGTACCGGTCCCAGGAAACCTTGCTATATATATATATATAATACCTTATAGGAGGTCACACCTTCGGAACGACTCCGAGAATTTAACCGACAAGCAGAGAAACAACAATGGAATAACAGCGCAGCGAGAACCCAATCCATAAGCAACAGCTTGGGATTAGGAAGAAAACTCTAATCTTCACTTCAACTTCACTCTTCCTTAAGGAGGGAAAAGATATGGACTGAGTACATAGGTAACGATTCCCATACCACAAAATTACTTTCGCAAAGCACTGGCAAACAAATCTACGCTAGAGGAATCACCTCACATTCGCCCGTAACCGTGGGCACGACTGTTCGAACAGTTTATAACCTTTGTAAATGGTACACACTTTACCCACACGACACGAGCTTACTTCCCGCGCTCGTCAGCGGGGAAGGTTCACGACAAGGCCTTTCCAAAGCCTACCCAGGATAGCATGTTGCCCTATAAATGGGTTCTCAAACCAAGTACCAGGAACTCATTTCCTATACTCAGAGACGGGGGTATAACACCCTCTTGGCACCTAGCTGATCCCACATTTATTAGCAACCGAACAGGCTCACATGTCAGTAGACTGAGAGAGAGAGGTAGCCTGACCAGGAGGGTCCACATGTCATTCATACAAGAGAATAAAAGGAAGGGGGCCCACATGCAGTGAGATGGAAGAGAGTTAGGGGTGTGGATCACTGTGCACTTAAGGTTATGGGCCCACTTGTTAGCGAGATAGGGGGAGGATTAGGAGAGGATCACTGTGTGCTAATGAAGTGGGCCCTGCTTGTCGTTGGCTGGCTCGGGAGGGGGCTCGGCGGCGGGAGATCGACGACGCGCGGTGGCCAGAGAGGATACAGCGGACGGCGGTTCGCCAGAGGAAGGGGAATAGGGTGGCGGGGAACAGAGGAGACAAGGAATGATGTGAACTGCTCAGATGGATGAATGGAGGCTCGAGGGTGGTCGGCGACGAGGTGCTGTGGCATATGGTCATCACCGGCGACCTTATGGGCGACGGAGCAGCTCAGGATGGACTGATTTGGATG
Source organism: Oryza meyeriana var. granulata (assembly GCA_003991445.1). NCBI lineage: Eukaryota > Viridiplantae > Streptophyta > Magnoliopsida > Poales > Poaceae > Oryza > Oryza meyeriana. The sequence goes on from RYFJ01000325.1 coordinate 239,238, forward strand.
CGGTTTGAGGGGAGGAAGAGAATAGAGGGCTCCACAGGCTTTACCAAGGGTGATGGCAAGCGGTCGATGGCGGTGTCAATGGTGGATGGTGGCGCCTGATTTGGGATTTCCCCTGTAGCGGCTTGCGAGCACCGGGGAGGGGCTAAGGGAGACCGCGGTGTCCCGAGGGACTCAATGGCGGCAACCTTTTGATTGATTGGGGTGCAGAGGCAAGGAATTGAAGAGAGGCAGGGTGGCTATGGCGGCGGCGGAGAGAGAAGCTCGAGCTTGGCTTGGAGCAATGGCGTGTCGGGGTAGTGGATTTATAGGCAGGAGGCGGTGCGCCGCAACGAGGAAGAAGGGCGGTGGAGAACAGGGGCTCGAGGTAGCTTGGCCAACGCAATGCGGCGCTGTGGCTGGTGTCAGTGACGAAGACAGAGAGGAGATGGGGATATAGTGTGGACGATGACGCGAAGGGACAGCGATTTTCTGAGCGTGCATCTTGACCTTGAGTGCTCACCAGTGAAAGTACTTCTCGAGCTCGGCCAACCTTTGACCGAGGCGAGCATGGTGAGTGGTGGAGCGCAAATTGCACCGGGCTACTAGGGCGGATGGGATGGCAGCAAGGTCGCACATGTTGAGCAGCTGAGGGCAAGGAGGTATGGGCATGCGATGCATTATCACGGAGCAGAGGAGCAAGTTCAAGAGAAGAGAGAGATAACAAAGAGAGAAAGAGGGAGGCCGTCGGGAGGAAGATGATGACAACGATGACGACGACGACTGACAAGTGGGGCCTATGGAGGAGAAAAATGGGGGCCCGCGCAGCTCTCAATTGGGGGGACTAACGGGTGGGCCCCATACGTCGGAGGCTGAGTGGCTACAGCCGGTGTTGGGCCGGGCCGAGGGGAGAAAGAGAGGCAAGGGAAAAAGGAACCGGCCCATAGGAACAATATCAGTTATTATTTTCCAAAGATTTGTTTTGAAGAGATTTTGGGGGTTTCAAAAAGGGTTTTGATTCTAAATTTGATATTTGGGTTCAATCAAATCTGGGAATCCCAATCAAAATTTGATATTTGGTTGGGCCCTAATTATTTTTGGAAGGAGACTTGGAGTTTAGAGGAATTTAAGGAAGGAAAGTGACGGAAAAGAAGGGATTGAAATCAAGGAGATTTTTAAATTCAAATTTTTGGAACTCGATCTAGGGATTTTATTTGAGGGGTATTTGGAGATTTTGAAAGGGTGTTTAAAAATTGATACTTGGATTCACAAGATTTACAACATTTCCAGGAGATCAAACTAGAAACTATATATATATATACACACACACACACTAGCAAAATGCCCGTGCTATGCAACAGGTGAGAGCAATTTTAATTTTACTGGCCGTTGTGATAAAGTATAAACGATAAGAGGAATATTTCTTTTTTTTCTTTCTCAATGTGCTATAGTTCAACGAAGTACGGTGATCGCCTAATATCATCTCTATCTAGTAGTTCACTATTAATAGTAGTGGCCTGGTTGATCATCCACTTTCAAGTAAATAAAGATAATTAACATATATGATGCTTTTATATTTGCATAACTTAAAAGGAAGATAATTAACAATTGAAAGTTAAAAAATTCTTCTATGGAGGGATGAACAGTTTGTAGCAAGCGCGGTGGAGCCGTGTCTGTCAGGCGTGTGTACTGTCATGTGTCCCTCGGGTCACGGGAGAGTTAAGGATGTGTTTGGTTTGGGGATGAGATAGGATGGGTTAGACCCATCCCTTTTTTTTGGGATGGGATGACTCTAGTTGTTTGTTTGGTTTGAGAAATGGGATGGTCCTAGTTTTTTGTTTGGTAGAAGGGATTAGAGTGGGATGGGATGCATGGAGCTCGGGTGGTGTCGGCGAGGCCGAGGGCGGCGGCGGCGGTGGAGGCTGAGGCCGAGGGAGGCGTCGGCGTCGGCGCTGGCGGGGAGGCCGAGGGCCGCGGCGGTGGTGGAGGCTGAGGCCGGGGGAGGCGTCGACATCGGCGCTGGCTGGCGGGGGAGGCGGACGAGGCGTCGGCGCTGGCTGGCGGGGGAGGCCGAGGGCCGCGGCGATGGTGGAGGCCGAGGCCGGGGGAGGCGTCGTCGGCGCTAGCGGGGGCGGACGAGGCCAAGGGCGGCGGCGGTGGTGGAGGCGTCAGCGCTGGCTGGCGGGGGAGGCAGACGAGGCGTCGGCGCTGGCGGGGGCGGCCGAAGGCCGCGGCGGTGGGAGCGAGGCCGGGCCGGGGCGTCGTCGGCGCTGGCGGGGGCGGACGAGGCCAAGGGCGGCGGCGGTGGTGGAGGCGGACGAGGCGTCGGCGCTTGCGGGGGCGGCTGAAGGCCGCGGCGGTGGTGGAGGCCGAGGCGAGGGCGGCGGCGGCGGGGACGTCGGCGTCGACGGGGAAGGCCACGCGCGACACGCCCGAGGTGGGTCGGCGCGGTCCGTCTCTTTTTCCCGGACGAGCCGAACCCGAATCTGAGAGGAATATTCCTCTCCAGGGATCAACCCAACCCATCTAACCTCAAACCAAACACCCTGAAAAATGGGTTGGCTCTATCCCAACCCATCCCATCCTTGGAACCAAACACACCCTAAGAGGGTGGGTGGTAGACCAAGCTGGAGAGTAAAATCCGAGTTGCTCATTTGACATTGAGAATACATCTCCTCTTCCTCGCGTGCTCTACCTCTCCTGCCTGCGAGCGTGTTGACTGTGAGAAGAGCAGAGGCGGAGGCCATGGCGGCGACGGTGAAGGGGAGCGTCAACTACTTTCACGGCGATGACCCTGCCCTGCCGCCCAAGCACGGCCGCATCAGGCCACCCAAGGCCAAGAATGCCAGCGCGCCCGCGCCCGCCGCTGCCCCTGCCCCCGCTGCGGCGACGGCGCCCCCCGCGAAGGTCTCGACGTCGGCTCCAGCGGTGGAGGGGGTCCTGTGCCTAGAGGAGGTCGACGGGAGGCGGTGGAGCTACGTGGTGGATGGGGCCTAGGGGAAGGAAAGGGGAGAGGCGGGGCGATCCGCCACATAGGGGCCTCCGTTAGGGCCGTTCCGCTGCAGTCGCCGCTGCCGCCCGCCGAGGTGAGCTGTTCGGGCTCTGCGCTGTGGGTTCAATTTAGGGAGATTAGCTACGGATTTTGAGCGATTGGATGGTTTAAATTGGTTTATGTTGTTTGTTGGATACTTAGATTTTGTTGATTTGGAGGATTAGGCATCTGCAGATTTAATTTGGGGGATATTGATCCAATATGGACCCATTTTGCTGGTGGATATTTGCTTTTTTTCCCATACGATTGTTTATCACCCAACTCCGCGAAATCAACCTCTCCCCTCCCAAGATGTCTCGCAGCGTGACATCAGCGCCGCTGACGTCAGCGGTGGACGAACGGAATCGTTCCATATTTTTATAATAATATACATATATGTATGTATATATGGAAATTTGAATTTTGGAGGAACTTTGGGTGGGTGATAGAAGGAAAAATACAGAGGGATTCCAAAGAGACTTCAAACTCGATTTTGATTTTAAATTTGGGACTCAGGGAATTTTTTTGGGGGGAATTTGAGGGAATTTCGAATTTTTGGAAGGATCAAAATAAGGATATTTTAATGAAAGGCTTTGGAGGGGTTTTTGCGCATTTTTCAAATTCGAATTCAGATGTCCGGATTTGAATAAAAATTTAGAATTTGGGGAAGATTTCAAAAATTGAATGGTTTGAGGAATTTTAAGAGAGACAGTTAAATTACAAAATTCAAGTCTCGAAATATGAAGGGAATTTGGAACCAAGATTTTAGGGTCTCAAGGAGGGTTTAGCTGTGATCTACGGCACTAGTCCTTAATCACACACACACAAAGAAGCAAAATTTTTGAAAATAGGGTTTTTATTAAAATAGTTTTAACGGCCCAAAAACCAGGGCGTTACACACCTCTACTATAAATTATACATCCTTCGTCTCAAATTATAGCTACTTCTAACATTCAAATTTGAAAGATAATATAGCTACTTCTTCACCTATTTGTCTATCCCAACTATTCAACGGATCGAACAAGCGGTCCAGCCGAAGCAGTGAAAATTTCTAACTCGTTGGGCTGGCCGGTATAGTGGTTGTAGTATAAGAAAAAAGATATATACTACTTCTACTGCTCATCTCTGATGGAACAGTAAATAAATTATGTGAGCTAGCTAGCTTAATTAATTAGGCTTATTCGTTCACCGGAGACACCGCCGTGTACTACGACGACTCGTAGTACTCAGGTTGTCGAAGCGTCATATGTCGCCTCAGTGGTTCAGTCTAACTGGATGGAGCAGCAGGGGGCCTCATCGTAGTCGTCCTCGACAAACCTCCAGTAATAAATATTTCATATTTAGAATAAGATTCGATCAAGCTTATACAATTATGACTTCCAAATTTATATTAGAATAAGTCTATAAAATCTAATAATTTCAGGATACTATGATATACTTCTTGAGACAAATCTATATATATCATTTCTTTTGTTTTAAAAATAAGCATTTAGAAACTATTGATGATCAAAATTTTATAAGTTTAACCAAATCTTATCATGTCAAATATTTCATAACCGAAGGGAGTAGTATTGTTGAGTTATTTTGAAATTGTCTTTGTCTATTGCACACAAACATTTTATTTCTTTTAGTTCTAATCATATACTAATATTTATCATATTTTTAATTTTTTCCATTGACGCACAGGCATTTTTTCTAGTATATATATAATGCACCTAACTCATCTAACTCTAATATTATAAAAACAAATAATGTTTCTGCCAAATTTTCGTCCGTCGCTAACGTCATCATCGCATCATGTTGATGTCATGCACGCGAGGAAAGGATTCTGTCCGATGTGAACAGCAGCAACAAATCGGACTCACCGCTGCGGGGAGCCGTCGACGCCGTCGTCACCCTTCAGCCGCACCGGCCAGATCCAGCCACCAGGGGAGAGAGGGGGAGGCCACAGCAGCAACAAATCAGACTCACCGCTACGGGGAGCCGCGACACCGTCGTCACTCTTGAGCCACACCGGCCAGATCCAGCCACCAGGGGGGAGGGGAAGGCCGCCGCTACTATCGCCGGAGGCCATGCCGTCGTCACCCTTGAGCCGCACCGGCCAGATCCAGCCACCAGGGGGGAGAGGGAGGCCTCCACTGCTCTCGCCAGAAGAATCGCCACCACCCGTGCGAGAGGAGGATGCCGCCGACCACCATGTGGCCAGATATGTCGGCCTAGCGACCAGGGAGGGTTGACAACGGTGGCGGTGCGGAAACCTAGCAACATGGTGGTGCCGGTGGTCCAGAGAGAGGAGAGAGCGAGAGCCCTCCTTCTCCGTCGTCACAGCGGTGCGTGATCGTCAGGGAGAGACGGAGAGCGAGAGGAGAGGGAGAGGGGTGTGAGCTCACTCGCCCCGCTGATATTATTTCTACCAGCTCGCTCGATAGATGGATGAGCTCAGCTCGCCTGGCTGTTTTTTACCGGTTTACCTAAACAACCAGCACTGATGACCTCGTATCAGTGCTAGTTTTTTTACTCCCAGAATACGCGCGGGTTTGGGGTGGAAAATCCTCTATCAGTGCCGGTTTTTAGAAAACTGGCACTAATGGGGCGGCATCGATGACATATTCTGTAGTAGTGCGTCATGCTGACGTTAGCCATTACCCCCTAGTTCTTTCCGCGTCCGATTCCCAAATAGCTCATTAATTGATCCATAGGAAACTAAAAGGATGATTTTTTTTCTCCTGAAGATAAGAGAGACCAAATGAACATGATCGAGATTCATCTCACATGAAAACATTCTTTGTGGTCAAGGAACTTGAGCGAGGCCAGGGCACGTACGCTGCCGTAAAGGTCGTAGATAGGCTGACGAAGGCTTTGATGGTGCCCTCAACATGGGTCGATACTAGGATGGAGTGGCCCGGTGTATATTGCGATGCATACGCAGTAGCTAGCCAACGGTCGTGCTCGTTCCCCCACATGGCACCAGCCACCGCGTGACATTGCTGCGCCCAGTGGGCTTTCTTGCACTACGTTGACTGGCCCGCACCATTATGCCACCATCGCTACTGAGGGGAGGGCCATCGCCTCCAGCCCATGGTTGTTCACCGTGGAACTAGCCTCATGGATCGCGCATCGGCGCCCTCCTCCCATCCCTCGATGACTCGCCACACCGCGGCCACCATCGGCAGCTGACCCTCTCCAGATTCACACCAGGATGGCACCGAGCCCCTCTCCACCAAGCTCCACCTGGCACAGCGGCGCCTCTAACCCCATCGGCGGTCACCTCTACGCCACCCCACCGACCTCGCCATCGGTGCCTCTACCTCCCATGGCTGGCATAATCTCTCTCGTTGCCTCCCTTTCTTTCTCTCTGCTGCTTGATCTGTAGGGAGCAGGGAGAAAAGGAGATAGGAAGAAAGCAGCTTGACCTAGGAGACTGGAACAGTGGACTTGGCCTATGGACCCTTGAGTCGTAGGTCATATTGCTACTGTGTTGGTGTATCTTTTTTTTCCTCCCAATCAAAGATCGGGTTTGCGTCGCCCATCGCCACTCATCGACTGTGTGAGTCTCTACTTCGACATCAGCATCAACTCTGCATCAACTTTGTTGTCCCGGCCTGCAAATCGTCTGTCACTTCCTAGACATATTAGAAAATATTGATTCTACTTTTAGTTTAAAAAACTTTATTTAAGATCATCTTCTAACCATTTTTATGCGATTGTATCATATCAATGTATAACTCAATAGAAATTAGGCCAGAATCTCTAACAGTTTATGTCTACGTTATAAACCGTTGATGATTATAGTTCCTCTGTCCACGCCATCGCATCACTCATTCATATGTCGACCGCTCTATCTCTTTTCTACACTTTCTCATCTTTTTTTCCTGCTACAACGCACAGGTATTGTGCACAGCCTCAATCATTGCACGCATCGCCTCACTAATCTCCTCTCTTATCGCCCTCTCAAGTTAGGGTTTGTCATGCTGCCTCTTTCCTCATTTGTCGATCAACCACCCTATCTCACCTTCCATATTGTCGCCTCACTTGGCCGTTTGTCGACCAAGTTTACTCTTTCCTTAATTTCCTAGTGTTTTCTTCCCATAGCAATGCAAGGGCATTTTTCTATTCTATTCTATAATGCACCAACTCATGTGACTTATGACTCATTTCATCATGGGACAGATTTGATGACCCAAAACCATCTACATTAAAACGAATGGCCCAAATCTCTATCCCCCACCTTCCTTCCCCGCGCGTCCCCTCCTCTTCTCTCTCCGCCTCAGCCCTAAGGCACTGTTGATCCCTGCCCCGCCACAAGATCCCCCATCATGAACCCCGCCCCCCACGGAGCTGCTCCGCCACCCTATCTTCCTCTCCCATTCCACCATCATCGATGTCATCTCTACCGCCGGTGCCACCGCTCTGTCATGGTCTCATGGACTCATCATCTCCAATGATACAAGAAAAAGTCAAAAGCAACACAGATGGAGCTACCAAGCCCAACCGTACCCACCGCTACTAATCCCCACCTCTCTCTCCAACCCTCTCCTCTCCTCTCTCCCCTCACCCGCTGGGGAGCCAGGCCGTGCGTGGCAATCGTCGCCGCCGCTAGGAGTTCCAAGTCACCTTCCATCCCCTACAAAGAGGTTTGCTTCCTCCGATCGAGAGCCCTCCTTCCTTCCTTCTCTCTCTACGCGCTCGTCGAATCCCATATCTGGAGTTCACTTCTGTAACCTATGTGGGGATCGAAATTCTGGGTAGCCCAGCCCCCGTGGTTGTGGAACCCATCTACTGTGAGAGAATCTACCAGGCAATTTTTGTTGCGATTCTCATTCAGATCAGAGTTATTTAGTTATTTCTAGGTGGCGATTGTTTGTGTAGCTATGGAAAGTGGTTAACTAAATCTCTCTCCTTTAGTCCAATTGCTCTGTGTTTTCCTGGGTTTCATTTGACCTCCTATGTTAGCTAGCCTATCTGTTGATGAACTATTTCGGGAGTTGAGAATCCATCGTTAGAAAACTCTATATAGGAATTTGAAAGGGTCCTAGGCCAGATTCGATTTAAATAGGCATATGCTATTTTGAAAAAAAAAAGTTGTCGTCAGAATTGGCTAGAACTAGAAGTCAAATAGGCATCTCCAAGTATTATTTGTATTGATTGAATACTTATATTGTTTGGTCACTTGACATCTCATTTTTGCAATGGATGTCTTGTTCATAAACTAAATGAAATATACGCTGCAAATATTTTTTGGGTAATGGGAGAAACTCCCGGCCTCTGCGTGCTCTGCAAATATTCCAATTCAGTAGATTGAATGCTTATGACTTTCCTGTAACAACTTCAACTTCATGAGGGATTCGAGGATGAATCTAGGTGACCGTAGAATCCGGAGCATGATGTCCATAGTAATTGTCATGCCTGAAAATTCACCAGAATTTTCAAAGCTAATTTGTGCAATAAATCTTCGTCCAGGGATCAGCCGAGGTACATAAATCGACAATTGGTAAATATAGCCAACACGTAATAACGATAAATACTTACAGAAGAGGCACTTAATCCTCACACGGAAGAAATTAGCAGCGGAACGGCAACTAGCATAGTTTCAGCACCAAGCCACAGGCAGCTCAACTGGGGTATAAGCCAAACTCTAAACTTCTCCTCCTCGCAAAGCTTCACTCTGATGATTGTAATATAACAAGATTGAGTACCACCCACCGTACTCAATAAGCCAAACTAAGAATTGCAATGTAATGCAACGGGATTCCAAAGGAAAAGCATAGTATGGCTTATTTGCATAAAACAGCATTTCAAACATTTGCATTTAAAACATTAAAAATAGTATAGTTTAATTATTGTCAACATTGAACCAATCTCTGAACGGTGCTCCAAGCAGTTCAAGCCCATAACTGTAACCCTCCCAACTAGAGCTATCAAGTTATCACCAATTATTACCATTAATTAGTGTAGGACTAATCACAGAAAACATTGCTAAGCCCACCCATTGACCGCGAGCACGACTATTCGAATAGTTTTACTCTGGCCAGAGGTGTACCAAGTTACCCACAAGACACGATTTCACACATAACACGCGCGATAGAAAGTACACCAGCCAAGTCCCCAATAGAGGCAGCCAAACCTCTAGGCTAGAGAAACTCTTGGCTCCTAAACATGCACTTATTGGCACAGCCATGGTGGTCTTATTAACATAGCCACAACACACTTTGGTGCCTCCTGCTAGGACATGCTACACTACGAGTTCAGCCGTTGCTTATTCTGGCTTATGGTTAGTACGGTAAATGCTTCGCAACAAGTAGTCCGCGAACCGGTCCTTAACTGTCATGAGCACCGCTAGCAACATTCACAATCCTGGTGCTCACAACCCACCATCAATCAAGTTTTAGTTGGCATATTAAATAACCAGCCACAAGCACTGTCGTGAAAATATAGCCATTTAACATTAAAGGATCATTGATGATTGAATTGTTTCTCCACATAAAATGACGCTAATATTTGCTAGGCATTGTCTAAGCAGATCCTAAATAATCTAGCTAGACCAGTAAATATTCATCCAGCCAGTCACTATTATTTATCCCGGGTATCAAGGTAAAGTTATCAATGACAATTCACGGCCATAATCAAAGAATAATAGGATAATAAATAAATACCCAAAAATAAATGTCATTCCAAAACGTTACATGTAATAACGTTAAAAAAATAGTTTTCACAAATGGGATCGACATGCTCAAAGAGATTGTCGTGTGACTTGCCTTACAACAGAAAAATCTTCGATTGATCTTTCGAACTCTTCCGCAAACTCCGTTTCCTTCTGAATCGGCGATTATACGCGACTACATGTAAAACGAGAAAAAACCCTAAGAAACTTCAAATGAACAGTACATAAAAATTACATAAACAGGTAGATCATGATTTTAGATGAATTTAGGAAGAAGAACAGATCGAAACGGAGTTTGGACGAAAAAGATATTGCTTCGGAAGATTAATTCGGAGTAAATCCGAAAAGAAAAGAAAAAGGAATATTCTCTAGATTTTCAAATTAAATAAATATTTTAAAAGGAACTAACCTGTGGGGTCCACTGTCAGGGATTGGGCTCATGTGGACTTGATCTATGGAACAGAGGAGATGCTGAGGTGGACTGATGACTAGGATTTCATGTAGACCAGTGGGTAAGGTGGCCTAGATGTGACAACACAGGTGGCTAGGGCTGACATGTCTTTATCTAAGGAGTTAAAAAGGATCTAAAGGCTGGGATTCAATCTCGAGGATCGACGGCTACAATTTGCTTCGGGTTTCTGATGGAGGTCGAACGGCTCAGATGAGATCAAAATTAATCAGACTGCTGAGATTTGTCGAGGATTCTAAACATCGGGGCCCCACTTGTCTGTCTCCGAAGATAGGGATGCCGGTGGGGTCGGCCTGTCAGTCACCCGGTGGAATACTGCTGAGTGGAGCACCCATGGCGCAAGCCGACCAGCGGCGAAGAAGCTCGACGCCAATTGCGTGTTGGTTGTTTTATCGGCTTAGAGATAAGATAACGAATAGAATTCGTGATCGGTGGATTCAACCGAACCTCCTAAACCGAAGGAAACCCCCGAGCCCCACTAGTGCACATATAAAAGAGAAATTGGAGAAGAACGGGACACCGCTCGGTCTCCGACTACAAACCCTAATTGTGCCCGATCCACAAACGCACTAGAAGGGGTTCGTGAGGTTTTCATCAATCCATCCGTCGGTGCACACACGCAGAGAAGCATCAAGAAGAAGAGGAAGCAGAGAAGAAGAAGAAATCAAGTCAAGATGGCTTCACAAGCAGGTCAGTGATTAGAATTAAATTTCCGCATAGGTGATTGAATTTCTAAGGGGATTAATCTCAGTGAATCAATTTTATTCAACACTGTAATTTAGTTTCTCCAACATTGTGGTATCAGAGCCAAGCCCCTTAGAATTTAATCCCAAAATCTTCATCCCTTAGTGAAGTCATCATCAATTAACTCGGCAAAGTTCAAAATCCCCAAATCCGAAGAACCCTAGTTCGGATAAGACCCAAAAAAAAAAATCAACGCGAATTCAATGAAATCGGGATTATCTTACCCGGTTCGTCGTCTTCGCTACCGATGTGCTCGCATCCGTGCGTCACTGTCGGGTATCCGCCGTTGCCGCCGCGTGCGTGCCTCGGGAACTCCCTCTCCGCCGCTAAGCCACCCCGCCACTCCAGACCGGTCTCGCGCCGTCGCTCGGCCGCGCGAGACTGAGGCTCGCCTCGGTGTTGCTCTTGCGCACGGGGAGGAGAACTGGGGTGGGAGGGGGAAGAGGAAAGACGGGCATTGGCCGTCGTCGCCGCTGCTTCGCTCGGCGCGTCGTCGCCATAGTCGTCGCCATCGCCGCCGCCGCTTGCTCGTCGAGCGCGTCGGGAGGAAGAAGACGCGGAGAAAAGGGGATCGGCCGGGGATAGGGTTAGGGCTTGGGCTGCCGACAGCCGATAGCTTTGACCCGGTGAAAAATAATCTCAGCCGTCGGATTGAAATCGGACGGCGCTAACAAAATTAGACGCGGGGATGACCGTAGCCGTTCGATCTGAATCGAACGGAATGGCCGACGCAGGCCCGCGCCCGCGCACGCGCTCGCCCGGGCCCCGCGCCCGCGCCCGCGCCTCGCGCCCGCGCCCCCGCGCTCGCGCATCGCGCCCGGGCCCCGCGCCCCCGCGCTCGCGCATCGCGCCCGGGCCTCGCGCCCGCGCCCGCGCTTGAAATTAAATCAATTCCCACTGTTTTATTCATTTGTTATTTATAGAAATCCCTTTATATGCTTTCTTGGCCATTAAAAATGCTGAAAAATTATGGAAAATTATTCTAAGCACTCTGAAAATTATTTCTAGCTGAATGGAACCAACGGGAAGTTTTGCTAGAGAATATTTATGATGTGAAAATATTTTTTGACCAACGTTAATTATAATTTCATGTCAAATAAATTAATAATATTATTTCCTTAATTATTTCTGCCCAACGGTGATGTAATTAAGGATTTTTTTTTTGTCACTTCATATATTTTCTAAATTTTTTCTGCCCAACGGTGATTAAATTTAGAAAAGGAGCCTATCATCGCATGTGATTAATTGAGCCAACGCAAATTAATCATATGCAATATTTTACTAATATTTTTTTCATTGGTTATTTTCAGCATTGGGGCAGCTTAAAATTGTGACACCCCTTGATGGAACAAATTTCGCTGAGTGGAAGAATGATGTGCTACTGAATCTTGGCATGTTGGACTATGACTTAGCACTAAGAGAGGACTCCCCTGAGGAGCCCATGTACACTGACGAAATGAGTCAGGAAGTTTATGATAATACCAAGTGGAGTTACGAAAAAAAAAAGTAGCCTCTTGGGAAAAGTCCAACAGAATGTCTCTCATGTACATCAAGAGTACTATCGCTCTAGGAATTATTGGAGGGATTACGGACTCAAACGATGTTAAGACGTACTTGGCAAACATTGAAGAGAGTTTTAAGACTTCATCTAAGAGTCATGCCAGTACCTTAATAAGTAAGCTGATTACCAGCCAGTATCATGGCAAAGGTGGTGTAAGAAAGCACATCCTTGAGATGACTCATATGCACATACACTAAAAACCATGGACATGGAATTGTCTGAAGGTTTCTTAGTGCATTTCATATTGAACTCTCTTGGTCCTGACTATGGTCCCTTCAAGATTAATTATAATACTCAAAAAGAGAAGTGGACCGTAGCAGAATTGATCTCCCACTCAGTGGAAGAGGAAGAGCGACAAAAGGCTGATAAGCAGAAACTTAAAGATCAGCTCAACCTCATCCATGCTAAAGGCAAGAGGAAAACAAATCAAGGCCAAAGCTCGGGTAGTGGCAGAAAGAAGCCATATCACCCTCATAAGTCTGGAGGGAGTAACACTGCTCAAGCAAAGCCGCATCCTCAGTCTCAAGCTTTAGCTGCCTCCACCACTGCAAGTCCATATTGCAAGTTTTGCAGTAAAGATGGACATTGGCAGAGGGATTGTCCACGCTTCCGAGAGTGGCTAGCTAAGAAAGGTATAAATGAGATTGATGAAATATCAAATGTTAATGAGTTATTTTACTCTGAATTCTCCATTAATACCTGGTGGGTTGACTCAGGTGCCACTGTGCACATCTGTAACTCATTGCAGGGATTGACTACTGTCCAGGCGGTAGCAAAGGGGGAGCGAATCCTAAAAGTAGCTGATGGAGCGGAGATCGAAGTGAAGGCAGTTGGAGACCTAGCACTTAGACTCCCTAGTGGCTACAATTTAATTCTGAATAATGTTTTATTTGCTCCCTCAATTAAGAGAAACCTCATTTCTGTTTGAGTGTTGACAGAAACTGGTTATGACTGTCATTTTTCAAAGAGAACATGTTACATTAAATTAGATAATAAAGTGATTGGCTTCGCCTTCGTGCGAGATAAGCTATTCTTGCTCTCTTTGGATGATAATGTCCTGAATGTTAATAATGCCTGCAATGATAAAGTAATGAATATGATAAATGAGACGTCGTCGAAATTATGGCACTGTCGCTTAGGCCATATTTCTAGGGGGAGAATTGAACGTCTCATAAGAGAAGAGATACTCCTTCCCTTAGACTTTTCTGACGCGGATCATTGTATAGATTACATTAAGGGAAAATTCACTAAAACAATAAAGAAAGGAGCCACTAGGAGCTCAAGTCCACTAGAAATAATTCACACTGATATTTGTGGACCGTTCCCGGTGACATCTGTGGATGGATTTGATTCATTTATAACATTCACAGATAATTATTCCCGTTATGGTTATATTTACCCCATAAGCGACCGTTCTGAATCTCTTGAGAAATTTAAGATATTTAAAGCTGAAGTGGAGAATCAGCATAATGCTAAAATTAAAATCGTGAGATCGGACCGTGGTGATGAATACTACGGGAAACACGCTCCATTTGGGCAAATTCCTGGTCCATTTGCCTTGTATCTCCAGCAACATGGATTATTACCCAATATTCCATGCCTGGAGAACCTCAGCAAAACGGGATAGCAGAACGACGCAACCGCACACTCATGGATATGGTGCGCAGTATGCTGAATCACTCTACTCTGTCACCTAAGCTGTGGATTGAAGCACTTAAAACAGCTGCACACATAATCAACAGAGTGCCTAGTAAATCAGTGCCTAAGACCCCTTATGAATTGTGGACCGGAAGAAAACCGACACTCAATTATTTACGTGTGTGGGGCTGTCGTGCGGAAGCCAGAATATTTAATCCACAATTAAAGAAATTAGATCCTAAGACTGTGAGTTGTCATTTTATCGGTTATCCCGAGAGATCCAAAGGATACCGATTTTATTGCCCAGATCGGGTTACTAAATTTGTGGAGACTAGACATGCTGTCTTTCTTGAGGACAATAAATGGGGGAGCTCACAGACAAGGGAAATTAATCTTGAGGAAATTCGGGCTAATATTCAAACTCCGGAAATCCGAGAGACTGATATTCCAATTATTCAGAACATCCCCATAATTTCTAATGTGTCACGTGATGTAGCACCGCCAACGGGTAATTCTGGACCGTCTGGTACTACACCTTCTGTTGAGGAAAGTATTGAGAGTAATAATGATGATGAGCCTCAACAGATTATAGTGACACATAATGAAGAAGAACCTCCACATGAAAATCCTCAACCTCAAGTGACAAACAATTAAACTCAAGAATTGAGAAGGTCACAGCGGGTGAGGAGATCTGCCATCCCTGATTATTATGAAGTATACATGAATGAAGAAGACATGGGAAGATAGACGATCCCACCTCATTTAAAGAAGCAATAAACAGCAAGGATTCATCTAAGTGGCTTCAGGCTATGGAAGATGAACTAAAATCAATGAGCCATAATAAAGTATGGGATTTAGGGCCTGTTTGGTAAAGCTCCAGATTTTATGATTCTGATCTTGCGATTCTGATTCTTATGGGGATTTTATAAATTCTTATGGAGATTTTCAATTTTCATTCGTTGGATTCTCACGAGAAGCCACCTTTTGCCTGATTCTCCATTCATGTGTAAAATTGAGAATCACAGCGGATCGATTCAGCTGAGAATCGGAGGGATTTTTTTGCCCGTTTGGCTCAGCTCCAATTGATCCGATTGAGAATCACCCCCGAGAATCCCTACCAAACGCACCCTTAGTAGAAGTTCCTAAAGGAGTCAAAACCGTAGGCTGTAAGTGGGTCTACTGTAACGCCCAGAAATTCGCACCGAAATTCTGAACATTAATGTGTAATAAATCCCTGCCCAGGAAAGCCAGGGTACACAAACCAAGTTGCCATACAGAGTGTCTTACAAACAGAGTAAACTGTATATTACATAAATGCAGCGGAAAAAGGTAAAACGGAGTCTATAAACATCTGGCCAAGCAGCCGATTCCATTCCCACAGGCACCTTGACGACGGAGCCAGCCTATTCCTCAGGATGATCTTCATCTGACGCGTCCTCCAACACTGGGGGGAAAATTGGAGCAAGGCTGAGTACCACCCACAGTACTCAACAAATCACACCCACAAATATGCATATGCACAGGGTACAAAGATGGGATAGGGTTTATTTGCGGAAAAGCAGTTGCAAAAGGGAAGTATTTCGCAAACAGTAAAAAGTTGATTTAATTAACAATATTAACTTCCACTGATTAACGTTACACCACGTTAACCAGGCCCAACCATTCCCAACCGATTGACGCTAAACCACGTCAACCAGTCTCCACTGATGAACGCTACACCACGTTCACCAGACACCTCCGGGTACCGTTACACCACGTTACCCGGACTCCACTGATTAACGCTACACCACGTTAACCAGTCACCACCGGACAACGTACCACGCTGACCAGTTTTTCCGACCAACGCTAAACCACGTTGACCAGGCCGCGCTGATGGAAGTTACACCACGACCACCAGGCGTAACTGATGAGAGTTACACCACACTCACCAGTCTCCACCGATTAGCGTTAAACCACGCTAACCAGTCACCCCCGGTCAACTCAACCACGTCGACCGGACTCACACCTTCCACACACCAGTTTGATAAAACAGGATTAATTATCTAGGGTGAGACTAATCACGGTGAGTCTTGGCCAATGTGCCCATGACCGCGGGCGCGGCTATTCGAATAGTTTTAGTCTGATCAGAGGTGTACAACTGTACCCACAAGACACAGCCCCCACACACGTTCCCGTGTGCCAGTACATCACCACGATGTCCCGTGCGAGGCTGTGACAGGACCGTTCACGCAACCCCTCCCTAACCATCCACACCACGCTGAGGTTGCACCTGCCGACAGGGCACGCCATATTGGCCAGGCTACCCCCCTTGCACCACGGTGAATCCGGCAGCCGATCAACCCTACCCCGGGCCGACCCAACTCCATCACGCCCACCCTCTTCATCGGTGCCTAGGAGAGGGAGAAGAAACGCTTCAAGCCCAACCGTTGCCCACGCTGGCTTGTGGCAAGTACGGGAAGTTGCCCAAGTGGTTCCCGTGAACCGGTCCTTAATTGCCATGGGTGTGACAAGCAAAACCATACACCCACAGCCCACCATTTAGGTCAAAATTTTAGGAATTTAACAACAACCTATCCAAGGTTCCATTTTTCCGACATTGAGTCGAATCATATAAAAAGACATTATTTAATTCCCAGGTGAGCTATGTTGCTAAGCATGGCTAAGCATCCTAGGGATTATATTCTACTCATATTATTATCCAGGTGACAAGGATTTAGTCATCAAAACTAAGGCTTCATCCTGACATTGTATAGGCAATACCAATCCACATGAATTATTAAAATAATGCAGTTTATTTGCGTAAACAAAGCAATTTAACAAAAAATGGGTACAAATTGATCAAAGTATCAGTGCGACTTGCCTTGCTCCGGCTCAAGGTATTCGGCTACGATCTCGAAATACGCAGGAGAATTACCGGCGTCGGATTCTACAACAAACAATGCATAAACAATTAAAAACAGTACATAGGGGTCAACAAACATGGGCTGAAAGTATTTTTAATGGATTCTTGGCATTTTTCTGGATTTGATGAAATTTGAATGGACTTAATCAGAGTTCGCATGAAATAGTTATGATTTATTGAAGTTTACTGCTATTTTCAGAGTGAATATAATTAACCAGTGATTTAATGCGCATTAACCGATTTAAAGACGTCACCCGAGAGGGAGGCGACGGCACACAGGGGCGGGCGCACCACGTGGCGCCACCGCGGGCAACCACGCGGGCGAGCGAGCGGGCGGTCCCGATCTCGGTGAAAGATCTCGGTGAAGCATCTTATGTTTTGGGCATTGAGATTCACCGAGACAGGTCCAAAGGAGTGCTAGGACTATCTCAGAAAGCTTACATCTCAAGAATCTTAGAAAGATATAATATGAGTAAATGCGCCTCTTCACCTGCTCCAATAATGAAGGGCGATAAATTCGGATTATTCCAAAATCCAAGAAATGAGTTAGAATCTAAAGAAATGGACAATGTACCTTATGCTTCAGCTGTCGGAAGCTTGATGTATGCACAAGTCTGTACGCGACCAGACTTAGCATTCGTCACAGGGATGCTTGGCAGATTTCTGTCTAAACCAGGAATGGACCACTGGAAGGCAGTAAAGAAAGTTCTGCGTTATTTACAAGGAACTAAACATTATATGTTTACATACAGAAAGTCTGATAAGCTTGAAGTCCTTGGCTATTCAGACGCTGATTTCGCGGGGTGCGTAGACACCAAGAAATCCACTTCAAGATATATTTTCACCCTTGCGGGAGGAGCTATTTCGTGGAAAAGCTCTAAACAAACGCTTACTGCATCGTCGACAATGCAAGCGGAATTTGTAGCATGTTACCATGCAACGGGGCTGGCCGTATGGCTTAAGAATTTCATCCCAAGATTAAAAGTGGTTGACAGCATTGAGAGACCACTTGTTATATACTGCAATAATGAAGCTGCAGTATTCTATACGAGTAACAACAAGCCAAGTGAAGCTGCCAAACACATTGACATTAAATATCATGTTGTGAAAGATAGAGTCCAGGATCAAACAATTAAGATTGAGTACATAAATACTAAATTTATGCTTGCGGATCCGCTAACCAAAGGCTTACCTCCCAACTTATTTAAAGAACATGTAGCCGGCATGGGATTAAGTGATTGCCTTTGACTAAGATCCTGGAAATAGGGGATTAATTTTTCAATCAACACCCGCTAAGTTAAGATGTGAGTTTATTTAAGTATTATAGTGAACTATAGGTCTTGTAGTCTTAATGACGTTTAAAGTTGTTATGACACATTGCCTTGGGGAGCTGTTTTACTTAATAGACTTAGAAATTAATTAAGCCTCTAAATCAAGGGGAGAATGTTGGTTGTTTTATCGGCTTAGAGATAAGATAACGAATAGAATCCGTGATCGGTGGATTCAACCGAACCTCCTAAACCGAAGGAAACCCCCGAGCCCCACTAGTGCACATATAAAAGAGAAATTGGAGAAGAACGGGACGCCGCTCGGTCTCCGACTACAAACCCTAATTGTGCCCGATCCACAAACGCACTAGAAGGGGTTCGTGAGGTTTTCATCAATCCATCCGTCGGCGCACACACGCAGAGAAGCATCAAGAAGAAGAGGAAACAGAGAAGAAGAAGAAATCAAGTCAAGATGGCTTCACAAGCAGGTCAGTGATTAGAATTAAATTTCCGCATAGATGATTGAATTTTTAAGGGAATTAATATCAGTGAATCAATTTTATTCAACGCTGTAATTTAGTTTCTCCAACACTGCGATGACAGCGATCGACGGCGGCTGAGGACGACGGGGCAGAGCGACGAGGAGATGACACCGGGGAGGCGGCACAGAGCGGGGAAGGAGATGAGGCGGCGGACGGTGATTTGAGGAGGAGACACAGAGGCCGACAACGACGGGGATGAAACGATGTTGGAGGATGGCGACCTCGGAGCTCACCAGTGACGACGACGTTCACGGCGGGCAGTCGTGCGGGAAGTAGGGGCGGCGGCGTCGTCCTGGAACGACGGCGTCGGCCACTGTGCTGCGGCGGCGGCACAGACAGGTCCATGGGGCGAGGGCGACGGCGCACGGGCAGGGGCGAGCGGCGGCGCTGATGGCTGGGCGGCGGCGCGCACGGGGCGACGCAGATGCGAGCAGGGGCGGCGGCGGTTAGGGTTGGTGGCTAGGGCTCGTGCGAGAGGGGCTTGGATATATGTATAAGGCGGCGGCTCTAGGAGACCGGCGTCGGCACGAGCACAGGAGGCGGCGGCCGTTGCGCGCGGGACGGCGGCTTCGCGAGGGATAGGCGCAGGCAGCGGCGCGGTAGGGGCGTGGGCCAGGCACGGGATAGTGGCGCTGGGCTGGCCCCGGGGCGGCGCAGGCCGAGGCTCGGGCCGGGTCGGCCTCCCGCAGAGCGGAGAAGGAGAGGAAGCCAGAGAAGAAAAGAAGAGAGCAGGAAGATGTACAGTAGCGAGGGAGAAGGAAAGAGAAAGAAAGGAAGGTAGAAAAAGAAAAGGAAGGGAAAGAAAAGAAAACGAGATAAAAATGAAGAAAGTTTTTCGGAAAAATTCCAATTCGCAGAAATTGGAATTTTGGGTTTTTTTTAGAGAATTGGAGAAATGCTTCAGGAATTAGGAGTCGCGGAAATATTCGGGATATATATATATTTTGGAACTCAGGAATATCAAAACATTTTTGGGACTCGAAATATTTATTTGAAATTAGAGAGACAAAAGGAATTTTTGGAACCCTCCAAGTATAAGAACATTTTGAGAATTTCTAGAATATTGGAAGGAATTATCAGGAATATTCCAGAATCAGGAAAAATCGGAAATATTTACGGAATCAGGAATTTGGGAAAAAATGGAGGACATTTTGCGTTGACCGAGAAATTAGGATATTGAAGAAATAGATAAATATCCAAAATGTATGCGAATACTTCGAGGAATCCGAGACGGGGAATATTTTGGAACTCGAAATTGTGGGTATATTCAGAATGTTTGAATATTCCGAGTATCGGGATATATATATATATATATATATATATATATATATATATATATATATATATATATATATATAGGGTATTTTTGTGGTGACGGGAATATCGGAATATTGGGGATCTCTAGGGAATATTTTAGGAATCGAGAACAGAGAATAGTTTAGGAAACATTCGATCGCTCGAAATATCGGATATTTTGAGAATCGGAAAGTCGATGAGGTTTTAAGGTTTTGAGAACGACACCCAACCCTAAAAGAAGAAAGGGGATGGAGTTCAAGGCAAACAGAGAGACTTCGAAGGACTAAACCAGGAACAATCCGGACAGGGGAAAAGACAGGGATTTTATTTTATATTTATTTAATTACTGAAATGATCTTTATTATATAAAAATTAATTCTGGAGCTTTGAAAATTCCGAGAAAATTTCAGAGAGTTTATTTAATCATGGAGAATTTGCCAGAGGCAAAACCACCACAAAACAGAAGAGAGTTTATTATTATAAATACTTAAACGCTTAAAATATTCCGACAAAGTCCCGAGAATATAAAAGCGTCCTAGCATTTATTTAAAATTTCAACTTGCGGTTTTTAATATTGGAAATTTCAAAATTTTATTCAAACACTTTCTTAGACAAATTTTTTAGTATATTCTTGTATTTCCATTTATCTAAAATAATTTTTTAATTAGGGCAATTTTTAAGGTGTGACAGTAATGATATTTCCTAGAGAAAATATGAGCTACCGAGATAGGCATTGTCCTGCAGAGAATGAGAAACTGTGTTATCTAATCCCAGCACCAAAAGGCTATGTCACCCCTCTCCCTTGTCCCAATAGCCGTGACTATGTTCTATATGCAAATGCGCCATATAAGAATCTGACAGTTGAAAAGGCTGTTCAGAATTGGATCCAATTTGAGGGAGATGTGTTTAGATTTCCAGGGGGACAATGTTTCACCATTGGTGTGAGGAATATGTACTCTCCTACATTTGATTTCGATCATGATATGGCCATTTTCTACTGTTACGTACTGTTTATATGCTTATTTTGCCTCGTTGTCCTAGTATGCGATGTGTCGTGTGCGATGCGGATAGAAATGAACATCAGTGGTGGGAGTTTTGTTGGGCTGAACATGGGTGCTGGGAGAATTGGTTTGCTGGGCTGTGGTGGGGATCGCTGGGCTGAGGCTGGTGGGATTGTTGGCCTGAGTGAATTGGATCGGTAGCGCTGAATCGGACGCAACGTTGAATCAATGGATCGGATCCGACGTAACGCTGACGCCATGACGGACGAAAACATGTATAGGACAGAAACACTTCGTAAATACGGATTGTTTCTGTCGCTCCACCACATCGCTACGCTCGTGCCAGATCGTCTGTCGTCCGTCGCTCTCGAGTCCCGATCGATTTCGTCCACAACTCCCGATGGTTTGTTCTATCGCCCGTCTTCGTTTCCTCTTCTCTTCGCTTCATCCGTGTTCCCGCATCCAACCGAATCGTCGTCCCACATCGTTCATGCAATTCTTTCCAATCGTTTCCTATTCGGTTCTATTTGTCCATCGTCCTGTATCCAACTGAATCGAATGCACAGCATCAAAAAATAAGAATCCATGAACAATCTAAAAAAACAAGGATCGACACGAAAAAAAGCATGAACACAAGAACAAATCCAAAAGTACCCAAAATCCCCTCCCAAAAAACCTAATCTTTTGCTAGATCAAGACTTGGCCGAGCAAATAAATGCAAGCAACTCCACCCAACAGATCAGGGCGAGAAAACCAACGATTGGGAAGGCGGAGGGAAACAACGACGGTGAACTTGTCAGTGGTTGAAGATGACCCTGAACATCTGAAGCGCCCATGACACGTCCGCCTGCTCGAGCTTGCACCGCCATTCGCCTCCTCCCTGAGCCGCTGCTTCATCCTACTAAACCCTGCGGCGGCGGTTTGCCTCCTTTTTCTCATGATTGATCTCGAGCTGAGACGGGCCACCACCTCTCGCTCGAGTCTAGGCCACCGCTTGCTTCTCCTGCAGCTGCCGCCTTCTCATCTAGGCGTGGGTGCCGCCTCCTGCTGCCAGAGCTCCCGCCGTCGTTTGACCCCTCAAGCTCGTAGCCTCGCACCGCTTGTGTCTTTGACTCGTTGTGGCATTTGGCTTGTGCTGTTGATTGGCTGATTGGGTTCTCTGATTTGGGCTAAGGATGCTGCTTGGTTTCTTTGATAGAGTGTCGCTGAGAAGCACTATTGCACTATTGTGTTCATTGTGTACTATTAGACTCCCAACGTGTGAAGGATTGGTTAGTGGTCAAAGCCTAAAAAAAAGTCCTACATTTTTTCTTTACTCTATCCAAACACATATTTGCACAAATTTTCTGTGTTTTACAATAATCTGCTTTACATATGTATTCATATTTTTTTCTGTAGTTTTTCTATTTTATTTTTTTAATCTTTCTTTTTTTCGTTGTAACGTACAGGCAATTTTCTTTTTATAAAAAAGATAAAAAGGTAAATTTTGGTAGAGTAGAGATAGAGATAAGATAATAAGACAAAGATAAAGAAAAGAAATAGAAAGTCGGTTTCCCAAAATAAAAGGGCATATTTCCGGTCGGACGTTCACTCTATTAGACGTCCGATTCAGATTATAGTAGTAATAACAGCAGAATCTGGGTGACCATTTAAAAACAGAATCCGGCCGTCTCTCCCGTCGCGCGCGCAAGCAAAGGGCCAAAGGCGAAGGCTGGAAGAAACCCTAAGCAAGGATGTTGGCGATCCCAATATGCTGCAGTGCTGCAGATATTCTCCTGCGCTTTGAATTCTGACTTTGTTCTTTGGATTGGCGATCCCAATTTGCTGCATCGCTAGGATATACAGCTATTGAATCCAGTGTTCACTGTACTATTTTAGTAGGTTATCGTCTTTCACGGTATGATGGTTATCTTACGGTAAGGTCGCGGTTACCACGTAATATTGTACTGTAGCCACACGGTAAGCCGCGGTAACCACGATACGTTGAAACTAAAAAGAAAAATTATAAAAAAAATCTAGTAAAAATTCTAAAATTATAGAAAAATTAGGAAAAAATTGTGGATATCTCTAAAAAACAATGTAATATTGCATAATTTTTTTGCATAATCCTTACTATCGTTTTTACACTTAAATAGAGTAGAAATTATATCCCAACCTATCTCTTTTTTTTAATTTCTATAGAGCTCCAAAATATAAAGTAAACTTCGTTATTTTCATAAACTTTCTTCATCACAGTGATCCATAATTCAAGTACTACCTACTAGAATTTTTTTTTTATTTTTTTAAAAAAATTAAATTCGGATGAAATTTGTTTAAACCATACCGTCGGTAACCGATACCGTATCCCGATAGTTTGGGCGGTAACCGCGGGCGGTTTGGCCAACCCTGGTTGAATCTTGCAGTGGAGCCTTCCTAGGTTTGCTGCTGGTTCAACAGGGTCCAATTGAATAGGACTGATGACTGGCATTTTTATGCAGACCCTCAGCCACCATTTTATTGAACTTGTACTTAATGAGTGCCCTCAGGCCTCAGCCACTAATTGTTGAAATTTACAATGCAAATAGTTGGGAATTCACACTGCAAATAGTTTGTCCAAGCAGGATCTTCCTTTTTAGTTCTGGTTTCCTTCCATTTTATGTTGCTAGCACCTTATGTGGCGTGTCTTTTGAGTGTTGAATATTACTCTAATTGCCTCGCTATGTGTTAATACGGTTATTTATTTGCTATATAGAATTTCAGCTATGCTTTAGTCATCGTATGAACCCTCAGCCATCATGTAACATTTTTCATACCTTTGAAGAAAAAAGTAACATTTTTCATGCTAAATGACAAAATTCCTTGTAAATAGAGTATAATACGTATGGGCTTGTGGTATTACTGATCTTGATAAATAAATTCTTAGCTACTTAAGTTATGATGGAAGTCACATGTAATATTTCTGTTGCTAAACAACTTCTACAGGATGTTCTTGGAAGATCAATGGGATGAAGATGATATTGTACTTGGGAATTGTACAATGCCAACCAAGAAGAACCTATACTTGATATCCCAGACCGATTATCATTCGCTGCCATATCACATCAGTATCTCAGATGGGAAGTTGGCGTGCCATGATAAAACGCTGCAGCCAGTGTGCCATGTAGACACATTGATACCCGATGATGCTATGGTATATGGAGCTCCTCCTCCATGGCACTTTGTACATGAGGGATCATAGCTATATTGCATTTCGTCGTTACCACAGCTCATCATGCACGCTGTTGATCTGGACAACAGGTTCAGTTATGTCATTAGGACCAATCGACCTGATGTGTGTTTCTCAATGGTTTTTTCAGTTGGCGATCAGTTGGTTGGTTTAGGTGACGCCCTGCAGTCCGTATATACTAAACAGCCGCTTTTCAGCATGGGGTGATTGGGAGATGTCTTCCAGATCTATAGATCTGACCCAGAAAATCAAGGTATTTGGAACGTGAAGAACAAAACTCCATAATCCGTGTGGCTTCTGTGATCCGAGGACTGTCGGGGTGGGCTCCGGCTCCTATGACTGAAACGATCGTGGTGGAGACCGGTCGTGCTCGTCTTCTAGTCAGCATCGTTCGTCTTCTTCGCATTCACGATAGCGAGCTTGAATGTCGTGATGGAGATGGCGCCGTGATTGGTTCCTGACATCCCTGTCGCGCTGCCCATAGTCGTCATGATGGCGTCGTTGATTGTCGTTGCGGTCGATTTATGATCGATGTGGCGGCTGTTCGAACGATCTCTGACTGGATGTGCCCCCGGGTGCTTGCTTGCAGGCCTCGAGGTGGCAGCATCAAACCTCAATTTGCTTGAAGAAAGAACCAGAGTCTTAGAGTCCCCTAGTTGTGTTGCATCGCTACAGTTGCTACCATCGCCTTGATTTTCACGATTGTTGGTGTTGCTGCGTGGTCAGGTACTACCTACAGCATATCGAGTAGAGTTGCTACAGCCACGATGTTCTGCTGAGAAGTAACGAACACGTCGTGGTCGCCCATCCTGGTCTGGAGGATATCTTTTTTGTGCTCGTCGTCCAGCTTAGCACAATTGACGGTTGCATGCATTCCATTCGGCTTGTTGGCGTCTATCTTCCTCCTCCTTTTGCTCATGCAGTCAGCGAGCTTCTTCCTCCTGTTAGTCACGTAGTCGGTGAGCTTCCTGACTCGGGTTCGGATTCCCTTTTGATGCCATTAACACCTCGTAGGAAGGTAAAAAGCTTCTTGTACTATCCTTTGACTAATCATCGGAGTCAGAAAATTGGAGTGGAGTGATGATGACCCTGACCTCCCTAGATTCAGACCCAACTGGCACAGGGCCATATCCGAGTCAAATTCCAAGGGATAGGGCTGCCTTCAGCTTGTCGGATCAAGGATGCCGCGTGAGGATGGTGTACAGCTGCGGCATTGGCGAGGCCGAGTGAGGAGTTGACGATCTCATATCTGCTATATCCGATCCCGACTGGCGCTAGGCCGTATCCAAGACGAACCCTAGGAAAGTGAGTTGCCTCTGGCTTGGTAGATCGAAGTTGTCGCCAAAGCATATTGTTGAAGATTGCCGCAGCGTTGCCAAGGCCAACCGACGCGTGGTTGACCGGATCCTCCTCGATCGGTTCGTATCCGACTTGAAAAGAGAGAGACTATCGAAGGCGTCAGCGAGAAAGTTGAGGCTCCCAAAGCGGAAGGCTTGCCCAAGAGCGAAGATGATACCGGTGACTTCAGAGATTGGATCCATTGAGCTTGTTGAGATGATCTTGACGCTTTTCCCTACCTAGCACGCTAACTGTCGATGTTTTGTATCGGCAATAATAAACACGGCGCTATGCGTCGGACCTAAAACTGGATGGATTCGAAAGACAAAAAGATTTATACAATTCAAGCCCTCAACAAGAGGTAATACCCTATTCCTATTTGTGATAGATTGCTTTTACTTGTGTATGAGTTATTCCCCGGGGGCTTCCTGCGTGTCTTATATAGGACGAGTGGCGAGAGTTATAAGGTAGAAAGCCTAACTGGATACGACCTAGGGTTCAACCTAACTGGATATAGCCTAGGGTTCACTTATCTGTACATAAAGTATTCGGCTAGTAATCTATCTCTTTCCTTATTGTATAAGGTAATAGAAGTCAAGTTTTACTCTATCTCTAATTATATGGGCTGACCCATCTCCTAGTTAAATGACCTTGTTTGCCTCCTGTAAGGGTACCCAAGACCCAGGTTCTTAACAACTTTAAAATAGAAAACAAACCTAGTTGAAATAAGGAAAAAAACACCTAAACTAATTTAAATTTAAGTTTTAAAGTTTAAATTTAGCTGCTCCTTATAAGCTGAGGAGATGAGAATTTTATTGGAATTTCACAACGATTAGTTTAATGTTCGTATAGTTTCTCCAAAAATTCATCGATGAAGGCCTTTACGAGTGACGCGCACAGCACACTTTGAGAATCGTCATTTTATTGATTTTCTCGTTAAAACTTAAAAGCCGAGATATCCTTATCCAAAACCCCTCAATCCCATTTCCGGTGAACCCCGGCCACGATGGCCACCCCGTCCACCTCCGCCCCCGCGCCCGCCTCCTCCGCCTTCCCCCTCACCGCCGCCGCGCGCTTTCTACGCGTCTCCTCCTCCTCCAGCACGCGCGCGTCCGCCATCGCCGAGCGGCGCCGCACGCGGTGGCGCTGGCGGCCCGAGGGTGGGTCCGGCGACCGCTCGGCAGCCGCGGGGGCGGTGGAGAAGGGACTGCGCCTGGCCTCCCTGGAGCAGCACGCGAAGCGCGCGTCCGCCGCAGATATGGTTGCCGCTGGCCGCCGCTCCTTCCACGGCTTCGATGCCGCCCACGTTCTGGCCGGAAAAGCAGAAGGCGCCGTAAGTGCACTCCGCTCTTATATTTTTCATGGACACTGCACTTGTGCTGGATTAGAGAAGCCCGCATGTTTGGTGAAATGTGAAATGTGTGTGTCCGCTCGATGTATCTGTGCTGGGTGATTCGGAATTGAGCATTTGGGAATTGTTGGGCAGGTTTATCTAGTCCACTTTTGTTAGTTTTGTTGCGTGGAAATGTTCCAATCCTAGGATCGCCTTGGGTGTGCATCTCCTCTAGTGAATGCCCCTAGCCAAGTCAAATGCTAAATGGACATATTTAAAAGGAATGACAGAGTTGTTACAAATATTAAGCAAACCGATGCGTGTTAGTTTTTGGAATCACATCTGTAATAAGTTTAGTGTTTGGTTCTGTCCTTTATTTCGGTGATGGATCTAAAGATTATGGTAGGCCCGAAATGCCCTAAGTTTGTAGC
This sequence comes from Oryza meyeriana var. granulata, assembly GCA_003991445.1. Taxonomy (NCBI): domain Eukaryota; kingdom Viridiplantae; phylum Streptophyta; class Magnoliopsida; order Poales; family Poaceae; genus Oryza; species Oryza meyeriana. Next base: position 266,634 of record RYFJ01000325.1, read on the forward strand.
TGGTGCTTTAATTATTTCTGTAGAACTTTCTTGCTTCTCATGGATAATCACTATATTTGACAAGTAAACATAAACATTTTTATTCCACGAGATAGATGCAAAGGGTTTATAAAATGGTAATGATATATTTTTAATACAGATGCAATCTCTTGGAAAGGAGCTAAGTTTTGGGGTGCGTCCTTTACACAAAAAAATTGTGGCTTTAGTCCGTGTTTTTGCCAAGAAGGGTCTTGCTACCAGGGGCATGGAGATTCTTGCTGCAATGGAGAGGTATAAGTATTATATTCGCAAGGCTTGGCTAGTTCTTGTAGGTATGTAATTGGTTTGTGTATCATATTTTATCTATTAATTTAATGAGTATAGTAGTATTCTGGAGTGGCCAGAATGCTTATGCAGAATATTTCTGTACTTGTATTAGACAGTGCCTAAAGCTGACAAACCTCATCCTTCAGTTATCACCCTTCTGTTAATTCGTTTAGTGTTTCACTGCTGGGAGCAAATTCATTAAAGACGTACACTCAGCTTTGCAGTGTCATACTCTTGCCTGTTTTTATTTCTGTGAAGAAAAAATAGCAAACTTACATGTTCTGATTCAGGGTAACTTTTCAAATCCAATTTTAACTTTTTCACCGTGTTTCAATTTCGAAGCCAATCTTATTTGGGATTTGTTTCCTTATTGCTAAGGAAGGCAGAGCATCAAGAGAGAAGCGGATATTTTTCACCCAACAAAACTAGAAGGTAAGTCCTTTCTATAAGATGTTGTAACAATGTTCATGATCTCATGTAATTGTGCCACTATAACACTCTTATTTGGATTTAAATAATGCAATTTTCCTGTTTCACTGAGAATATTGTTTCATAGTTAAAGTGTGCAGATTAGACACTGCACATATAAGCAGCTCTTATTCTTAAGGTTGGATAATTATCAACACATGGATAATAGCTATTCGTTATCATACTACTTACTTGTTGTTTGTGGCTTGTTTGCATTAGCTTAGGTTCTTTTCTTTAGGTTTTGTTGTTGTTGCACCATAGTTCAGTGCTTGCTATGGAGCTATAATCTGATTCTCTCAATGATTACGTCTCTCTTGTGTAATCGAAAAAAAGGAACTCATGGATAATAGTATACTCACTAAACTTATATCAAAGAAAGAGAAAAAGGTAGAAGTTGGAAAAATAATGTTTGTTTAGTCTACTAAAAATATAAATATCCTCTTGTGTATAGGCCTAGCCTTCTTGGTGTTAAATTATCCACTTAAAATAAAATGTTATGAGCTATGTATGAAAATTACTAGTACCTTCCATATATTAAACAAAATTGATTAGGCTACTATCTACTTCAATAAAATTACTCTGTAAGCATGTTTATCAGTTCCTATAAATGAAACTTGGGGTCTCTTCACAAACAAATTTCGAGTTGGGTACAATTTTGTTTTGCTGACAGATGTCTGTATGATGTGCCTTTTCACCAGAAGCATTCGGTGCTAAGAGATACAGCGAATTGCTGCTGCAACTTGGTACACTTCCATGTTGCACTATGGCATGGTTAAGTTTTGCACAAACATCACAGGCTAGTGAAGGAAGAAATATAAATATGGTTTACGAGGTTGGGGAGCTATTTGAGTTGGGAATTCAGTTGTCTTATCTTCTCATACTACTTGGTCTGCTTGGAGCTGGTACGTTTTTTGTCATTCGTCAGGTTCTTGTCCGCAGAGAGCTTGATCTTTCTGCCAAAGAGTTGCAGGTAAATATGCTGCCAACACTACTTCCAACTGTACTACAGCAGGTTAATTTTATATTCAAAACTTATCAGAATCACAGTAAACTTTCAAGTATAAAAGTTCAGTTTGTTGTAGACAATGGACAATGGAAGAAGTTAGCCTAGTACTATTTTATAATCTTGTGCTGGAGGCATAGTGTGCAAATCTTCATATCAGGGTAACACAAGGTCATTGTAGGCAAAATCCTCCTATAGTTGATGCTACTTGTTCATAAGAGTTGCTTTGTATAAATGAATTTATACCTGATGCTGCTTGCTTCATAATGGACATTACTGCCATGTCCTATATGGTGCCCTCACATTTGAAATTTTGATCTTGATCTGTGATATGTGGGATGGACTGAAATTTACCATAAAACTTTACTAGGAACAAGTGAGAAGTGGTGATGCAAGTGCTACCGAGTATTTTGAGCTTGGAGCAGTCATGCTACGGAGAAAATTTTACCCTGCCGCTATCAAATATCTACAGCAAGCAATCCAAAAATGGGACAGAGATGAGCAAGATCTCGCACAGGTCAGATATCCTCAACTGCTAGGTACAATATCCTGAAATCTAGGGATGCTACATATCTACACATTGATGCTATTGCAAAAAGATGGTGTGTTGGTATCAGTCATGTAGAATTTTCTGACCAAAGTTGAAGTGTGTTCTTCACCTGAGATGAGAATTTTGCATGCAAACTGGCAAACTGCAGATTTATTATTATCTTACACACGCTCTTGAATTGTGCTTGTGGACTGAAAACATTAGAATATGTTCCGCAAGGTGTCGTTCAGAGTGGCCAAAATCCTGGCCATGCACTGGACCATCCAAATGAGGCCTAAAGTAGAATCCCCTCATGCTTCCTCTTAACTATTTTTTGTTGTCTGTCAGGTATACAATGCCCTGGGAGTCAGCTACAAGCGAGATAACAAACTTGACAAGGCGATCCAGCAATTCGAGAAGGCCGTTGAGCTTCAGCCGGGCTATGTGACAGCTTGGAACAATCTCGGGGACGCATATGAGCAAAAGAAAGATCTGAAGTCTGCCCTCAAGGCATTCGAGGAGGTACTCCTCTTTGATCCAAACAACACAGTCGCCAGGCCACGCCGAGATGATCTAAAGCAGCGCGTGGGCATGTACAAGGGAGTGCCAGTGAAGTCAGAAAAGTGATAGGTCCTGTGAGCTCATGTTAGGGGGGTGCACCTGTGGGTGTGTGAGTATGGGTGTGCATGCGTGCATAATGGTGCGCACACTATGTAATTGCGAAAAAAATGGAAAAAAAATAGGCTAGGTCTCAAATTTGTGTAAAGTCATTGCTTCCTCAGTTTTGGACGGTAGCATCTGTAGAAAGCATTAGCCTGTGGAAATGACCCCTGCAATCTGTATGTTATACTTGTAGAGTTTTTGGCTTGCCAGTGCCAGATGTAAAATTTTCGCCCGTAGCCCATCATTTGATGGGATCAGTAGTTCTCCCTAGTGGAAGTAAAGGAATATTATACATAGCAAGGCCATCAACGCACCGGAGCATGCTCACGTGTTGAAGAGGAAAACAACAGTAGTAACCAAAAAAAAGAAACATTTTTCTCTAACTGTTATCTCTTGTTTTTATGGAAATTATTATTTGTTCACACAAGATTGAACAGATGAAATACTTCAAGGAACATATAGAAGAATGAATGCTGGTAAATAGAATTCACTGGAAACGGACCCGTAAAACAATGAATAATAGTAAATATATTTCACTTGAAACTGGCCAGATGAGGCAATCGAGAAGCGACTGCCAACTTAGGTTGCTATTTTCGAACCAATATTGCAATTTTCTATTAAAATAGTATTGGGCTTGTTTGGACCATTGCCAATCCAAATTATACCATAACATTGGCAATGTCAAGAGTTGACATGTCAAAAGTTTTGGTAAGGTGCGGCTGTTTGGTTGTTGCTAAATTAGTGTTTTGAGTTTGTAGTGGTTCACTTGCCAAAATGTTTGGTAAAGCCAATTTTTTAGCACCAAACCAAATGTGTATTTATCTTCACTACCTACCAATTCTTTTGGCTTGGTTAGTTTGGGCTATAAACCAAACAGGCCTCATCGGATTGTTCAGGATATGCTGGGTTACCTACATACTTCCTCTGTCCTAAATATAATAATTATTTAGAGGGTAGTAAAATTAAAAGATTCTGATTTTTCTGATTCGTTGAAATTAGTGAAATTAGGGAGTAGTAAAATTAAATGGGAAAAGTGTAACACCCCCACCCTGACACCACCTATAGTGACACCAGAGAGGAAACGCCGCAAGAGATTGGCGTGAACCAACTCTTACGGAACTGCGATGGCGGTACCAGTCTCAGAAAACCTTGCTGGTACCCGCGGTCAACGGAGATGTACCACAGCCGTTAACTAAATAAATAAATCAATATATACCTTATTAAGTTGCAACTTCGGGCAAGCCCTGAGCAGCTGTCGGAGGAGGAAACTTCAACCGCGGGGAGTCTGAGGACCCCCCCTTTGAGGTTTGGCCAGGGGAGCGGTTCTCAGGACGACTGCGGCGTCAGGACGATGACACACAAGGGAGGCAGGAGAAGTAGACAGGTTCGGGCCGCGCGGAGGCGTAATACCCTACTCCTGTGTGTGTTTGCTATGTGGGAGATGAATGTGGTTTGCTCTTACAAGGAGTTCTCGAGGGATGCTTAGGAGCCAGCCCTCGCTTGGGGAAGAACTCAGAGTGTTTCTAAGTCTAGCCGCTCTCCGGGAAGAAGAGAGACCGAGAGCCAGAGAGCCTCTGGAACCGGCCTCCTCCTTCTGCTTGGCATGGATCCTCCTTTTATAGTCCAAGGGGAGTCCACAGCGCCTAGCTCACATGTGAGGAGAAAGCTTTTCTAGGTATGATATGTCTTGTCGCACGCGGCCGCCTGTAGAGCCACGCCGGAGTCGGCTTGGGACGTCCTGTCATCACGTCGCTCGGCGGCTGCGGGCGGCTTGGTCGGGGCGGTGTGACAGCGCACGCCATCACTGCCAGTGTGGAAAACTGAAGCCCTCTCAGTCAAAAGTTCTCTGACCGCGCAGGGAGCGGGCTCACGAAGGGTCATCATGAGAGCCCACGCATGCCCGACCGGGCGACAGGCGCGCCGCGCCCCGTCGCCTCGTCATTAATGTGGGTAGTTGGAGAGCTGATCTGCTCGAGTCATGCTCGTGCCTGGGGACAGGCCCTGGGAGCAAAGCTGCGAGCCCCGGGAACGAGAAGCGTGCCCCGGGCATGGGAATGCCAGAGTGATGCGCCCCGGGAACACGCCCCGGGACCGAGCCTGCGGGCCCCGGGATCGGAGGGCACGACCTAGGGACGTGCCCCGGGATCGAGCTATGGACCCCGGGCCCGGGGGCGAGACCCGGGCACGGGAAGCCCCAATACTGTGTCCCTGGGGCGCGCCCCGGGAAAGGAGCTGTGGGCCCCGGGCCCAGGGGTGAGACCCGGGCACGGGAAGTCCCAGCAATGTGTCCCAGGGGCACGCCCTGGGACTGAAGCCGAGGCCCCGGGCATGGGGGCGAGACCTGGTTCCGGGAATGCCCTCGGGCCTCGGGGCCCGAGGTGGATGTGGGCGCCGTCGCGAGGCGCCCGGGAAAAGCGTATCCGGGCCCGGGTAGTACTCGGGCCCCAGGTACTTGGCGGGAAAACAGCCGTAGCCGGCCGTCACCGGTGCAGAATATGGGCCCCGGAAGAGCTGATGTGGCCGAAGATCCACGCGTCCCCGGAGAATGTGGGACCCCCATTCCCGTTTCGCCGACAGCAGCAACCTTCAAACAGAACGGCAGCAGCGGAATGACAACACAGCGGGAACCCAATCCATAAGCAGCGACTTGGAATTAGGAAAGAAACCATAATCTTCACTTCAACTTCACTCATCCTGAAGGAGGGGAAATAGAGATAGATTGAGTACATACGTACTTAGCAAGTCACAGAAAAGTGAGTCATACAGCCTACCAAAAAAAGACTGGGGTTTATTTCGCAATCATTTTTTTGTTTGAAAATAGTTTTTCGAAAACCTAAGTGTGAGTTGTCTCATTGTGACCGGAAGGAGGCTCTCGCCTCGATCCTATCCGCGAATTGCTTTGCAACAACTCAAGCGAACGAATCAAATTTTAATTGTTTAAAGTTTTTAGTCCAGTCCATTCCTATACCACCTGTCGGATCACGACAGCGGTTCAATGGGTCTGCCCTCCAGCAGTTCCCCACCGTATTCTCATTTATTAGTTTATTTTCACTTTCATCCTTTTCAGGACATAATCTCATTCTTCCTCTATTACTTTTCTTTCACTTTCGTCCTATCCAGGATATCATCTTATTTCATAATTCATTTCTGCGGCTCCTCGAGCCATCCATAATCTCAACTCAAATCACACACTGCTTCCGCTCGGGAAGCCTAATCTATGATGTCATTCGACATTTCGGGTCACAACTCTATTTCAGATCACTCAGGTCATCAATCAGCCACTAAGGCCGATTCTGGTAACGATTCACATACCACAAATCTCTTTTGCAAAGCACTGGCAAACAAATCTACACTAAAGAAATCACCTTACATTCGTCCGTAACCGTGGGCACGGTTGTTCAAACAGTTTATAAACCTGTGCAAAGGGTGCACGCTTTACCCACACGACGCGAACTTACTTTCCACACTCGTCAAAGGGGAAGGTTCGCGACAAGGTCTTTTCAAAGCCCACCCAAGATAGCACGTTGCCCTATAAATGGGTTCTCAAACCAAGTACCAGGAACTCATTTTCTGTACTCAAGGACGGGGGTATATCGCCCTCTTGGCACCCAGTTGTTCCCACATTTATTAGCAACCAAACGATCCTGGGAACACTGGTTACTCGGCCAGGAGCGTCCCATTCCACCCATGTGGTCGCCCTGTGAGATGTTCGGATGAAATTTTCCAAGGAAACGGTCCTTATATGTGAATACGAAGTTCCACCACACAGGCGATCACTTTGCACCGTGGATTTTCGCAAACAATTTTGTTTCGCAATCCCACCGATATCTCATGTCGGGTTTTTAAAACTTTCGAAACCCTATTTTTCCCAATCGACAAACAACAGTGATGTGGGTAGAACCATCGGCATCCATGCTCAGGGAGCATGGTTACCGAGGTAACATGGAGTGGAGCGACAAGAAAATGGGTACCAACATCCTAGGGGTTTTATGCAACTACTGGGGAGGTCCGTCGGTTCGTTATGCAAACCGAGGCTAATAAATTTAGCGTGCACACTAACCATGCAATTTTGCAAATAAAATATTTTAAATTTAGAGGCAATATGATCAAGGAGTGACTTGCCTCAGTCTTCGTCTTCAAATTTCGTGAAATCCGACATCCGAGAGAATTTGCGAAGCGTCGACTACGTGCGAAACGAGAGAAAAACACACAAAACCTTGAAAATAAAATACTATTATTAATAACTAATAGTTCCATGAAGTAGATCTCATTTTAAAAAAATTTTGAGACTTGCACGAGGTCAATCGGAGTTATGGATTAAAAGATATGGATTTTTGAAGTTTTAAGGATTTTTCTAGAAAATGAAAAGGATTATTTGGATTTTTGGAAAAATAAATTATTTTGAGAATAAGTAGCTGACAGGTGGGGCCCATTGTTAGTGACTAGGAGAGAGAACTGAGGGGTTGGCTCACTTATCAATGTCTCAGAGAGAGAGCAGGGTCCACCTGTCATAGAGAGGAAAGAGAGAGGGTGGGGGGCCATCTATCATTGAGGGAGAGAGAAGAGGTAGGGGTCCACATATCAGTGGGGATGACAAGGCTGCCCCATATGTCAGTGGGAAGGAGGGCTAGATGCTAGGGATGGTCCACATGTCACTGGGAGGAGAAGGATGGGGGCCCACATGTCATTTATTCAGGAGAGCAAAACGGAGGGGGCCCACATGTCAATGACAGAGGGGAAGTAGGAAGGGCCCCACATGTCACTGATTCAGGGTTAATTGGGGGAATTAATTAAAATTCTTAATGGGGTCGGGCCCATTGGTCAGTGAGGATGGGTGGATGGGGAAGTGGACCCACATGTCATAGGGACATATTTTTAAATGGAGATTAATCAGGTTCTTAAATTAGGTGGCCCACTAGTTAGAGGGTGAGGGAGGGACATTAGGGGTTAATTTCACGGGCCCACCGGTCAGTGAGTGGCTGAGACAATCTAGAGGCCGGCCGGGAGGATTGACGGTGTACGGTGGCCAGAGAGGATACGACGATCGGCGGCGAGAGAGGAGAAGAGGGCTACGGGAATGGATGGCAGAAGGGATGAGGATCGTTTTGAGCGGCTCGGATTGGAAGGGGGACGCATGACGGCGACTGGCGGCATGGACCAGGGAGAGCTCTGGATAGCGGCGGCGCAAGCTCACCGACGATGACCATTTGCACAGGGGTTCTGGGTTCGGGTCAGTGGTGATTGGACGCGGCTTGGGAAGGAGAAGAGAAGGAAAGAAATAGGCAGCTATTACCTCCACCGGCAGTAAGGAACAGAGGCACGGTAATGGCGGGATGGCGGCACCCGATTTGGGCATTTCGCCCACAGCAGTGTTTGAGCGCGGTGGAGGGGCTAGGGAAGGTCATGACGCCCTGAGGAATTCGACGACAGTGGTGGCTTGGTTAATTGTGCAATGACGGTGGCTAATTTTAGAGGGATGCCGAGCTGCTATGGCGGTCGACGGAGAGAGGGCTCGTGGCGAGGTGCGGCTTGGAGCGAGGGCGTAAGTGGGGGTCCTGGGGTCTTTATAGGCAGAGAGGAGGAGCAAGAAGACAAGAAATAGAGGTGATGGCTTGCAGCAAGATTTTTCTTGCGCGACGACCGAACGTGGAGGTGGCACGGAGGCGAGCTTGATGAGACTTGACGGCGGGAGACGGGGTGCCTGTGTCAGGGAAAAGGGGAGGAAGAGACGCATGGTGCGGCAGAGGCGATGGGACAGCGAGGTTGACCTTGGTGCTGACGCGGGAAATATTTTGCTCGGCTGCGACATGTGCTTCTCGTGGCCATTTGACCGAGAAGGGGCTGGGCGAGGGAGAGCCCCGTCGCAAGGTGGGAGACGGGTCTGCCATGCGGGGCCCGCGTGTCGAGGGAGAACGGCGTCCGCGGCTGGAGGCTGGAGGTGCTGACGGGTGGGGTCTGGTGCCGAGATGTGGGTGCGCGCGGGCAGCCACGTGCGCGGGCGCTAGCTGGAAAGGGGCTGACGAGTGGGCCCAGGGTGAGGCGCATGCGCGGTAGAGCGGCTGACCACTGGGGCCCAGTCGTCAGCGAGAGCACGGTTTGGTTGGGCCGTGCGGGAGGGAAACAGATGCCGAGTGGGCCGAGAATGGAAGAGGGATCAGCTCGATGGAACAGTAGATTTTGGGAATTTCCAGAGATTGTTTTTAAAGGGGATTTTTGAGGATTTTGATTAGGGATTTATTTCAAAATTTTATATTTGGGTCCACAAAAATTCTTGAGATTTTCTGAGGAGGACTTTTGCTACCATGGTTGGGATATTTTATTTATATATATATATGTGTGTGTGTGTGTGTGTGTGTGTGTGTGTGTGTGTGTGTAAGAAATTTGGATATGGATTTTAGGGGAAAAGATAAGGGATTCCGAGGGATTTGGATGTTAATTCGGATATTTGAATTTTTTGGAAAAGGAAGAGGGGAGTTTGGATTTGATTGTGATTTAAATTTAGGATTTGGTTCTCAAGAAAATTTGGGGATTTTTGTAATGGATTAGAATTTGAATTTAATTCTTGGGATTTGAGGGTTTTAGAAAAATATATAAATTTGGCAATTTTGGAAAGGGAGTTTTGATGGAACCTGAATTTCTTAAAGGGCAGAATAAGGATATTTTAATCAAAGGGTTCGGGGAGGATTCGAATGAAATTTCGAATTTGAATTTTTTTCGAGGAAATTTTGAGAGAGATAGTAGAATTGCAAAATTCGAGTCTCGGAATTTGGAGGGAATTTTGGATTTGAGGTTCCAAGGTCTCAAGGGAGGTTAAAACTGAGATCTACGGCACTTAATCCTTAAGCTCACACAGAAAGCCAAAATTTTTGGAATTAGGGTTTTTACTAAAATAGTTTTAACGGCCCGGAAACCGGGGCGTTACAAAAAGATTCTGATTGGTTGAGATAAGCGAGTAGGTGAAGAAGTTGCTATATTATGAGATGAATTTTGAATGATAAAAATTATTATATTTTAGGGTGGATGGACTATATTAATATAGAAGTTCTCTACTCCCCTACTTAGAGCATCACCAAGAGTTCCCCTAAAATCTACCCTCTAAAATCTCTTTTTAGGATTCTATAATATATATTTAAGGGTTAAAAGTATTCTTTCTTCCAAGAGATAGACTAAAATTGACCCCTAAAATAAAAAAGTAAGCCACCTCCAAACTACCAACAAATTTTCTCCTCTTAACGCGTGTGATCGCTTCTTGCACGACTATGTTCGCTCGTCACAGGCGGCGCCAAAACCCTCTCGTGCAATCTATCGCACGGCCCCTTCTCTCACATCGGCAGATCGTGCGAGCCCCTCCACTGCCCAGCTCGCCAGCCAGCCCTTCCTCCCGTGTTGCCTCTCTCTCCCTCCCCTCTGTTGGCCTCTTCTCCCTTCCAATCCCTGTCCTCACCATTCGACCAGCTTCCCCTCCAGAAGATCAAGGAGAGATAGAGATGAGCCACCCAAGTAAACTCATCCAAATACTATTGAATGATGAGTCTTCATCGGATGATGATGAGGAATTTATTTTTTCGATGGTACAAATAGTACACGATCAATACATGAATGATCATGAACCGAAGCGTGGCGAGTCTATGTTTAGGCACCAAGTACTTGATCGGGACAGATTGGCTGGCCATTCGAGACTATACAATGACTACTTGATGAGGACATCAACACCATCGATACGTCCACACCTATGCATGGAGAAGGTCAACAAGGAAAGAAAGGAGATCAACAAGAACAAGGATTCGCGCAAGCTGGAATCAGACTATACGACAGCGCCAACTTGTGACGGCCGCCACGACTTCATACGAACTCCGATTTGGGAGTTCTAGTACTTCACGGAAAGCTTATTAAGTCTACTTTCCAACGGATCCAGATTCATGCTCATATCTATTCGGAATCGTTCGCAATCATTATTTTAGTGATGAGAGATTTCCTGTTTCAGGTGCTGCGTCACCGTTTTTGGGTCGAAGGCCCATGTATCAAATTGGGTCCATTAGGGACGCATCCTAGGGTTGGAGAACGACCCCAACACCCTTGTGGTCATCCTTTCATCCTATTAATACCTTTAGAGCTGCCACAAACAGATTGGGTTTTGTTAGATTAAAGTTAGCGTCGCTATTTTACCGTGTAATCCCGTGATCGGTTAGATCGCCGGTTTGCTCGTCTTCGGAACCCTACTGTTTGTTCTCTTGAGTTAAACCTTCATCTTTATTTCGCAAATTGAGTTGCTTGTTCATCTTATTCTTGCTAGTTCTTGATTGCTTACAGGAACAATTACCCTCGTGGTTAGGCTGATCGTGTATCCGTTGAGATTGCGAACAGTCTCTGGAGTTGGTGTAACGATTGCTAAGACGCAACGTCCTAGACGGTTGTAGTCGGATCGCCAACGTCGCTCCATCCAATCGACCTACCCTCTCATCGAAAGATCAGGACACCCACGTTCACATCACTACTTCTCAGAAGAATCTACGTACGGCACTAATTATTTTAGGCGTAGGTTTGTAATAGTTATATGTGTTTTTTCTATATCTGATTAAAATAGTGATACACATGATTCATTACTGTCAATACATGTGCATGTTTAGAATGAGACGACATCTTTTTTTACGCATAATGGATCCGGTGGAAGCACATGATGATTATTTTATGCAAAAAAAAGAAATGCAACCGGTACACTTGGATTATCATGTTTGAGAGCAATATTCCGAATGCTGAGTTATGGAATTGCAACAGATGCAATAGATGAATATGTTCATATTGGAGGATCTACTACTATAGAGAGTCTAAAAAGATTTGAGCTATGGATGAAGTTTTCGGAGAGGAGTACTTGAGGTCACCCAACGAGAATGATATAGCTAGATTACTTACAGTTGGGGAAGCAAGAGGATTTCTAGGAATGTTGGGGTCTTTAGATTATATGCACTGGAAGTGGAAGAATTGCTCGAATCATGGCAAGGAATGTATAGTGGGAAGGCACAAGAGCCTACTATAGTTCTAGAAGCTATTGCCTCACACGACCGATGGATTTGGTATGCTTTCTTTAGTTTACCCAGGTCTCACAATGATATCAGTGTTCTTCAACGGTTGCCGCTGTTTGCAAAGTTAGCTGAAGGTGAGGCTCCTAAAGTTAATTATAGCATCAACGGGTATGACTATAGTATGGGGTATTATCTTGCAGATGGTATTTATCCTTCATGGGCAACACTTGTGAAGAGCATTCAGATGCTACAAGGCAATATGAGAAAATATTTTGCCAAAGCACAAGAAGCCGTTAGGAAAGATGTTGAACAAACATTTGGGGTTTTACAAGCTCGCTTTGCTATTGTTCGTGAGTCAGCTCGTTTTTGGGATGTAGACACTCTGGGACAAATAATGAGAGCTTTTATAATCATGAATAACATGATTCTTAAGGATGAGCATGGTGATTTTGATTTAGATTATGGTGAGATGGGAGAACAGGTGATAGGTTCCCCTAAACATACGCCTGACTTTGTTGACTTCATTAATAATTACAGAAAAATTTAGGATAAGAAAATTCACAATCAGCTTCAAGAAGATTCTTATTAGCTACCAATTTTTGTTGGAGATTCTTATTAGTTCAAATAGTGTAAAATTAAGTTTTGTTTATTTCAGAAATTCTTATTAGTTTCTTTACTTGGGTTTAGTGTTGAAATTTAGTACTCTGTACTTTGAGCGATTATTATTACTTTCACAAGTAGGAAATAAAGTTCTTTTAAGTACTCTGTTCATCATCATTCCAGATTTTGTTATCTATAGTATGTGAGGAAAAAGTATTCAAAAAAATAGCAGCATATATCAGTAGCAAACAACAGCATTTTACAACATCATATTTCAGCAGCAAACAACAGCATTTATCATCATCCAACAGTAGCAATTTTCAGCAGCAGCCAGCATTATACATCAGCAGCAAACAACGGTATATATCAGCAGCAAACAACAAGAAGTTGTAGCAGCAAACAACAAACAACATATATCAGCAACAAACAACAGTATATATCAACAGCAAACAACAGTATATACCAGTAGCAAACAGCTAAATTTATCAGCATCCAGCAGCAAACAACAATATATTTCAGCATCAAACAACATCAAGCTTCAGCAGCAAACATTAGCATTATCATCATCCAACAGCATCAATTTTCAACAGCAATTGGCATTATACATCAGCAGCAAACAACAGCAAGTTACAACAGTATATATCAGCAGCAATCAGCAGTATATATTAGCATCAAACAACTAAATTATCAGCATCCAGCAGCAAACAACAATATATATCAGCATCTCCAGCAAGCATCACCATCAGCATAAATAGCAAAAATCGCAAACATTTTGATAGTATTAGGTTCAAAGGTTCAAAATGGCACTAAAGTTCATTACAACACTTAAGATATCATTAAAGTTGAGAAACGATGCTACAAGAACTATGTAAATTTATAATAAAATGTTGGATAATTCGATGAACTTATGATTCTCCCAAGCTACTGATACGTCGACCAAGGATACGGTCCTTCAGGCACTTATAGTACTCTTGCTCCTCGATGGTCATGTCACCGGTATCTATCCTCAAAACTCTCTCTTCTTCTATCATCCTCTTGAACTTGAGCTTCTCTTTCTCCAGAGTAATCCTCTGTTCCTCAAGCAAGAATGCATGTTTGTACCTCTCCTCTTTCTTCTTCTTCTTCTTCTCCGCATCGGCCTCTTTCTTCTTAGCCCATAAATGGTCTAATGCATCAATCTGTGATCGATCTGATCGTTGCTGCAACTTTTCTCTCTCCTTCTTCCTCCATAACGGCCTTCCCATAGCATTTGGACCAGAATTTGGATTAGCAGCCTCCATCTCATCATCATTATTATCTTGAGTATGTGCGGGTGTAGATATTGCAGGACTTGCATTGGCGGTGCTGTTCTGTTTTTTGTTAGAAGTTTTCTAAGCCGCTGGCTGAATGCGCTTATCAATCCACTTTGGCTGATTCTTCAAAAGATCGTAGTAATTCATGTATGTAAACGACCTAGATTTATTATCTTCGACCTTGTACATCTTTCTAGCCTGCGCTAGCTGCAAAGAGACAATTAAAAGTTGGAGGATTACCACTAATAATTTAATAGCGGATGACATCAAAAATACAATGCGATTATATGAGAATAAGTTTAGCCTTGTCGCCTAAGTTCACACCACTTTGATTTCTACTCTCAATCCTACTTAAGCATCCAGCAAACTTATTGACAGCCTCTTGTATAGCAGCCCAATGATGCATGAGTGAATTTTCCAAAGCAATCCGACATAAAGGTCTTGTTCGAATGGAAATATTCATAAATTCGGTTCCAATATGTCGAACAAGATTGCTCGGACCCTTGAACTGGATCCAATGAAACATTTAACCATGCCAACACAAGTAGGATGTCCTCGTCGTCGCTGAAATTTTTTTGGATCTTTTTTGGTTTGGTCTCACAGATGTATTACCCTTGACAAGTGTTGGATGTTCAACCTCTGGTTGGCTACCCATATCACCATCAAAATGATTGATACCCTCATTGACCAAGTTTGTGTAATATCCCATTCCATCCATACTTCCTGTCCATAGAACATAATTCATCACAATTGTATTATATTCAGCCTCAACCAATAAAGTTAACTTCGAAAACACAAAGATATATGTATAAAACTGATTATAAATGAATATGCAAAGGTAAATTGTGTGCCATTCAATTCATGTGCTGAACCAGGAAACAAACAGCAGTTGAAATATCTAAAGTTGCAGCATGCAACTAAAAACAGTACTTGCAAACTTGCCATAGCCTTTCAATCCATTGCATGTTTGATATTTTGATTGGCAAAAGTTCTTTTTTTATATCCTAGGACAATGATTGGAACTCACTGCATTGTTAATTTGTTATTGACTGCTCCCTGTTTGATGTTTTATGCCACAAATGTATTGCTTTCTCTTTTCATATTTTCAGGTACTATGCTCAACAAGATGGCTACATATTTTCAGGTATTTTGCACTGCAAATCGACAAGAGGAAGAAAAGAAGGGGATCAATTAATCACCTTGGCTGTTGAACGAATCGGCGACGGCCACACCAAAATTGCTTCCACCGACAAACTGCTTATTCTCACTAGCATACCAACCCGCTGAGTCGCTACGAGGTGTATCTCCGAGGTTCGCTGGCTGCTCGGCTCAGGCCTCCGTCGCCTGTGCATCTCCGGAGAACGCCAGGTGGCTGGGACGGGTGGCGCCAAGCCGACACGGGGGGCATACGCCCTTGCTGGGCACCATAGGAGATGGGGCCACCTATGGGAGAGAAGACGCCAGTGGCCGACCTTGGCCAGGTGCCCTGGTAGATGGGGCCGTCAGCGAATGCCCTTGGCCAAGCGCCATGGGAGACGGGGCCGGCTGCGGGAGGGGAGACAGGGCAGGTTGCGAGAGCGGAGACGCCGGCAGCGAGAGGGCTCGATTTGCCGGCTCGATTCCAAGCGCCACGCAACGAAGCTCTGCCTAGATGCGAGAATATTTCGCTCACGCGTGGGAGTAGAATTGGGGCAACCACACCTCCGATTTGTGGAGAACGAAAATCACGTGGAAGGGAACTCCAATCCTTGGGTAAATGGATAGAGGATCTGTTGGAGGGATTTTTTCACCCAATAAACACAGATTTATGAGTGGGAGGACTTTAGGGGCACTGTCGTTTGTCGTTTATTGTGGTAATGAAAACATGAAATTTGTTTTTAAAAAATATGTTCATCCAAACTTTTATTTGCCGAGAGTACGTTTGCACGCACGATTACAGTTTGTAATTGTGCCACGCAGGTACATAAACGCCTTTTTTCCATTTCTTCCCGCTCCCTCCAAAACTTCATCAAAAGCCGAACTACCCTTATCCAAAACCCCTCGCTCCCATTTCCGCTAAACCCCGGCCACGATGGCCACCCCTTCCACCTCCGCTCCCGCCGCCGGCCTCCTCCGCTTCCCCTCACCGCCGCGCGCGCTTCCCCCGCGCCTCCTCCCTCCTCCAGCACGCGCGCGTCCGCCCTCTCCGAGCGGCGCCGTACGCGGCGGCGCCGGCTGCCCGAGGGAAGTGGCGGCGACCGCTCGGCGGCCGCGGGGGCGGTGGAGAAGGGCCTGCGCCTGGCCTTCCTGGAGCAGCTCGCGGAGCGCGCGCGCGCCGCGGATGCCGTCGGCGTCGCAGACGCCATCTACGACATGGTCGCCGCCGGCCTCTCGCCCGGCCCCCGCTCCGCCACGGCCTTGTCGCCGCCCACGTTCTCGCAGGCGACGCAGAAGGCGCCGTAAGTGCACCTCCCCTCTTAAATTGTTACTGTAATTTCGTGGGCCTAGAGAATTCCACGTGTTTGATGAAATGCGAGTGTCCACGTGGTGTGTCTGTGCTGAGTTGTGGAATTGAGCGTTCGGCAATTGTTGGTCGAGTTTATGTTACTGAGTTGTGATCCCATGGTAGTTGGTTTTATTCCGTGGAAATGTTCAACTGTGAGGAGTTGCTTGAATGTTCGGTGATGGGTTTGTGCAACGTGGAGCTGCAAGCCTGCAAATTATCTGGTGGTGAGGAGGCCGTTTAAACTCTCCACTCACGTCGGTTCAAATTCTAGCATTGACTTAGGAAACATCACGTTTAGTAAATGCCCTTGCCCGCATTTTTTTTAAGTTGCTAGCCTTGTCCTTGTAGCCTTGCAAAGCTTCAGGTGAATCTAGTGTTATTCTATAATTTTTTTGACCTGATCTTGGGCATGATGCATAATGTATTGGAATTATGCAGTATAGTCAACTTATACAAGGATTTAGTATGTCTTTTGGCTGCTGTTAGCTGATCGGATGTAGTGTGGATTTGTAAGGCCTGTATCTACTGTATCTTTCTAGAGCATTTGGAACCTATTTTCGTTCCAGAGACAGAAATAGGAAACTTCAGTAGCCTACAAGGTACTCCCTCTAAGATATGGCATATTTTGTTTTGTTAGGACAATGCTTTGACCAACAATTACTCTATTATGATATAATTTTTGTGACAAAATTAATGTTTTTAGATTCGTATTCAAAAGTACTTACTTATGATTGTACTTTTGTATCACATAAATGATGTCCCAATAGAGCAATTGTTGGTCAAAGCCTTGTCTTAACAAAACAAAATACACCTTATATTTTTGAACGGAGAGAGTAAATGAAAACAGAATTTAAGGACAGGTACCAAATGGCGTTAGAACTACAAGGGGCAGACATCCAACAAGTAGTGGACAGCCCTAGTTTACGTAATCCCAGTTCATGCAAATGCAATACTTGAAGAACTTCTTCCCTGTAATCATCTTCTAGAATTGCTTGTATGTAATGCAAATTTTGTTTTGATATCTGATTTAGTGTCAAATGCTAGATAGGCATATTTAAAAGGAATGACAATGTGTACAAGTATTAAGCCACCAGTCATGTGGCTGAGCACTGTTTTGTTTTGGATCAACTCCCATAGCAAGTTGAATCTTTGGTCGTGTGCTTTATTTTGGTGATGGATCTAAACTTATTGTAGGCGTACAAGTCCTAAGTTTGTAATAGGTTCTTAATTATTCCTGCAGGATTTTCTTGCATCTCATGAATAATCAGTATACTCAAGTAATCATAAATATATTTCTTCTATGAGATTTCTTTTATGAGATACATGCACAGGTTTTACAAAATGGTAATGCTATATTTTTTTTTATACAGATGCAATCTCTTAGAAGGGAGCTAAGTTCTGGGGTGCGAACCACACACTTTACTATTATCATGTTGTGGCTCTTAGTCCGTGTTTTTTGCTAAGAAGGCGTCTTGCTACCAGGGGCATGGAGATTCTGGCCTGCTATGGAGAGATATAAGTATAATTCGCAAGCTTGGCTAATTCTTGTGAGGTATGTAAACGGTAATGTATCTCATATATTATTTTTCTTAATTTTAATGACTATAAGTAGTCTCCTTCTATGGAACAGAGTGACACTAGTCAAGAATAACTATCTGGCCGGACCCAATACAGTATTCTGAAAGGAACAGAAGGTGGTTTACAAGGGACTGATCAAAATTTACGATCTTTGATTGAAGAAGATTGCTAAAGCTGGAGATCCTCCAATGCTCTAACAGCCCATTGCATACAAAATGGAAGCTGCTGGAGAATGGCAATCCACCCATTCCATTCAATTGCCTCCTAAGTGTGCAGGTGAGACTATGAGCTGATTCCTGCATAGATAAAACCATTGCTCCCATACTGTTCTTTTTCTGCCTTATTGCTTCCCGTTAACCTTATCAGGCAATTCATAAGAAAAAGAAACAAATCCCTGCCATAAATCCGCAATAAATAGACTCCGCAGAGGTGACTCCGAACATCGTGCGGCTAATGGCAGCTTCCGTATCATGATTATTAAATGCCTATATTTATCGACATCCTTAACGATGTTCCCACCAAACACATACCCACACACGTGCCGTGACCCAAGCCCTGCCAACCTCCACCAAAGAACCCAAAAAAACCACTCCGTGAACCGTCTAGTTTAAGAACCATGTCTATTGTGGGTCCCACCACCATCATCTTACACCTTAGTCACCTACTCTTTCCTTCCTACCACTAACCCTTTAATTATTTCCCACTTCAGGACCCGCCTACTTGTGGAACCTTCCCTCCCGCAGATTTCTTTGCACCATTGATGAACACCACCCCTGGAATAGAGGTGCACCAAAGCTACCAATCACATGAACGGTCCCTCATCCTACACTGACTTTCTTCGTATATGCTAAGTCACCCTATGTTCCTCTTGCCCAACTGTTGCTTATAACTTTTAACAACCCACCATGATCCACGCTCACCTACGAACTGCTAAGAAGAACCAGTGCCCTCTTCGCACTTTTTTTTTCTTGTCACAACATATCTCAGATCCTGCCGCCTACCAAATCTCAATATACTGATCACTCTTATTTGAGACGATATGAAACACATCTCTCTCTGCAACCG